>JAOWAP010000004.1:861215-880400 GCA_028565235.1 Hypoxylon lenormandii
GCAGCAGCCGGGCGTAGAGCAGGTGGCCGAGCTCCCACGCGTCCTCGACGGTGAAGGACTCGAGCAGGAACGAGTCGCAGTTGGCCTTTACGGCGTCCGCCTACATAAGATGTTCAAATCAGCCCAAAGGCAAGGCCATATATGATCCGCTCTCCTTACGTCTTCGGGCGGGGCGGGAATCGGGATTGGTGATGCATCCCCGCTTTGGACCGCTAGGACCGCTCGAAGTCCAGAGCCGGCGGTTTGGTCACGACGACGTAAAACCTTTTCTGCCATTATATACGGCTGAGTTATTCCTAAAGATGACCAAATAAAGCTTCTGGCGGTAAACTATAAAGATGCTGGAACTAAATCACGAAATTCATGGAGGTAAGAGTTGAAGATGAAATAATAAGATCATCTGAAGATGGAGCAGCTCCACCTTCGGGTCGATTGACGTTGCTATTGGCTGTACCAGGAAGAAGCGAAGTTTTAGTTTTGAAGTCGGCTATCGGGCCGATACGGGGCGAAATGCTACGGTAGAAGAGAGCTATGACAACACGCTTGAACTGCTGATAATGCCTTTTCAGGTATTCTTGGCTTCGTCTTTGATCACTAATTCGCAGCAGGACTTTTTACTACAGTGATCGCCATGTATTCGTGAGCGATGTACTTCGTACTATGCAGGACATAATCTAAACGCCGAATATCGGGGCGTGCAAGAGCCAGACCTGTAAACTATTCCACTATATAAAAGGCAACTCAACAGAAACAGCTAAATAGTACGAGAAGCTACTGTCTCATAATATAGCTCACAGGAAGGTATTTCCTAGCACATTATGTTAGATTTAACCAAATGATGGCGTTGAACCTGTATCGGTCGCAAGGTACAGTTAGTTAGGGGGGAGATAATGACTAAGAAAAAGTCACTACCCGCTCAATTGCTGTATTAGGAAGCGCCGTGAAATGTGATTCGTCGGCCTCTAACGGCCAAAATGGCCGCCTACCCCTGACATTAGGTAATTGTACAACAAGGACACGAAGCCGTCGCCTTCATTCTACGTTTCTAGGCCATCGATATGATGAAGAATTGACTCGAAAATTTTTCTTATAATCCTCTTTGGCAAGATGTTCCAACCATCAAGTTACGACGCACCTCTACCTATAGCCCAGCAGACAGCCGACACCCTATCAACGGCGGGCTCCAAGACCTACCTTCTGAGCTGCCGCTTAGCGGATCCTTGGAGCGATACCGTGCGGCCTTGGGCTATGAGCTCATTCGAGGCCGAGAGGCTCTAGGGGCTGAGCGAGAAACTCGTTGGCTAGGAATTTTTGTATTGATAATGTCGAGCGGATAGCTCGTGGGGAAGCGGTGAAGGCGGCCTAATAAGAGTCGTCGAACTAAAAGTTAGTATGAGAAGAGAATCGAGGTAGGAATAGAATGAGATTAGAGAACTACGAGACAATTCTGGTATCTGTAACATCTGTCGTACATATAAGGCGTTTCTACACTATGCGTAGAAGCGGCGTCGCTTTTGCGACAACAGCGCGGTTTGAATAAATACAGTGAGTGTATTTGGTAATTAATTCTATCCTTGCCGCCTCATAGCTTAGCAATGGATCCCTATAGCAACTGGAAAGAATTGTATCGCAACGCATAGAGGTGTCCATCACGGCCCCATTCTTGATAAGGCTACGCAAGAGCCCAAGAGCCCGACTCGACAACGTTTCCAGTATTGTGGTGTAGTGGTTTGACACTTGCGTTCTAGTATCCAACATATTCGGGTTCCCCTGAGCGCATCCGTGTCTTACTTCCAACACACTTCATAATGCTTCTACCTTTGTTCGAAACCACAAATCTATCGCCGGAACACTCTTTCCCTTTTCTGGAAGCATCGGGACGTCCGTATCGTTGACATCTTGGACGTACGTTGCGTAGCAGTTCTCTATACTAGAAGATCTCCGTCAGTTGGAAGAAAACAACTATAAACTCAAAAAGAAGAAAACAAAAAGCCAACTTACGGAATTATGACATGCCGGTAGTAATCTTGCAGGGTGTGGCAGTTGATTTCTCTCGTAGCCAAAGAGCTGTCCAGACAGAAGCGCACCGCCCCCCAATAGCCAATCAAGTTCGTCGCTGCTTCGACGCGCTCTCGCAATTCGTCGAAGTACTTGTATCGATCTGCCCACCCGATGTCGCCTTCCATCAGCGGTTGGATTGCGTCCGCGTCCTCGAAGTGACAGTACGGCTTCTGGTGACAGGCAAAACCGAGTACGAGATCGTACACGCGCGAACCGATGCAGTCTCGATTGTGTGGTCTCTGCACCGGCGATTCGGCCCCGAAATAGATAGGCACACCAATAGCGATCTCGATCAAGACCATGCCGAGTCGGCGAAGGGATAGGCTGCTCTGCGGTATGTGATCGCACCAGTGCGAAGACGAGGTGCCCGGTGCGTGCGATCTTGGCGGTAGATAGGCCTCTATGGCCGTACCCAACTTGTCGTATTTCGACAGCGTGCGCCTCAAGCGGCAAGAACATAAAGTCGTGAACCACGGGGTGTTCAAGAGCGATATGCCAGCCTTTGCCAAGTCCAGCGCGAGCTCAAGTCCGGCGCCGGCAAAGCGGGGTCCCCTATTCGATATCTCTTCTTGGTGATTCTTGATCATCTCGGAGAAGCTCATCGAGTAGTTAATTAAGTGGTGGTTGGGATCGAGGGTTTCGGTCTTAAATTTGTCTATCTCTGACGTTGAGGCGATGCAGTTCCTGTCGGTTTCCTGGAACAGCTTAGTAGACGTCACTTTTGTCTGCAAAGTAGGGAAAGGCGCGCCCATGTCCCAAATTGTGGATGCAACCATCCAACGGCCAGCACCGGAAGTCGTGTCTATCTTAGAGGCGGAGTTGCCTGTCGAGAAGACAGAACGGAGCGCGAGGAAGGTGGCCCCAGGGGCTTTCCGGTTGATGCAGAACTTGTGTAGGCCCTCGTAATGCTCCCACAGCTGAAATTTGCTGTCGATGACCTCCTTGGTAGGAACATGTCGCACTTCTGGATGATTTATTTTAAAAAGAGCACGTGCAGCTGTTCCTAGAAACTCAATTTGTGGTTGGATCGACCTGAGGCGTAGCAGCACTTCATCGTGGTTGTTGCGAATGAAATACATTGCCTTCAGCAGCCAGGGCTTTGACCCCTGATTGAGGATGAAGCTGCAATCTTGAGACAGGGTTTTCAGCCTGTCGGTTATGAATAGCTGCGCCTGCGCTGTCCACATCTCCTGGAACAATCGGGTTTCGTCAACTGACCATTGGATGCTCCAGTTTGTGATTTTCCGATTCCACACATCGATCTGAGTGGAAAAGTCCTGGCCGTGTTTCCCGTCGTAACTTTTAGCAATATTCTGTAGTTGAGGACTTTGCAAGATGTTTAGAATATTGACAAGGTACTCCAAGGGGCTTGTAGTTGGACGCCTTTCGGTGGGGAGATCGAAGTCGGATGGTCTCCCGGCTAGCTTAGACAACATATTTGGGACGGGCATTTACAATTTAATTTAAAAGAGTCAGGCAAGCTAGAGAACTAGAACCAAAATTTGTGGAGTAATATTTATAGGAAGGTAGGTATGAAGGGGAATTCAGTAGACTTAAATAGGGAAGCGGGATGTTCTAGTTGTTGCTAGGAGGTAGGTAGGTTTAGCACTACAGTTTTTGCCTCAGTCAACCTCGACAGTTCCTGAATAATAGTAATGTCTTAGCGCTCTTAGTACTGAAGCAACTGAAAGTCACCCTACACAACCCTTGACAGACGTAAAGTCAATCTATACACAGGCTACTGGATATCAAAAAATTAGTACCGGCTACCGCACTGCGGTTTAACTATTTATCTAGCTACCTCCTTAGTGAATGGGCAAGACTGGCAAAACTTACCAGGATACTTCCTTTCATAGGTATCCTGTACAAATATGGGCTAGTTTTATTCAGCGTATCCATCAAACCAAACCAATCAAACAAATCACCATTGTTTGAATTGAATAGAGTCAACCCAATTATTTTCATATTTACAATTGACTGAGGTCTAATATATCCGACTAACAAGGGGGGCGAAGCAGCAGTCCTTACCTTGGTAAATTTGGTATGTGCCTATCATTCTAAGTCGAAATGAACGGAGGAGACATAAAATAGAAGTTCCAAGTTTGCTACAAGATCAGGGGAAGACTGCAGGCTATCTGGATGGTGGTATAGTTACAGGGAACATGCGCAAGTGTGCAGACATGCGTGTCCGTATACGCCGAGAAGGAATGGACATACGGCAGACGATAGATGAAGCGCTTAAATGGCACAAAGGGGTCAGATAAGGTGATGGAGTAGAAAGTTAGGGGGGTAGGCGTAAGTGAGCTAAGTCTAGACAGAACCAAGTGATGAATATCTTTCAACTCAAGCCCGAATTTCATTACTTGCGGACTTATACTAGTAATTTATCACCAATATGATACGCCAGACATGCAGAGTAGGCCGCGCGTTAGGAACTTTCACAACTAGCCATCAGCGAGTGTATTAGGTTAAGAGAGTTCCTGTCCTCCTGAGCTTGAGAAATACAGGCACCATCAAGTCAACTTCATTTACTACATACTGGAGACTATGTAGCAGCGCAGAAACTTCTTTTCACATTTTGCACTAATTTGCCCACTGATATTGAACAGTTCTATGACGAAAATAGCAGACGGTAGTCGACATAATCTGCAAATTCGTCGAGTTCCAGAAGGGGGTTATAGTCAGCCTTCGACTCCGTCTCGTCGATGACGCTGTTATCGACGGGAGGATCAGTAGTGGCGGCATCGATTGATTGGTGGGGCAGAGCATCGAAATCGGTATCGTTTGGTATCGCTCCGGACCATAATGACGGGCTATCCAATTCGATTCCGTAGGTATTTGGTGTATAGGTTTGCGTCTGGTCGTGCATGGTATCTTCTAGGCGATACGAGGTATTTACCACGGATAGCTCGTCATTAATAGTAGAACTGTGAGTCGCTGCGGGGGTCGGGATTGGTACTGAAGGTCGTGGCTCTGGAGGATTAGTTACCCAGTTGTCATGATGCATTGTCAAAGCATTCATGACTTCGTCGACAACCCCAGGTGGGAGGATCTGCGCAAGTCGAGCCGGAAACGATTGCCTTAAGCCCGTATAGTACTGCTCCACGGAATTCAGGGGCTCCCAATAGGGCGATTCGGGCTTTGGAAACCGTGGGAAAAGTTCCCCCCAAATCCAAAACCACTTATCATAATCCCCAATGCGGGTTTTTCGAATAGTTAGTTCCCATACGGGTGTTCCCCCAGTGGGTCGACAAGCCACGCTGCGAGTATCATTGCTATGGGCCGTCAGAGCTTCAGCATTGTCAAATGATAACCAGCATGCTCGGCAGGAGTGATCCTTCAGACCGTGTTCCCGACGCAAATGTTCCGCTAAGTGGGATATTGATCCATATCCATTGCTCCCGCAAGGCCCGTATAAGTGCTGGTTCATCTTGTAAAAGTGACAAGCAAACTTGGGTTTCCTTTGGACCTTTGATGGAGGGGTTTCGGTCGCGAGCGAGACCGATATAGAGCCACCATCGTTTTCGCCGTCTATTTCTGAAGACTTCCTCTTCTTCTTCGACTTATTATATCGAGAGCCTTGGGTAAAGCTGAACGGTACTGAAGTAGTTTGTGATGTTTCGCCTCCATCCGCCGGCTGATCCTGCCACCTGTTCTCACAACCTGGGGCGATGCTAGTATGATTAGGGTCATCTTGCAATGAGTCCAGCCACTGTGAGACCATATTTGACTGGGATTTAGGTGGTTCAAGAGACGAATCCAGGACTAGTTGACTGGCTGTTAGCCGAGTTTTGCTAGATTGTTCGTCATGTTGCTCAATACCCCAGGATCCTAGCTCAGTCGTTGAGTTTTGGGATTTGTCTTCAGACAGTACCAGAGATGCTGGAGAAATCTTCGGTTCTGAATGGATAGCAATCCGATCAATTCCTGAATCTGCCCGATATTCCTTTTTTGCTTGGAGATGTCCTTCCGTCCTGCCAGCAAGACTGTGGGAGCCAGAGGTACTTAGTTCAGAGATATGGCTCGAATAGCAGTCCGGTAGGGCTAGATTAAATCTTTCATAATGGAATAGGCGGTTACGAGTAGCGACAATTGTGCTCGAGCATGCCTGCTGCTGGAACGGCGGTGTTGTATTAGAAGAAACAGAGGTAACCGACGAAAAGAGACACCACGGATCTGCTGTTGGAGATCGAAGTGCAGTGCCTTTGCCTTTTTGGATAGCTTTCCTAGCCACGTTATATATGCAATCGCATTCCTCAACTAACACGATGCAGTCACGACATTTTGCATGACAGCAATCGCTGCAAGAAAGATTAATGGCCGCAGTCATAGGTCCATTATTGCATTGGCACTATGCACAGTATGAATAGGATGATTAAATCGGTCAAGTGAATTACGGAAGAACCTACACAGAACCATAAGTCCCCCGACATCTTGTTGGAGACTTCCTTTTCCCACCTAGCGAGTCCGCGAACACTAAAGAGGTAGTCGTAAATAGTATCAGTAGATACGAGCAGTAACTGTGCCCAAGGTATGAACAGAAGGACTTATATCAAATAAACCAGGTAGCAAATTAGTGTTCGAAGTAGGTTACAGCAGTTGAAATGCTGGTGTAAATGACAGTCGAGGAACTCCAATTCCCAAGGTACCTCTGCAGGTGTCTAAGGAACACGGATCCTAAGCGATGTAGGGCATGGTAAGGCTAGAGACGACGAGAATGCTATCCGATTCGAAAATCGAGAAGGAGGCTAGGTAGGTATGTTGAATATGAAATAATGTAGGCAGAGGTCAAATTTTGCATCAGTACGTTGGTGATTGGGAGTGTTCTGATCCTTCAATGTTTTGATCGGGCTGTCGATTATTTAGGACCTATGTATCTATACTTTAATTTACATGTGATGCTACTGCGCAATCAAAGTATATATACTTACTCCCACCGAGAGCGTATCATAGGAATCTTCATTAGACAGTATAATCGCCAGTACGATGATTTTACATGATCGCAGTCACGATCGTTCAATATGATCGTAGTCTCGATTAGAAACGTAGTATAAACGTAGAGGAAGTACCTGCAATGAGTTTCAACATAGACCGAAAAGCATCTCTCCTGCGAGCTTCGATATCGTATCAACATGGACTCAAAGTAGGTCACGGGATATAGGGATAATTAAGCAGAGATAAACTGACAATAATACTGCAGCAGAGCAACTTCAGGCAATTCCCGCTTTGCCGGCGCCAACACGGCAACAGGCAGTCCTCCAGGAAAGCCTACAGGCTCTTCAAAGGAAGCGAAGAAACATCATGGCAAAACCAAGGTACCCTACCCCAAGACTCAAGAACATCATGGGTAATAAACAGACTAAGCTAACCCGGTGCTCGAAACGATAGAGTAGCCATAGCGACCCGAAGCAGGGCAGTCGACACCCTGCGCCGAAGGATAGACTCGACATAGACCTGCTTGGGATTGGGTCTTGGTGTGATGGCAAGGACTGAGATGGCACTGCTCAACATACGTAGCTCATTTTATAGGTCGCGCACAAGGGGTAGTTTTGGGGGGCTTTGTATTCTGTACTCAAATTCAACGTCACTCATTCTCTGCTCCTCTTAACGAGCCTGAAATATTTGATCCTGAAGCTTGAAATGCATTGTAGACCCTAGAGTATTCCCCATCATCATCACTTCAGTAAGTCTTGATCAATGAGACGAGAGCAGATCGGTCCAATCCTATCCCCCTATTGACCAACAGGCCCATAGCCAAGGGCTAAGACCCCGGCAACAAGCCCCTACGCCCACATCGCCACAGACAACCTTCAAGAATTACGCACAATCAACACTCGCATATAAACAATAGGAGAGTAGACGTTGCATCGAGTTTACCTGCAATTGTCTGTTCTATCGGAATTCTGCACGCGTACTAAAAAAAAGAAGTCCGTTTCCTTTCTGACCGCCCAAAAAAGGAATCTCTATTCATCACGAAAAACACCGCATAAATGATGAATGATGAAAAACCCTCTCCCCCTTGGACGATGCCTGGTCCAGTTAACCCGTCACACCATCCCATCCCTCCTGTCATGCAGCCATTAACATGTCCTTGTTTTTTTCATCCTCCTCATCATGGGGCAACATCGTGTGGTGCTTAAAGGTCATCATCTACCCGTAAGAAATACGTAGATTTAGTATGTCTAGTCCTCTGTACGCCTGGGTTTCAGCGCAGGAGCTTCAGGAACATTCTATGATTGAGGCTCTTCGACCTCGGGCTTCGCAGCCTCCGCGTCGGTCATCTCCTCGTCCTTGCTAGCTTCGTTCTTCTCGGCCTCGGCTGCCTTGCGAGCCTCCTCCTCGGCGGCCTTCTTGGCAGCAGCCTCAGCGTCAAGCTTAGCTTGCACAGCCTGGCGGTCTGCTTCTATCTTGTCGAAGTATCGCTGTGTGATAGGGCCGGCCATAGCTCGGATCTCGTCCATCTTAGCGATGTAGACCGCCTTGGTTGCGTCTTCACCATCCTCATACAACCAGTCCTGTACCCCGTTAGTTTCAAGCTTTTCAAGGATAAGTTAGGTCGGAATGGAGAAAGCCTACCTCGCTCTCAGTAAGCTTCGCCCGCAGCTTCTCCTTCTCCTCTTCACTGGCGAAGTCGGCATACTGATCGTCCAGCTTGTTACGCATGTCGTAGATGTATGTCTCCAACTCATTCTTCTTCTCTTCCGTGTCGGCAACGAGCTTGTCCTCCATGAGCATTGCCGCCTCCTTCTCGGTGAGGGAGTCCTTGGTGTTTGAGTCCAAGGATGTCGTGCCGGCAACGATGGGGAGGTCGCCCTTACGGACCTGCTTCTTGACCTTCCGGGTCTTGGGCTTGTCGCCATCCTTCTTCTCATCCGTCTCCATAGCCTAAAGTCTCAGTTAGCTAACAGTGTCTCACATAGTCCTGTCTCATTCCCAAAGTCGTGTATCTACATAAGTAGCCTGCGCCGACCCTGGGAGAAACAGCAAGATATATATTGGCACTTACATCAGGATCTTTCTTGTCTCCTTCCTTCTCATCCTTAACCTCTTCCTCGACTTCCTGGTCCTCGACGTAGTAACCACTCTCCACGTTCAAGACGCCGTGGATGTTAACCCTGGCCTTCAGCTTGCAGATCATAAATTCGGTCTTGGGGTCGGCCTTGACACCCTTAACGGAAAATCGGCCAATGAAAGGTGAAATCTTGCCAGGTAACTCCTCGGGCTTGGCATATCTAGCCTCAAGATCAAAGGCTTGCTTGCGGTAGAAAGTCAGAATCTTCGTCGAGGGAAGAACGTTACCCTTGTTGAAGACGGTGAGGCTCGTGTCCTCATCGGGGATATCGATATCTTTCTCCCACGAGAATTCGATGGGATAGTTGACAATATCCTGGACCGCGAAATCACGGACCTTGAAGACGGGAGACAGGATAGCGCAGCTGAAGGCACATCCTCGGGCAACCGCTTCGTCCTGGTTTAGGGTAAACGAGAGCGTCTTTCCGAAAAATGCCTGGATTCGCTCCTTGAGTGCAGGAACACGCGTGCAACCACCAACCAGCTCGATCACGTCAATATCATCCTTGCCAAGCTTGGCTTCAGCAAGGGCCTGCTCCAAGGGCACCGTGGCTCTGGCCAGAAGCGGCTCGACGAGGGCCTCGAATTCCTGTCGCGTAATCATGGCGGTCACGTCGATATCGTTCATGAGAGACTCGATGTTCATAGGCGCTTGTTGGTTGGCAGACAGAATCTTCTTCAGCTTCTCGGCGGCGGCCTCGACACGAACCATGGCCTTGGGGTTGGTCGTAATATCGATCCTGTACTTGCCTTTGAACTCCTTTCCGAAGTGGTCGACCAAAGCCTGATTGAAGTTTCGGCCACCGAAGTGTCGGTCGTAGGCTGTAGACTTGACAGCTAGCTCGCCCTTTCTGAACTCAACAACCGAGCAGGAATAGTCGGCATGGCCAATGTCGATAAAGGCCACCCGCCGAGGCTTCTCTTCCGCCGAAGGTAGGTCCAGCTTCGTGATACCATAGCCAAGAGCCGCGGCAGTGGTGTCGTTCATCACACGAAGAAGCTTTAGGCCAGCAATCTCGGCAGCGTCGAGGAGGCCTCTTCGCTGGACGTCAGTGAACCACGCAGGCACACTTATGACAAGGTCAGATACAGGCAACTTGAGTTCGTTCTGGGTTGTCTGCTTGACCTTGCTCAAAAACATGGCCGTCAACTGGGTAGCCGAGAACTTCTCCTTCTTGCCCAAGTACGACACCTCGGCGCCGACTTGGCCATTGACGTCTACGAGAGGAGCCGACACAAATTGCTGCTCGATTTGTACATCGGGGTCGTTGATAGTCCGACCGGCCAAGCGCTTTAGAGAGCTGACGGTGTTCTTGAGGTTGGAGATCTCTTGCGTCTTCGCGGGTTCGCCAAGGTATCGGGATTTAGGCCCAAACCCAACTAGGGAACTATAAATGGATTACGTTAGTTCGCGATACGTAGACAACGAGGAATCAGGCGTATTCAACTTACGGCGTTGCTCGGTTTGAGACCTCATTTGTAATCTGTGCAGGTAGTCGTTGTCAGCCTTGGTTACTACTAGACAGGTGGAAAGAGAGTAATGTGGGATGGTACGTACGACATCGACACCCCGATTTCTGGCGACTGCGATAACAGTGTTCAGAGTTCCGAAATCGACACCTGCACGGATGAAGAATTAGCCATTGTCGCATCGTATGACCGGGAAGCCAGCCATCCTCCAGGTCGAAAACCTACCGACTACACTCATCTTGTGGGATGCGTCTGAGGGTAAACAAATAAAAAGTGATATTTGACTGCGGGGGAAGTCAAGGAACGTCACAAGCCGTTACCTCGTGGGCGGGATCAAATATTAGTTCCTGAGTCTTGAGTCGAGACGGGATATATCAGCGAGACAAGAATTGTGTATCTAATATGGCGTAGGTGTGTAGTAGAGACGTAGAGGCGTAGAGACGAAATCCGGAATTGTTTTGGTTGGAATGTCGTGTTTGCCGCAAAGGAAAAGATTCTCACAAAAAAAAGCTGCCCGAAAATGCGAAGTGGGAGATCGCAAAACTGGACTTGGACCTTAGCGGTTTCTTAATAGGACCCCTCACTTGCTACACGCCCCTGGGGTGCCCCGTAGTTTTCGTGAATATTCTGGACATTTCCATCTTGGTCCTTTTAAGTTTTGCCAGTTGTAAGGCTTTCTTAGCGCCACGCCAGCCTCGCTTCAGGTACTCCTACGTCCACAAGTCAAAGACTTCAACCCTTGGCTAACTCGAGCAATTTCTCGTTTTATCTAGCAAAAAGGGAGTGCAAAGTGATTTAAATATGAATCAATATCTATTCTTGAATTTCCCCCTTTTCCGAACCCCGATCTATCCTATCATGCTGGTATTCTACTATTCTCTTCTTTTTGTGCAACAAAGTATTCATACCAAGAGGCAGCCTAGCCTTAATCTAGTAGTGCTGACAATAGAATGACCCCTCAAATCATTTAACCACACCCCCCTTTTCCCAAATCCAACCTTTTCTGCCTTTCTCCCCCACCACAAAATTCGTTGCCAACGACGATGTGGGGTTTTTCTCAAACCCTGACCGCCTTGCTGCCCCGCGACCCAAGTGAGGCGCCGTAAGTACTCGGATTACCCCTTCTAATCATTTGGATTTAGGTATTATCCACGCGTATGGATATAAAAGAGTCTTCACGGCCCAATTTATGAAAGAGAATCAGGCATAGATGACACTTATATGAGCGGCAAAACGTACGAAGGCGAACAATTTCTCAATTCACGACTCTATTTTAATGGCCAGCCCAACCATCACGGTCCAACTGACTTGCGAGACTGTTGCTGATAGGATAAGAGTTTCAAGGCTACCTAGGCACCGTAGCCTAAAGCTCCTTAACTAAAGTAGTAGAACACATCTATTGGGCCTCTAGATTTAGCCATGTCTTGTAGTAAATCAAGATTTCTCGTCAAATTCTAAGTGAACGCCGCGCCCAACCCCATCTAATCAAGAACGTGCTTCTGATCCGCCCACGACGGCTCGATGCCCCGGCACACGCTCTCGTAATCCCGAAACTTCTGCTCGTCCGAGGCCAGGTCCGGCGTCGTCCAGAACATGGTCCAGTTCATGTCCTTCAGCTTCAGCGAGCCCCTCGACCGCTCAAAGTACCACTTGTTGACGGGGTTGTTCTTCCTGCTCCTCCAGCAGACCCCGTACGGAAAGCAGTCCCGCACCATGGCGTTGAAGACGATGTCCGCCACCCCTCCGGCGCCCTGGCTCTTGCGGAGGGCCGCGAACTTGTCCAGGTACGGCACGAGCCGGCTCGGGTTCTCCGCTTCGGTGCCACTCAGGCCGTGGGGCTTCTCCCAGGTCAGCAGCGCGCCCCCTTCGTACTCTCCCGCTATGATAATCCCGGCTAGGTTGCCGTGGATTCTCTTTAGGTAATCATCTACGTCTAGTTTTCTGCCAAAAGAATCCTCGATCAAGTTCACAAGCCTGGGCAGATCTATGCACGGATCTGTCAGGTTCAGGCCTTTCTGTCCCGGCTGCGGTGGTTTCCACGGAGTGACCCGGGGATCTGGGAATATGGTCAAGGGCATCCCGCGTTTAGCTAAAGTGGTCAAGGAACCGATTTGAGCGGCACCGGTTGGTGATGTGATGTGTCTAAAGCGTTCCGAAGGTAATGACGAAGACTGGACGGGTTTGTCCGTCAAGAGGCTGTGTATGAGCGGGTTCTGGCCTCGTCTCGTACTAACGAGGGCCCAATCTATGCCCATGTCCTCTGGGCCTTGCTCGTTTGCGACTTCCTGCGGAGTTGTAATGACAGCAGAAGACGTTGGAGGTAGCAGTGATAGCACATTCTTTGCCAATTCGGCATTTTCCAAGTGCTGTAGACTATGTGGACTAGGGCCACCCGGGTTTGACGGCGTTGGCGTTGTCAAATCGTTCCGAACCTCCGGAAATTCTTGTTCCAGGTTCAGGAATAAATATCTCCCCGTAGCTCGGTTTCTCGCAGGAATTCCTCCAAGAGGGTCCAAAATGACGAGACGATATACCTCGGCGGACCTGGCTAGTTGCGTTATCTGCATGTCATCGGCGGGTTGGTCCAGAAACTGGAGACCGGATAGCTGCCTCGTGAGAGCCAATACTGCATCATTGGCATTGACTGGCTTGACCGCACAATCATCCGTCGTATATCCGAACGTGGTAATGATGGGAATCACTTCCTCTTGTAGTGCGGCCATCAAATCATTGGGGTTGCCGACGAACAGACCATGCGAAGTAAAGGTTGAGGGGTTCGCGTCGACAGAGTTCTTGATGGCAATAGGAGAATCGATGACACGTGCTCCAGGGGCATCATAGTTGTCTATTGCCATAGCGATGCGGTTAGCTTGTACGGCGGCTGTTTGGCGATCAGTAGCCTCATCTTTTCCAGCAAGGCTACAGTCAACCACGACAATGCAGATCAATCCGAGTTTCCGGAGTTGACCCATCGTCTTTCCCACACCGTCGATGGTAGCATCGCTGACCTCCTGAGGAGCACGAAATTTGACCAAAGCAACATACAAGGGTACTTGGATAGCGATATCTTCCGGTTTGAGTCCAGGGACGACCTCTTTTTCCGCAATGACAGCATCTAGTACGGCTGCCCCTTCAGTAGAGGTCTTGCTTTCTGTTGGGCGGGTCTGAGCCGCGCGCTTTTTGAAGTCGGTTGCCCCTTTCTTTTCCAGCAGCGGCACAAATTTGTTCATGTAAGCCTTGGCATCTCGCTTTGTGACCGAGGTTTCGAGCACAGAGACGAAGAAATCCTTATGTAGTAGAGTCAGAATGGATCAATGGTATTTAGTAAGTGCAATCGCTTTTATTAAATCATTGCTTACCCTATCAAGGGTCTTCTTTTGCTTTTGCGATTTGGATATGGAAGTATAAGAAGAAGTAAACGTTATCGAGTGCCGACCGCTATTCGGGGTGCTCCGCGCGGTCCGCCATGACGATGAACTTGAGCCATTGATCCTATTTAGGTCCTTGGTCAATAGCGCCTATTCGTCATTAGCAAGTTTATACATACTGCCAGGGCTAAGAGGACGGTCGGAGGATGCACTGCTCGTCGTTCTTCACTCTTCATCGTCCAAAATACAGGGCTCAGGGCGCAGGGCGACCTCACTCACATTCAAGTTTGAATTCGCCCTGTTCCAGGCCGTTAATCGCATTGTCATAGCGCACGGAGCATTTTGGATGTCAAGTAGTACACGATTAATCACACCGACACCGCATACCAATTTCTCCCAAGCTAAAGGCAAAAGACTAGACTGTCGTGGAGACGTTTGCAGCTCAGCGGGAATCGATTTTAATATATTTCTGAATTCCAGCGACCCAAGATGCGATAACAGCTGATAAGACACGCGCTAGCAACGCTGTGGCAAGCGCAATGCCGCAATGCTTAACGCCACGGTCCGAACTCCAATTTTTCTAATCGTCAAGAGTTGATACTATGTAAATTTTGATAAATTCCCCTAGCAACACTACCTCAGTTATTAGAACTCGCTTTGTACGTTTGGTATTATATAGGGTCCAATTTTTATACTATTTCTCATAGCTTTTATCAGATGTCTCTTGTATGATTATAAGGCTTCAATTAAGCTAGATAGTCAAAACCACGGTAGGGTTGGTGCCTATTAAGAAAAGACTGTACTTTTACACACTTCCGGTAGCATAGAGGTAGGTTACACCGCTATCGGCTCAATGTCAAACCCCTCGTCCCCAATTCCCAATTCATCTGCCCCAGTACTCCACTAGTTGTGACATCAAAACGAAGAACTTTTTCCTTCCAAGTGACACCGCAGAATCCGCCGGATTGCCTCTCTAGTCTACCGCTTGTCGCCTTCAATCGGTTGGTCAAATAACAGTCCATTCCGGCAATTTGATCATTGACCGAAGAGGAGAAACGGCTCTATTTTCATAACTCTTATAATAGAACACCTAAGAACAAATTTACTCCTTCATTACGCGGCTCTAACCGTTGAGCATTTGTTGGTGGAGGTGAGGCCTCAACATCTATTTCTCCAATACCTACCTCGCGGGGACGAACAGAATCATCCAGACGTCTGTCGGTAGCAATCCCGCATTGCTTCCAGGCCTTTGAAGCAATCAAGTGACCGAGGAGGAAGCCTTGCCGCCCTCCTCATTCGGAAGCCCGTTGTGTATCTAATTACAAGTCTCACACGATGCCAACGCATCGCTACGGGGCAACCTACACGTAGTAAGCCTAGGTGCATTCGCCTCCAAATTTAGATAAAACCCTTTATATATCAACCAGCCTACCAACCTGTGTCCCGGTTTCCTCCAACACTTGCGAGTGTCGAGTCAACTACCTTTCAGACACGAGCCTAATGTCAAATCAATGTCGAATATCTACATGCTACATCCGTACATTCCTTTTTATGATGATCTAGGCTCTTTGCTCTGAACCTGTCGCAAAGTCCAGCCATCAAGATGGAATCCTTTATTCCGTGTCGCACATTGAATTTGTAAATAGAACCATACCCCACGTCTTATGAAACATCTATATAAAAACTACGGATGCGCACATACACACATACAGTTTTTCTTTTTCAATAAGTGTGTTATGTTTATTGCGACGAAGGTCCTGATCCCAAAATTTAAGGATTGTGAACCCCCTTCCAAGACCAGTAGGTCCAAACGAGTAGACGACGGAAATAGGCGTTAGAGACCAAAATAGGGGTCGATTATCAGCCTTACACAGATTATCACTCCTTCGCTGTTAATTATTCCAACAATTAACATCCTACTGCCGAGAATAAGGTGCAAATCAATCTTGTTGCCGATATATAGCAGTAGTACCCAAATAATTCAATTTTAATCTCCCATTATCCGGTCATCATACTTATAGACGACGATTATCTAATATTTTGCATAAGGCTTGGTTAACTCGGCAGGTTAGAAATAAAGCTTTAGGAAACTACCTACTCTCAACCCTAAAGACAACTCCTTTGACACACAAGTTGCCGTTGGGGTTGTGAGTAGGTACTTTCCTAGGCATTGCTAAAGCCCAAGTTGGCATTGATCGAAATACCATTGAAATATATCGAATTTGATACGTGATTTGAAGTCAATTTGTGATATTCCGAATATCCCAGCGGAACGCTTGTCTCTCGCTTTTCAGATGAATGTTGACACTGTCTATTCGAGAGTTGCTTGGAGATACCTTAGAAGACGTCCAATAGTTGAGATGATTCCAGTGAGAATTTCTAACTATTATTCCATAATTAAGCATACGAACGGACGAAATATATGTACCCAGGTATATTTTAAAGTGAATGTTCTCTATAATTAGTATTCCCTTGTTTCTTGCAAGTGAGATCGTTAAAGATGGGTTAACGAGGTATATCGTCTCTCATACACAGCCTTAGAGATTCACAGTGTGTATCAAATAGAATTGTGTTAACATGTGTATAATCTGCCTAGGTATCTGATAAATGAAAGACCACCGGTTGACGTATCATATAAACCAACCTCCTTGGCGTACGTAGCTAGGTATATAATGATGCTTACTGATTTTGATATTCCTTTAATGTCAACTTCCGTCTGGCGTATATGAATTGAGGAACACCCATACGGAACATCTGTTTGTATCTCCATATTATTCGGGACAATAGTATCAAGTGCGTATGTTATATAGGCGAGTATAGTCGCTTTTCCCCGGTTTTCTTTTCTCTTCCTTTTCAAAAATTTGCCTTGGCAACAAAACTCGAAAACAGGTAGAGATCCAACGAAGCTTAAGTGTCCGGTTCCATATAACCGCTTGGTCTGCGTCTCATTCATGATCACATGTTTGGCATTGAAACACAGTTATCAGACCAACTACGCTGTTAGCTATTATGATCTACGATTTACGCGCTTGGATAACGATATGAAATCCCTATTAAACCTCCAACTAAAAAAGGGGCAAAGCGGCAATGGATTAGCCGCATAAATAAAACTCGAGTATGCCTCAGGTAGCCAGGTAATCAGTCCTCAGGAAATTTTTTTTTTATCCCAATTCACCAAAAATACATAAATACGAGCCCAGACAGCTATCAGGGCATCGAGTTAAATTCGTTGCTGTGCAAACAACGCTCTGTGCTCACGAACCAAGCTGTGTTTGTTTACCGAACCTGGGCAACGAAGGTGGAAGGATTTCGGATATTCCGCGCTATAATATCCCGCACAATCGAACTTGACTTCGCGTCTTGACAGAGAGAATAGCCGTCGTGTTATAGATTCTTCTACATCTATTTGCTTTCACTTCGCTTCTTGCTACGATCTCCCCATCTTCGGGCGCATCGCGATGAGGTCCACCACCGCGATACACGCACTTGCTGCCACCTTGCTACTTTCATTTACATCAGCTACTCGCATTATCCCGGATTCGAAGGGTGGACTTCCGCTTCAGGATGGCTATGATTACATCGTGGTCGGTGCTGGAATAGGTGGCCTCGTCGTTGCGAATCGGTTGACAGAGGACCCGTCGGGTAAGATGAGACAAAACAGCGAACCGCAATCATGAAAACTCGGCGTGGCTAACATGTGATGACAGTATCTGCACTGGTAATCGAGGCAGGGGATCTGTAAGTTGTCGTTCCCTCCCCCCATTTTTCGCCTACTAACCATACGGCGTATTTCCAGGGATGATCGCGCTGAGGATGTGTCGATTCCTGGAAATATTGGATTCGAAGACCCGCGCAGGTACGAGGTGAAGGTGAAGATGGCCGAGCAAGAATTCCTCGACGGGAAAGCCAGAATCTTTAGCCAGGGCAAAGCCGTCGGAGGCAGCACGATAGTCAATGGCCTTGTATGGACACGCGGCTCGGTTGCCGACTTCGATGCTTGGGAGCGATTGGGTAACCCAGGTTGGGCATGGTCAGATATCTTGCCGTACTTCGAGAAGGTGAGTTCGAAAAGCCCTTCATATCCTACTAGACCATAGACTCCTGCTTCCCACAACCTTTTCTCGAGATGAGTGCTCACATACGAATGTTCTAGTCCGAAAGTTATTCTGCCCCCGTCAAGAACGGATCAGGGGCACAAACACTCCTTCACCCGATTGCTGGAAATCATGGCAATAAAGGGCCACTCCAAGTTGGCTACCCAAATTACTACTACAACCAATCCTGTAAGCTCATTCCGTTCTTCGCTTCTTGAATATCGTCCAAACTGATGGATAACAAAGACAACTTCCTCGACGGCATCCGGGAACTCGGGATACCTGTCAACGAAGACCTCAACGGCGGGAACGCTACGGGTGCTTCTATCGTCCCTAGCAGCATGTCAGCAAAAAACCAGTCTCGGGCTGATGCGCGCACGGCGTATCTCGATCCCGCTTTAGAGCGTCCAAATTTGCATCTTATCACCGGCTATACTGTTACTCGCGTTTTGCACGGTAATGGTGGCGCAGCCTTTTCAAATTCCACTCATGTTCCTCGCGATTCTGGCTTGGAAGTCACTGGGGTTGAGGTAAGCGTCAATGTTCGTTTCAAGTATCAACCACCACCCGTTTGCTGATCTTATATGCTCTAATAGTTTGCCGCCAACTCAACTGCCCAGAAGACTACAATCTCGTGTAGAAAAGAGGTAATACTCGCCGCTGGTGCTATTATCTCACCCGTTTTGCTGCAGGTGTCTGGGATTGGGCCGGCTGCGCTTTTGGGGAGTTTGGGAATAGACGTCGCTGTCGACCTGCCGGGAGTTGGGAGCAACTTCCAGGATCATCCAACTTTGCAACCTGTTTATGAATGTGAGTGATGCTAGCACACACATATTGGCACACGCTTATTATTGATCGCAGACACCGCGCCGGATATTTTTACTGCGTGGGATATCGTAGGAAGCACACGCGATGCCGTTCGACGAGAATACCTCACCAACCGCACGGGTTCGTCCTATTAGAAACACTGACTATCAAGGTACCTGCAAACGCTGACAAATTGGTAGGGCCTTGGACGGCGCCGATGGTGAACGCGGCTGCCTTCGCCGCTCTAAGCTGGGTAACAGACCGCGTAGACGACATCCTAAACGAAGCCGCCAACGCGACCGCCAACCTGCCGC
>JAOWAP010000004.1:893916-909381 GCA_028565235.1 Hypoxylon lenormandii
GTCGCCGGGTCGTGCTCCAGGTAGTCCGTGGCCGGGATGCGCACCAGGATCGGGAAGTCGGCGGGGACCTCGGCCTTGAGCAGGTCCACGACCTCGAGGAACAGGCACGTCCGGTTCTCGAAAGACCCGCCGTACTCGTCGGTGCGCTTGTTGGAGGACGGCGAGAGGAACTCGTTTAGGAGGTATCCATCTGTGGATAGGGGTAGTTAGTACAGCCTAATAATGTTCGAGCGTTGGTTTACCCCGTCTTTGGGGCTTCGCTCCTTAGGATTTAGATTCGTCGGTCCAGGATATGACCTTTTCACGTCTAAACACATGGGAAATAGATAGGTAAAGAAACGTACGGGCACCGTGAACTTCGATTGTCTGTTTCACGGGTTAGCCATTCCGAGGGTTCACTTATCAGAACAGGAGCGGAGGAGAACTTACATCCACGCCAGCCTTCAACGCGCGCCGAACTGCGGCAACCCAATCCTTCTTGAACTTCTCGATGTCTTCCTTCGTCGCCTCCCTCGGCACAAGGGTCTGCGCGCTGTACGCCTCGGGCGAAGGAGCGATGACGTTCGCCGGCCATCCTTCCGACTATACGTAACACGATAGTTTAGTTGGAGATGTTCTCACAGGAAGGCCCTTTTACTACTAACATTGTCGCGCGCTGCTGCTTTGCGATCAAGCCACGGCGCCACAGTGCTGGCTTTCCGACCGGCATGGGCTAGCTGCACGCCGAATTTCACTCCTTGGCTGTGCGCGAAGTCGACGATCTGCTTCAGCGGTTCGATATGTCCATCCTCCCATAGACCCAAGTCCTGAGGAGAGATGCGGCCCTCGGGAGAGACTGCAGTAGCTTCTGTTAAGACCAATCCCACTCCTCGGGCTGCGAAGCTCCCAAGATGGGCTGCGGGTAGTAGTGGAGTTAGCTTTTCATCTCCGTCCGCCGGGGGGAGAACGGGGAATTAGGGGATGGAAACCCGTACTATGATGCCAAATTGTCATATATCCATCTTTCGCAGAGTATCTAGGATAGCCATTGTTAGTTTTACCGAAAGTAGAGTATCTGTACATAGAAGTTGCTCACTGGCACATCGGCGAGACGATGATACGATTGTGGATCTCCATTCCGTTGATCTTCAAAGGCGAGAAGATGGACCCCTCAGGCTGAACATCCCACGGGGTTCCCGCAGGAGGGTCTTGAACAGGCGTGTAGAACGGAACCTTGAAAGATTATCAGTATAGTTCGTAACGCCGTACTCCTTGCTATAGGTATTGAAAGGGCCTTACATTCGGAGCTCCATGGTTTATCAGATTCTGCTCTGTCGAGCAGGGCTCACCTGCTATGGGAGCTTGGTCGGCCTGAACTACCTTTCCTTCAGACATAGTCAATTAGGCTGCGGAAGAATAACGAGGGGATGGGGAGACGAACAGCTGCGACGGAAAAGAAAGCAGATAGCGTCACGCCATTTATGCTCCGAGGCCGCATACAAGTTTATCGAGAGCCTCACCATATACCCCGCCGCGGTTTCGTGTAATAGCCTTTATAAAACATTTAAATATATATACAGATCTTGGCAAGTGAGTCGTGGTCCAATAAACTGACGCGGATGTTATGTATGCTTACCGATCTTAGTCATACGTTTATAGAAAGGATCTAAGTGTTGCAGAATGTAACTTCATGGTGTAGGGCTTGTGGAACATCAGATTGTCCTCTCCAATAAGGCAGTTCTACCCTCCTCAGGTAGTTAGCAAACGGCCAGATACTAAAGCGTTTCGAGTTACACTTCCCGCTGTTCCGCGCCGCTGAGCAGCACGTCACGATAGCTTACCCACATGTTCTTTACTATGCCAGGCACGCTATTTTATGATCCTAGTAGTATCGGCCTAGTAGATTTCGTATCGATTTTACTAGATCCTATCATGTTGGGTCCTCTACCCCATAGTAGCCAGGGGAAGTAGTCATCCCACGTAGATCTATGTACGACGATGGGGCTCTGGCTAAATATGATGATAACTCCCGATCTTGGGCCTCGCTTAGACATAATCGTTTAGTAACCCTTCTCCATATTAGCAACTACGCCTCACCTAAGCTAGGAATATCTCTATCATACTTATCAAGGGTGGCCCGTTAACGTTTCGCGAGGATCACATGTTAATATTCACCGCCTAAGTACGGACGATTTCTTAGTTGTTAATACATGCATCTAAATGGGGTCGGTCAATAAACGAGACAAAACAGTCCTGGAGGTGTCCTACTAAATCAGGAAAGAGAAATTTGTGAGTATACCCGCTTGGTATTAGGAGATAGTTAGCATCGAATACTGCCCAGTAAGTTTACCATGACCAATCATTATACTTGAAATGGCTGAACGTTTTTCTACTCATTGTTCCTAGTTCCAGCATATATTAATACAGAATGTATGCAAGCTGGCACAGCCACTCCTTAATGATGTGTGAGGTTGATGACTTAAACGGAGTCACCCTCTCCGTTCCCGGAGGGAAGATCTATTTAGTCTTGTTAAGGTAGACGCGTGTGGTTGAGTTTATACTTCTAAGTGTTATGTTGGTTGCCAATGACTTCGACAAGCTAAATCCTTTACTTGGGTTCAGCAAGACAAATATCTACGTGCCGTGCGGGTGTAATTTGAAGAAGATAAAGGCCATATGTGGCATTGTAGTTATATAAAACTATTGAGACGAACGAAGTTAGGTACCTACTTCCAATTCTGCGATCTGTAGTCTAAATTCGCATGCTTTCAATGTGTGCTAAAATATAACTCTTATTGTTAACACAATCCAGTCTCCCCTATATTGATCTCCCTGGGTACTTTAGGTAACTAGGTATCTTACATACTGTTTAAGGTAGAAAGGGCCTTTACAATATTCATGAATATGAATAATCCTACCATTATGTCTAAGCTAATACCTTTTTATCTGTAAACTTGAGACAACGGGGTTACTTAAGTAAGGACCCAGCATCCGGATTAATAAATATACTATGTCTACTTCCTTAAGTCTCTCCTAACACGTCTAAACGATGACATGTTGATACGACCTCTAAGTCTTTAAAGCCTTTCCAGTTAGTTGCCTAGGTACCTAGTGGAGTATATCTTGAACTTAATAGATAGGAGTATGTATACGGCACGCTTGGTACTAAATCTGAAATACCTTAGTTAGGTACTTAGACAGGTATATTGCTAGGTCAATAGTTGAAACCGATCTTAAATAAGAGCGAAGTCTATCTATTCCCAAGTGAAGACCATGACATGTTATATAACTACCTAGGTAGGTAGGAGGTATGTAATAATATATGTAGGTGTTAAATATGCTAGACTTCTTGATCTAACCGACCTTTACACCTCCCTACCTCTAAGCCCGTAGTCGCGAACTTTGATCCAACTCTTTGGTTTTATAGTGATCTAGATTGGCTACCTGTCTCCCTCCATAAGGTAACGGCCCCAGTGATAAGGTCTCCCTGCTTTGGAGCAAGCATTGTATTATCTGCTAAGAAAATTGTACCATTCATCCCGTCACTAAGCGACGACAGTATGCCGGCTCCCGGTCGGACGTTATCGTAAAGCTTCGATTGAGGATGCGGTTCGTCGGTATTCGAAATAGTTTTTGTCGAATCTGGGCGAGAGTCCGAAGCAAAGTGATCGTAGCTCATAGAAGTCGTAGCATTACGGATATCCCGAGAGATATGGCGGTGTATATGTGAAAGAAAACTCTCGATTAGCCTTGATTACCTATCGAAGGATAGCTGCTTTTAGAGCTTGGACGGATCATATGAGGATGGTGACATCGAGAAGGGGTAATACACTACGGGTATCTGCCACATGTTAAGACGAAGAAGAGCTCCGAGGCTTCTGGAAAGTGAAAGTGTCAAAAGACAGAACGGAAGTCATGCGAGAAAGGCCTCGAGTATTGGTATTGATAAAGGAAGACGAGTCGAACTTTCATCATGGGATAACCTCCGCGGAGGGTTGGAGAGAATAGTCTTAAAAGTTAAGTGTCTTTGTGGGTAGTACCTGGTTCACGAGACGTATCTCGGTCTCGTTTAGAAGTAGGAATATATATGTCACATCTCGCTTCGATAGAACTCCAACATTGAACCGAGACCATGCAAGTTGCTTGACCGGTTTGACTATACCGGTTCCTTGATATTACCTACCGGAGTGACTCCGCGTAGGGGGGTTCCCCCGTATCTTGACCCCTTACGACACCCACGCAGAACTGCAGACCGCGGCTGAGTACTGCATCTAATTACCGTAGCTACCCCCGAAGTTAAGGGTTTGCTGATCGTGCATAGAGGCTTACATGTATCCTAATTCGAACGCCGGTACCTGACCACTTGGGCAACCTGCGTGTATTCCACGCTCCAGGCCGATCTTGATGCTTCTATTCTTTAATCCTCCAAGTGTTCAGTTGTTGATATATACCACGCTAATATGTTTTGACCGGCGCTTCGTTGGTTCTTACATACCCCTTAAGTTAAGGGGGTACCCATGAACACTGGCAAAAGTGTAGCGGACTTAATTTAAGAGCATCTACGCTACATCAGATCCTATAGTAGAATTTGGTTCCCTCCGTATGAGACATATATAATTTTCAGAAGTTCGTGATCTAGCGCTACGTCTAGAGCTTTTATGGCCGAGCTACACTAAAATTACATACCTAAATCAAGCTTGACCTGCTAGATTGCAATAGCCTTTTGAACAACAATCGAGATCATCATCACGGAATAACACGGCATTCATATTATCGCCAAGCTCTCTTGTATACCTATGGCTCTATGTGCTATATAAGGGTTGTTGACAATTAGAAGTTGTAGTCAGGGGCTAAGATGGCTGAGGTGACTCAGAGTCATATCCGAATCGTCCCGAAGGTGACCCGTGACCCAAGCCGCAAGGATCCCCATTAGAACGCAGCAACAATTGAGCAATTGGGACAGGAGGCTAGGAGGCTCGGTGTGCTTGATCGTCTGCCGGCCACAAACGGGGTTTTCCAAGCTGAGATCCTTCCCGCCCCTTGCGCCCCCTTTTGTCCGTTCGCTAATTCGCTAGTTCGCTTCTGCTGATCGCGAATAGCGTCAGTGTGACGCTCCCAGCTTAGCGACGGAGCCGCATCTGGTCTAATAATTATGCGGCCTTTTCCCAACGGCTATCAGCTGTGATCTATCAGATCTGCGATTGGGTGGTATTTTTCTACGTAGGACTCGGCGGGTCAAGTTGAACCGCCTCGGCGAGATTTCAGTACGGATACATTTTGTTCTTATTGACCCGTTGATCGCCGTAGCTGAACCGTAGCTGAACAGGATACTTAAAGATATTTAATTCCGATTGTTTCAACATTCTTCATAATAACGAAACGAAAATATACTCAACTCGTACATTCCACTCTAAGAAATCCAACAAACTCATTACTATCTCACAATGGCTTCGTCCAAGCCCGTCATCGTCGTGATCCACGGCGCCTTCTTTGCGCCGGTGCACTACCGGAAGTTGATCGAGCCCCTGCGCGCCCAGGGATATGTCGTGGTAGCTCCTCCGATGCCGTCCACCGGCTTGGACGACACGGCGGCTGGCAAGACTTACGTGGACGATGCGAAGCGCATCCTCGAGTATCTTATTCCCTACCTGGACGAGGGCAAGGAGGCCGTGATCGTCGCGCACAGCCAAGGCGGCATCGCTGGTAGCGCTTTGACGGAGGGCCAGACCGTCGAGGATCGCAAGGCAAAGGGGCTGAAGGGCGGCGTCAAATCCATCATCTACCTTGCCGCTCTGGCCATACCGACGAAGGGCGCTAGCTTGTTGGGTCTATTGGGTGGCACACCACCGCCGATCTACAAGGCCGAGGTATGTCGCATAGCTTCGCGATGTCCCATTCCTTCCCACAGCTCGGACAGTTTAAAAGTATTGACATAATGCGATATCAACAGGGCCCGTTCTACGTCCTCACCGAGAATGCTTACGCGCAGAATGAAGCCGCCATGCAGATCCCCGAGGACTACCAGATCGCGCTGACGAAGACCTTGGTACACCAGAGCAAGGCGAGCCTGGAAGCCCCCGTGCAATTCACCGCGGTCGACGTTACCGCTTCCAAGACGTATATCGTCTGTTTGGACGACCAGGGGCTGCCGGCTCAGCTCCAGGAGAGCCTTGCCGAGATGACCGGCTGTCGGGTTGTCAAGATCAAGTCTGGCCATTTCCCGTTCCTGGAGAGCGACGAGAAGGCGCAAGAAGTCATCGATGTGATCGTGGACGTCGCCGGGAAGTGATAGGGAGGACGTAGATCGAAAGGATAATATTGGTAGCGAAGTAGATCTACTATACCAATCCCAACTCAGTCCCCGACAGATGTCATTATAGGTCAATTGGCTTAAATAATACCGAATATCTCGATACCTCCCACGCAATCGCCTTGCCTGAAATTTTCTTGCACCCGTAGTCTTCAGGGCTAGCGCTTAGTCAAGCTGTAGGTCTGACTCTTTACTGATTCTTATACGTGCTAGTGGCAAGAAAAGCCAAGCGACCGCCTATGTTATTCGTTATTGATTTGGCCCTTATTAGATACCGCGTCACAATTATGTCCTAAAACAACTCCTTACGCGAGCGGCATTGGAAGAAGTGCGAACCCGTGGAGCCACGCCACTAGAGTCAGTGAGAAACATTGTAATGATATGAATTATGAAGCTGTACTAAATCACCACGTGTTCGGGGATGTATAGTATTGCCAAGGTTTGTTTGTCGATGCGGGTCTGGCTCGTATTAACGTGGCGGTTTGCCATTATGCCAGGGGTCTTCGAACAGGACGCAATCCCCTTCAGCTGATGTGAGACCATCACTCAGTCACCGAAATAGAACTCAGAATAAAACGAAACGCCAATTTTCCATTCCTCAGAATGCAATGCTGCAATCTGCAGTAACACGTTCTTATGATACAGCCATGTTCCATAGACCGAACTCCTCGAACGCCTATGCTGCAAATATGCTATGAGAACCGCGCCTATTCATCATCAGCGAGCTCCTCAACCCTTGGAGCTACATATGATCTCTGCTGCGGAGCTGTCTGCACTTGAGTCGTCGTGGCAGTGGTGGTAGCGGTTGCTGGAGGGGGATGACCCGTTTGGCCCGCGAGCTGAGCAGCTGACTCCGCATTGACCGATTTAGACCTCTTCTTCTTCTTGGGTTTCGCGGTCTAATAACTGGTTAGCGCACGTATTATTCATTGAGTCTCAGAAATGACAAACCTCGTGCCAGGCCCAGACAGGGCGGAAACTGTCCATGAAGGAGACGTCTTCCCAGAGGTTGGGGTAGAGCCATAGACCCGGGGGTACGACGAAGTACGTGATGCAGAATAGAATAACGCGGAAGATTGCCATAAGGAAGAAGAGACCGAGAAGCATCAGGAATCCCCAGCTAAGGTAGTAGACGCCTTGTCTCAAGACCAGCGGCCACAAGGGGTATAGGACAACAGTGAAGATGAGAACTAATGCGAGCGCTCCATAGACTTTGCGCATGATTTGGCTGCCCTCATACAACCAAACGTAGTACATATCGTCGCCTGCATCTTGTTGCTGTTCGATCTTGACAGTCCAGAGTCCCTTGATTCGCTTTCCCTTCTTGGGAGCATGGTCGTGACCTTCATGAGGGTCAATCTTGCTGACGCGCAAAGCAAGCATTGACATAGGAAGTAATTTGAAAGTATTCTCAAGCGAGGCGCGATCTTTGATCTCGGGTAGTGCCGGGTTCTTGGCGCGTGCTTTGGCGTAGGCAGGAGACTCGAGCGCTCGAAGAGCTCTCTTGACTGTAATTTGAAAATGAGTAAGGTGGCCTTATCGAGCATGATAATCATGAATTAGGACAACAACATACCTCTGAACATATCCTTGCGTTCTCCATTGATGATGCAAGTACGTGGCTTCAATTGCTGGCCTCTGAGGAAGTTGGCGAGAGCAATTGCGACGGGATTAGGAGGGCCAGGTCGAATAGGCTGGGGTTGACCCTGAGCTCCGGGAGGCGGGCCTGGGCGCGGTCCCTGAGGTCCTTGAGGTCCTCCTTGGGGTCCTCCTTGGCCGCCTTGCTGTTGTTGCTGTTGCATTCGCTGGGCTTGCTGTAGCTGTGCTATACGTTGGGCCTTGATTTGCTCGACGAATTGGGGGACTGTCATGCCGTGTTTCTGAGCTTCTGCGGCGAGCTGTTGTTGCATCGCGGCAATCTGCTGAGGCGTGGGCATCTGTCCTCCGGGGCCCATGGGTATCGGGATGGCACCGGGAGGGATAGCTCCCGGGGGAGGAGAGTTGGGACTCTGCATCGTGAATAATAGGTTTCACGGTGCTGGCCGAAGCGTGATTGTGAAAGGTGTACAGAAAAGGAAGAGGGGAGAAAAAAAAATTAATTAACAATAACAGTTTAGAAAGGGACGATAAAGTTTGGCCAGGCTCGACAGTGGACAGATAGGTACATTGGACTGACGCAAATCGAACAACCTGTCATTCTCAGCCTTAAAGGAAAATTTGGCGCTAGTGCTGTCCATTATTCCACTAATTGCCCATGGATTAGCCGATACGTGCACGGACCACTTCTATTTACCTTCCATTCTTCCATTCTTCCATTCATTCCTATCATGGCAGCCCAGGTGAGCGAGTCAGTTGTCTTTTGGCAAAGCAAAAGCAAACTAACACTGCGTACCTGAGCTAATTCCAGCCTCATCTTACCTTTCATGTTATTATTCTTTAGCAAGTCAACTCTGTTCTTCATCAAGGCCTTGAAAAAACACGAAGGGCACGAAAGGCACGAAAGGCACGAAAGGCACGAAGGGCCTCTTTGGCAAGGAGTCCTGCAGCCATCTTATAAATATCATGTTTGGCGCCAATTGATGTCGGATGCCGCTCCTACGCCCCCTTTTGTGTTCTACATGTTCTACCAGGCACAAGACGGTTCAATTCTAAAACAAATTATGCGCTTAGCAATGCCAATACTGGCTTCGACGCGTGAGCAGACAACCTGCCAGAGTAGGTAGGTATTATTAGAAACTCCAAGTCGAAACAGAGGGCCGGCAACAAACAACAAACAAACATGCTCAACTTCCAGACTCGGAAGCAGTTTTATGTTCCGCAGCAAAAGCCACCTGACTTTCTATAGTAGGATCTATCTGCGGATATCCGATCAACTCTAATGCGCGTTCCCTTCTTTGTTAATTACTGACAACCTTCCGCGACGTACTTAGGTACGATGTATACGATGTAGAATCTAGTGCGGTCTACCGAACACGCTACCTAGTGGAGACATCCGGCTCGCGCAGAATTACTAGGCGCATCTGAGTACCGTTTCTAGTCGGACGAACCCTTGGACTTCGCCCAAGGCGGATATCCTTCGTCACCCATTGAAACTCAGGTAGCCGGGGATGACGAGAGACATGCTCATCCATATTCATCCATATTCGTACAGGCTTCTCAACTCATGGCCTTAGCTGCGACACGCAAGGCCAAGGGCCCAATCTGTGAAGCCCACGAGACACCCCTCTCGGGGTTCTGTGGCAATGTCCCCCCCAGGACATGTCGAGGGTGGGCTACTTAAGTCCTTCTAGACGGATCACAAAGCAAGGAATTCTAAGACAAAAGACTGGCTGTGCAGACTCGTTCCTATTACAAGTGGTGGGGTCCTGCAATCTGGTGTGTGCCGCCAACCATCCGAATCCTCTCCAGCACCCCGGTTCGTAAGCGCCGACTGGACCACGACCTTTAGACCACAGCCTATCAACGTCACGGACGTCTGCATCTAAACCATCGACGCTTTTCCATCTCAACGTGAGCTTGTGAGGCCCAAAAAGGTCAGCACCCGCTCAGCTGCTTGAGCCTAAAAGGTAGTTGCAGAAGGTAATTTCCTTTCTAGAATTCCATAAAGGTATTATATGCATCTCATGACCAGCTGCTTTCTTTGCTCTATTCTTATTTCTTCTCGCCAACCGCTGGTCGTTTCTCTTCCTACCCAGCTCGACATGAAGGCACAATGAAAACCATAGGTGGGATATTTGCTGAGGCTTATGCATCATGGTCCTATTCCCTTTCTCAGTGCTGTCGTTCTTTGACTTCTTATCCTGACGAGAAGCCTCACCAACCCGAACCCGGTAAGCATCCGAGATCTCATACTACAACGTCGCCTTCTCTTCTAATTAGACTAGTCGACCGCAAGTCCTTCGATATTGTTTATGAGGAACCGTCGCGTATTCCGCCTCCCTCCGTAGCACCGTATCGGTCAGCAGCAGGGACATCCAGCTGGGAGCAGGCTCCGAGGAAGAGGCAAGGGTCCGGACGGAGTAACTTCTCTGCGAGAAGGTTATTGTTACGCTCGGGTTCGTCATCGTCGTCGTCGTCGCGCAGGCCGTACATATCAGCTCCTACCAACTTTCGTCATCTATACTCAGAATCATTCCGATTCCCGGATTATGGCCCCGCACAAGTGAGGCAGCGGCCAGCTTCTTTTCGTCCTCTCGAGCTTAGCATATACATTTCCGATAATCGTCTTTCACCTATCTTACCTCACTTTGACTATCCTACGCCCCCAGTCACGCCACCTCAGCGCGCCTACACCCTCTCAAGCCGCAGTGAAGATAGCCCCCCCATTCCCCACTCACGTAGCTATTCTTCCATGTCGTTTCACATTCCACGGAGACCGGTCAACGGCGGATCAATTTTCGACTCTCCTCGCTCAGATGCCAGCACGCCTCAGCGACCCCAGCCGGCCAGGCTTAGAGCTTGCACATCACCGGCATCGCCGAATCCCTTGATGGAAGATCTCGTAGAAAGAGTTGCGAGTGCTATGGTGGAGCGGGACATGATACAGGAACAAATTGAAGACATTCTTGAGAGGCAGAGCATCTACATCAGCAGCCGACCATCAACTGCTCATGGACAAGCTGGTCAGTGCTCCAGCCGAGCGTAATAGTGTTGGAGCCCAACTAACAGCTTACAGAAATGGAGCCTATGCCCGATATCCCTGCATTGCCTCCCAATGCGCCTTCATTCAGCGAGCGTCTCAGTTACGACCGCCCTCACACGGCGCCATCTCAGATTTCGACCCGTACACCATACAAGGCTAATTCGTCGCGCAAAGTAGAGGGAAGAATTCCTCCTCCGCCACTGCCTCTTCGATTGCGCCCACCACTACGCAAGAAGAAATCCTTCTCCCGAGTTTCTACTTGGTTATTCCCGGGCGAAGAGCACAAGCAGGACATCAACCTCGACTCACTTACCAATGTGCCTAAGCCAGTGACTGGTGCTGATGGCTTTTATCAGATCGCTGATTCCGAGACGAAGGAGCGGTACAGCCTTGATACCGTGTCATCAAGCTCGGATTGGACGGTCGAAGAGGAGCAGACCGTACCCACGAGCTTGTCACCTAGCAGCACAGCAACTCCCAAAGCGAGACTGGAGCCTTCGGTACCGATCTCTTCTGGACTACAGCAGCCGATAATGCTACCGCAGCGACGGAGCGTCGGTGTTGCTGTCTAATTTCGATTCTTTTGTATTATAGCATGCATTCTATGATACCATCCGGTACTTAGGGACCGTGTATTTATTTTGGCCATAATGAAGGATAGCATGGCTTAGGGGTGGGACTTATAGACTCGGACTGGAAAAAGGCATCTGAAGCAGGTCCTAATCATGATGCTTGAGCATTGATAGACTTGGAGTGTGCTGGTGTGTTTGACCTCGGGAGGGTCCCTACTCGCGCTGCTGGCATTGCAGATGATACCCCATAGGTGCTGGGAGCTAAGGCAGCTCTCGTTTTGGATCATGAATAGTTTAATCATAGTATTGCATTTAATTGTATATGATTTTGAGTACTTCAAGCCTGCTAATATGCATCTGAGTCGGAATAAACTCGGTCTGTACGTCTTATTGCTATTATACTTAAGGGGTAAGAAAAAAGGGAAACCCCGTTGCTGAGTTTGCTATGCCGTACAATCTCAGTTACATCTAGTTGGTCACTTGTGTAAATACCTGTGTCACGAACCTCAAGTATTAAATTGTTTGCGATGTATTATTTCTTTGAATTTAATATTGCCTCGTACCACATGCAATGAATTGCTGGATGGAAGTAAGATGGCAGATGCCAACGGGCCGGTATTGCGCTGCACCCTACCCCATCGCTATATCCCGTCGCTCCAATCACTTCAGTCGTGGACAATAGCGAGCCTGGACCTAACCCTCCAGGTTCCAACAAAAATGCAACCACTGTAATTCCTCACTTGTCCTTGTTATCTCGTTTTCACAGCGTTCAATATTCTGCCGCAGTTTCAATAATCAGTTTGTTCAACGAATTTCCTTCAATCTCAACACGTATACTGCGATGAAGCAAAGTCAGCCGGTTCACCCCCTGTCACCATGGTCTTCTCCTACCTGAGACGCAGGGCGCTGGCCTTGACGGCTAGTGGCCCGTACAAATATATCCCGCTTCATGGAGATGGCCTTCAAGCTCAACAGCAGCGTCCTACCACTTGGTTTAATCGCAACATAGTCGCCATCCGACTTGCTATGGTCGTGCTCCTCTCGATTACCATCACATTCTTTTCTCTGGGTTTCATGTATGCGACGTCTCTTTATGGCGTAATATAAATAACTCACCTCAAGCTAACCAAAAATCCTCTCTTTAGGCAATCCATCGCTACACAGCCGTGCAGTGGAGTTTCACGTGATCGTCATTGTCGTACGGAGGTTACTCGCTCCTGGGGCCAGTATTCGTCTTCGTTCTCTGTTCCTTCTGAGATATCCGCCTCTGTACCCGAAGGTTGTGAGGTCACCTTTGCCCAGCTGCTAGCTCGTCACGGAGCTCGTGACCCCACAGAGCACAAGTCTTCGACTTACGCTGCCGTTATTGACCGCATCCACGACAACGTGACTCAGTACGGAAAAGATTTCAAGTTCATCAAGAACTACAAGTACACTCTTGGCGCAGACCAGCTTACGCCTTTTGGCGAGCAGCAGATGGTCGACTCTGGTCTCATCTTCTACAAGCGTTACCAACACCTGGCCAGCATCAACCTGCCCTTCTTACGTGCTTCTGGCCAAGAACGTGTTGTCGAGTCGGCAAAGAAGTGGACCCAGGGCTTCCACGAAGCTCGACTAGGAGAAAAGCATCCTCATGTACCGGATACATACCCCTATGATATTCTGGTCATCCCTGAGGAGGATAACTTCAACAACTCGCTCAGTCCCAATATCTGCCCTGCTTTTGAGGACAGCCGATACGACAGCCACGATGAACAGGGGAACTGGCTTAATCGATTCGTGCCGCCTATCACGGAGAGGCTGAACGAGAATCTACCAGGTGCCAACCTGTCCGATCAGGAGACCATTCACATGATGGATCTGTGCCCCTTCAACACTGTTGCGAACGAAAAAGGCAAACTTTCGGAGTTTTGCTATCTATTCACGGTGGACGAATGGTATGACTATGACTATTATCAGTCGCTAGGCAAATGGTACGGGTATGGAAACGGGAGCCCTCTCGGTCCTACCCAAGGCGTGGGCTTCGTCAACGAGCTACTTGCAAGACTCACCGGCAAACCGGTTGTTGACGATACGACCACCAACTCGACACTGGATGAATCCCCTGCTACCTTTCCTCTCGACCGTGTCCTTTACGCGGACTTTAGTCACGATAACGACATGGTTGACATCTTCGCCGCGCTTGGCCTGCATAACCTTACGGACTCGCTACCGGGAGACCGAAGAATGAGTGCAGACGAGGCGAAGGGATTCTCAGCCAGCTGGGTTGTTCCATTTGCATCGAGACTCTACGTGGAGAAGATGAGCTGCGGAGGAAGTGATGAAGAGTTCGTTAGAATCTTGGTCAACGACAGAGTCATACCCCTGCAGAATTGTGGTGTCGATGACTTCGGCCGCTGCACACTGAGCAGATTTGTTGAAAGCCAGAGCTTTGCCAGAAATGGCGGGCACTGGAACAAGTGCTTCGTTTGATACCTCTCTTTGCTTTAGTTGGTTGAAGAACAATACCCCTGACGAATAGAAAGCTGTGTTCAAATCCACGTTCGTGGATCTCATTGAGTTGCTTGCTTTGATGTGTATAGCCGTGATTCGCGATTTCATTACGGGACCTGTAAACTCCATTAGGTATTAGATGCAGGTAGTGAATAGGAAGATACTCCAGCATCCGACTTCGCTTTGTAGTAGCCCCCTTTTCTGAGACATGCCAGCACAGAATGGTAATAGGTAATTGTCATCAACGGCCACGCCGTCGGTCTTGATATGTCCTAGGGAATATTATAGCAGCTTGGTAGTTCTCGCAACAAGGCAGATTTCTGCACGAATCGTAAGAGAAGTGAGACAAAAAAGGGGCTGGGTTATAGTGTAAATAGCGTTATCACAGACTTGATAGGCTTGAATAGGTCCTTTTAGGTGAGACAACTCTAACAGATTTTGAGGCTTGTCGGCACGAATTTCCCCCTTCTCCAAACGGTTTCCCCAGCATGTACAAGCCACAATTCCAGTAGCTCATCGTCATTCTTTAGTGGAAACATGCCTATCGTACTGTACACTAAATCTACGGCCGGGACCCACATGTGCACTCCAAAGAGAGCAAGGGCAGAAGAGCTAGCACTTATGTGCATACAAATGTACCGCCTAGCACCTAAATTGGGTAGCGGTATGCACTCTCTAGGGTCCCCCGCCAAAGAAAAAACGAGAACCCCAAAGGCTAAAGCAGCTACCTAGAAGCTTCAAGTTTAGACCCGCACCGCCCGTAGCCCGTAGTCTGGTAGTCTCGTAGTTCTCGTAACCCCCGTAACAGCCGATTCGAATCTGGATCTGGACGAAAACGCTGCCAAAAATGAATGCGGATGTCATACCATCGCCATCAGCTTCAACTCAACTCCAACTTTCGCATTCTAAGACATCCTGACGACAAGATACCACGTTGCTACAGGTTTCCGTCTTTCTTACCGACGACCTGCAGCATTCAACCCTCCTTCGCGAAAGCTTCGCCACTATTCCAACTAATTTCTAACTCCGTCGATTTGATTACATCCATCGAGTTGATTGACTAAAACCCCACGAGAACTCGTACCGGACGAACATCCGACATCCGACCCAAAAATGGTCAGCCCCATCGGTACCTTCTTCATAGTCCTGTTCGTGCTGCTGATCGCCGCCGCCGTCGGCTGGATCGTCTTCACCCAGCTGCGCGCGAGGCGCCTAGGTGTAAGTTGCTTCCCTTCCTTCTCCATTTCCCAACCCTATGCCCAACCAACCAACGCCGTCTCTTCGACTGCTCCTTATTACTACATCATGCTTGTCTCACTTTGCGGACATGGCCGGCCCGTCTTCAACATCCTTTCCTTTCCATGAATAGCATCGCGACCGAAACCAGATTAGCTAACAAACACGCGCGTGGTGCACGAACAGCTCCCCGCCCCACCCTTCTCATCCTACATCCCCTTCGCGCGCTCGGC
>JAOWAP010000004.1:909481-922016 GCA_028565235.1 Hypoxylon lenormandii
TCACCTTTTTCGTGTCGGCTGTAGTCATCGGCTTTTGCATCTTATACGGGTTGGGACTTCTAGATTTGCTCCTCATCGTTAAGTCAACGGGCCTTACGGGTTGGTCGACGTCATCGTCATCTCCAACGTCCATATTAAGCTGTAGCGGTTCGGAAGCGATCGAAACCTCTTGGGTTTGCCAGTCAACCTTGACCATCCAGTTGTCAAGGCCTCGATCCGTATTCCGCATAATGTAGTCCAATATCACGAGCTTCTCCAGCTGCTCTCTGAAAGCCTGCTTCAGAGACTCCGTCCACATAAAGTTATCCGGACCAAGAGGTCGTTGTTCGGGGGTGTTGCGCTCGTCTTCGCTTTCGCTGTCATCTTGACGCGCAGTCCTACTGGACGGCCGGCAGTTATCCGCCCATCTCTTCCGCCTATTCCGGTAGCTATCGTTCGTACGGAAGCTGGACCAATATTGATCGGGCCACGGATGTTCCCTCAGAAACACGTTCGCATCTTTGAATCCCTTAAGAAAGACTTGAAAGCTTCCGGGTTTCGCGGGAAGAGGCTTCTTTTTCCTGTAAAAGCTCCGCCGGTCCCAATACGGATAGTGGAAGGACTTGGAGGATAGATAGACAACATCGGTGTAGGGGACTATATGGGTGCGGAGCTGACAATCGAGAACGTATGCCGCCGCCTCGCTCACGTACGAGAGATTGGGAATTAGGCTAGAGACAAGTCAGAATATCGCCCCTTGTTGGCTACGTGGGCAGGACAACTTACCAGGCGCGGCCAAAGCAGCAAGGGAACAGGTTCCGGTGAATCCACTTGTTCCATTTTGGGTTTCCGGCTGCGTAGGGCTCTTCATCCTTGGGCTTGAACACGCCAACTATTTTGCCATCCGTGTTCCTCGCAAAGTAACTTCCAGAGCTTCCCTGCGTGATCATGCTCGGATGCATGCCTTGGTCGATAGCAACGCGCACACTTTCTACGATAGATTCGAACTCGGCCTTGGACATAGCAGGCTCGGGCATATGGGCAAGAGTGTCCATAGTAGCGGGCCGTACGCCTTCTGGGGGTTGGAAGACGCTGTAATGAATTTCGAGCCTCTCCTCCTCGCCGGGAGCCCCCTTTCCCTTCCCCCTTTTGAATTTGGATGCTATTTCGTCGGCCCATCTTTCTAAGCGTGCGTTGATAGCTTTGAGGTCGACACCCGAGTTGCTTCTCATCCGTTTTGGGCGATACTTAGGCTTCCCGACGGGTTTCGGCGAGGTCATGCCCGAGTGAGGGCGAGGCTGGTTAATGGGCGCAAATCGCGGAGCGGATTGAGGTTGGAGGGACGCGGAGCTCTGGGCTAGAACGTCTTCGTCGGATTCATCGCTGAACTGGTCGGCCTGAGCCAGGCGTTCGTAGCCCGTGGTAGGTGGCCGGCTTCGTGGCATGGTGGCGGACTTGTAGGAGTATCCGTAGGATGGTATTTAGGAGTAAATATTATGGCATTCTAATCGCGAAAGGGTACCGAATCACAGGCTTAGAGAATAATGCTTGGTGTTGCCCCTGTTTCCCCTGTCTCGTATTAAAAGTGTAAGCTCCCTAACTAATTAGCCAAATACCCAGTATTTTTTTTCCAACTAGGGTCAAAGAATGGAAAATAGAAGCTAAGATGAGGAGTGAAGGTAAAAAGAGGGACTAAGCAACGACACGAACTCGAAGTTGAAGGAAAAACAGGTGATAGTTTTTTGGCCTTTGCTAAGGTGATGGTTCGTAGTGGTCGAAACACGTCACGTCAATGGGTGATATTTCTTGGGCGACTTACATGACGACTGCAGCAGAAAAGTTGAAGGTTCCCCACGGCCACGGATTATGCCCCACATCCCTGCATGAGGAATGAGGAATAACTCCATTAGGCCAAATACCCTGACAGATGCATGACACAGCTTATATGATATGATAAGAAAATCCAATATTCTTGATATTCTTGTAAGCCACAACGACTCCAATTCATTTTACATGTAATTCATTTTGCATCTCTATTGTAGCAAGGTGGCTTACCTTTTTATTACTCTGACTACCGAGCGGCAATAGCTTTTATTACCAATCCCTAAGAGCTACTAGTAACTAGTAACTAGGTAGTAATAGATGTCGAGATCATATCGAAATTCCTACGTCGTCAACCCTCCAAGGGGGAAACTAGGAGCTCCGCCTAACCTCACCTCCAGCTTGCTTACCAGCTTACCAGCTCCTCTAGTTCGTCGGGTCTAAGACTCTAAATACCATCAATCCCCGCCCTATCGGAGGCTTCCGCCGTCCTTAGCTCACCACATTCACCCACATACTATGTAGGCACATGGAGAAGAGACGCCGCCTTTCCAGCTAGCTAGTCCTCCCCAGCTTACCCACCTACATATCTCCTAGGTAGATAGAATATAGACGATTCGTCAATGGGGGAAAAAAATACCCATTCGCTACGAATTACATGCGCAGGAACGACGTGGTTCTTCGCCGGAAACCAGACAGATTCTCGCAAGCAAAAGCGCATTCGATTTGAGGGGATCGTCACCAATCCCTCCAATAAAATTCCCATCACGCGATCTCGTACATAATCCTCATACGTCCGCATCGCAATAGGCTGAGCTACCCGAGTCATCTGCAATCAAGAGTTGTACCGGTTGCGAGTCCGTCCACGACGATATTCGACCCTAGATACTCTTTGATATTAGAGATTTAAGACACGAGACTGAGTCTGAGTCTGAATCTCCTAGTCTCCCCCAGAAAAAAAAGGGGGACATCGGCATCATCCACTGGCCGCCGCCCACTTCTGCCACTTCAATTCCAAACATACTTTCTCTTGCCAGCTTGCTTGGGATAACAAACTTTACGTCAGTCGCACTAGATGGTTGGCCAATCGTATCTGATCCATCATTTCTAGAGATGCACCAATCTGAGACGGTTTGCTTTGAAAATCCAAGGAGTCAACGTCGATCATAACCCTGCTATCTGGCTCTTTTAGCTTAGACGGGCAAGTTTCGTTGATCCTCTGCCACCTTGGCCGTTCCTGGGGATATATTCTTGGCTTCTCCTTCGCTTCTCCTTCTCATGCCGATGCGATCCAACTATCCAGACTTTACCTACCAGGATTTTCTCCCTTATATTATTCAGACTATTTATTCCCAATCCTTCGCTACCCACTCCCTCCTTACATTCTTCTCCAAGACCCCCAATATTTCGCCGCGCTGATTAATATAACAATCCGGTTGTTATATGTCCCGGCTGGAAATCTGTTTAAATATCTACGAATTTCCTTGTCACATGTACGCTCCTAGTCACCCACCCGCTCAGCTTGTTTAAGGATTGCCTTTGTTGAGTCGTGATTGCGGGCAAACGGCACAATAACCAATCAATTCCATCACGGCTCAACTCGACTTAAGCAGACAATTTATCCTAGCTTCGGAATGGCTACTCAAGCGGTAATGAGCGAAGGCTTCATTGATATCACTATCACGACCTTCTCGTCGCCGGAGCCTGATAACCAACGGGGACGGAAACGGCGCCGAAGCCCACCTGAAGCTCTGGCAGTTACATCAGCTCGATTCCCCTCTACAGAGTCTGCTACATTTCGTGGACGGTGCCGGCACCGCTCTACTTCCAGGGTCGACGGATCTAGAAATACGTCACGGCTCAGGGGAGGCTCATTGTCTCCGAGCCGCAGAAGATTCCTTCGTGTAGTTCAACTAAACCGACACCGAAGTCAATCGCCATCCAGATCCCGAGACCCGAACACAAACCAGGAATCTTCCAAGCGAAGACGACAAAGGACTCGTAGCCGAAGCCGAAACCACGACGGCGAACCAAAGAAAGTTGGCGATGCCATTGTGGCTTCATTTCTCCGCCACGAGATTATAGTCCGGAGCGATGAGCTATCTCAGAAGTCAAAACAAGACGGATGAGCAGGCTGCAGCCTAGAGGCTTCAGAGGCTCGGATAACACCAACCTAGCGACGGATCTGCTCTCGCACAGGACGGGGACGTGGTACAGGAGAAACAATATGACGTTTCATCGGATGATAGTCATCCAGACCTGTACAACAAACAATACACCAGCACCAATTTCGCCAGCTGACTTTCGGGATCGATTTGAATATCATAGTCTTAGGGTTTTTGCCTTTGTGAATTACAAAGAAGCCAAGTTGTCAAGGGATAGCAAGTTTTCATGTTCGCCTGACGAGGTGGGCATATCGAAGCACTGTTGTCTGGGTTAAAGACAAAAAAGGTTCCAAAAAGGAAAAAAGAAAGGGCGAATTGGAGTAAAAAGTGGCAGTCTTGTATTCTATCAGGTATCTACATACCTATCATAACAGATCATGTAGGCACATGTAGGCACATGTAGGGATATGTAGCAATTGGTTTGAAATTTGAAGAGGGATAATCAGAGCATCGGAAGTTTGGGATTTCGGCATCTGTGAATTAGTAGGAGTGATGAAAGTGAGACGGTTAACTATTGGAATGCCAAGAAAATAAAAACCCCACGCAAGCCCGCCTGCGCCCACTTGCCCGCTTGCCCGCAGGCCGCAGCGCACGGTGCTTGCATCTGCATCAGCTCAATGGGGTTTGGGGGCCTTAAACGAGGGACCCTTTTCAGATCTGCGGGGCACGTGGCCATGGGAAGCACAGCACTTACATTAGGTACATAGGTACATACTACATAATATGTAAAAATTCAAGTTGCCCCCCCTCTCTTAGATTCCCCCCCTGGAACACCCAGCTGGTCAGCAGACCAATCAAGCATTTTTCATAATCGATTCTGATTTGCGGAATGCCATCAGCGCACTAGGCAGAGAAGGCCGCCGATTACGAGCGTGCATCGTTGTATCCTGCTGTGCCTATGAGGTACGTAGGCTGGTAGACAGGCAGGGCAGGTATGCTATCGGGCTGTATCGTAGCTGCGTTCCGGTCTGGCGGGGTGGGAAGGCTGCTACGTCTGTGCGCCTGCCCGTCCGGCTGTGGCCTGTGTTGATGTGTTGATGGGAATCGCACAAGGATATCCATATGATAAGTACCCCTCCATAGCTCGTAACTAGAATAGATACATCTCACGTCAAACCTAATGCGACCCGAATCATCCCTAGCCAGAACCTAGCCCACAAGCAAGTGGACCAACCAAACTTCGTCCGTCCATTTCAGAAGCTTGACTGTCACATCCACTTGCAACTATCTCACCCTACACGGCACCTAACATTGTCCTCGTGACGACGTGAACCGTTGAGATTTTTTTTCCTAATCTTTTTGTCTCTCCTTGGGCCGAACATTTCGTTTTGACCTTAGGCCAACCTTAGGCCAGAAGACGCCCTCGCCCTATTCTTGCGTCTTGTCTGCCTATCGAACGACCCGCAAACCCGCGAATCTATAATCTACAACCCCTCGTCCGATTGCTTTCATATCCCTTGTTGGCGAAAAGTAGCCTCGTCGATGCTCACCATCCACCTGCGCAACCAATTTCTCCAGATGCGCGCTTTCTTTATCATGAACCTTTAGTGAACCTGGCAAACGCCTTAACCGCCAGCAACCACCACCACCCTCCATCACCCTGCGCTGCATGCAGCCGCACCTCGTCTGTGCTGATAGGGTCCGTGCCGATAAGGCAGAAAGTCACAAACAACATGACTACGAATAACAGGACACAGGGTAATAACAGCCCTTTTCACAATCACAATCACAATCCCATTCCTCAACCAGACACAACAAGGAGCCATAGCTACCCTCTTCCCGAGATCGAGATGCAAACCCTAACGCCTACAAAGCGATGTTACGATGATGCTGACATACCATCCTTTGATCAAGCCTCGATCCAGAACGGGCCCTCGAGGCTCAACTTGAACCCAGCCATTCTTCTCAATCCCAAGGGCTACGTCGCTCCTGCCCCGCCCGCCCGTCAAGATGCTGCTAGCAGGTCTTTCAACAATTCGAATAACTCGGCCGGCATCGAGTTCCAGTTCGCAAGCCCCCACGATGGCTTCGCATCTGCTGGCTTACCTCTCCAACCTAACGGTCACGCTACGCCACCCCCTAACAATTTCGTCGACATGATGGATCGGGTGAATAACGTCGAGCAGCGCGTGTTCGTGCCCCAGCCAAAACGAAGAAAGCTCGAGGCAGAGGATGGTATCAACCCAGCGCGCGCATTTGGGAACGGCGGTGGCGGGGATGTCGGACAGTATGTCAGAGAGAGGCAACAAGATGCGCCTACCCAGCAGCGCGCAACTGAACCTGTAGAGGCTATTGATCTCACGGATGCTGGTTAGTTACTCCTCCGAGCCGGGTTAGATATCTAGCTAACATTACATAGCCGAGGAGAACGACGTTATGGTACTACAACCTCCAAAAGATGAGGAAATCTGTTACGGCATGATTCAGAACGCCAGGCTGAATTGTCATATGGTTCCGAGTCCCAAGCACGGTAGTGTCTCGCTCATGCCGAACTGGTGGCCTCAAGTCAAGATCATACTAAGAAGAAAACTTGGCGATGCATCCAATTTTATCCAAGCTTATGATCATACGCGCAAGATAGTCGGAAACGTTGATCCCGACACGGCGTCCGGTCTCGCAGGGTTACTAGACTCCCGTTTGCAGCTCAGGACGGATTGCAGAATACCTACGAGACAGAAGGTTGTGGGAGAGGAGGCGGGACAACCGACATCCAGAAGTTACACCTTAGATATAATGCTCTATGGTCCTCGCAAAAACGCCAGGACGGCTGGTAGGCATCTCTCCCAGAAGAATCTCTGGCTACGCAATCCCCCAAGAGTTGATCAGGGTATCAAATACGAGAACCCCCAGCTCGTTGAGGGACCTAAGCCTCCACCCGTTGTTAGGGAGCAACCTAGGATGGTTCCAGCTATGGTGGCGCCCCCGATGATGCGTAGCGTCGAAGAAATTCGATCCGAGGTCATGGGAGTCTTTGACTCTCTCACAAAGAACGATGAGCTTCCCGAAATGGAACCGGGCCCCCGAGTACAGACAGAACTGCTGAAACACCAGAAACAGGGGCTTTTCTTCATGACGACCCGGGAACAACCCCGCAAATTCAACGAGGATAGCAAGGTCGCTGACTCTTTCTGGCAACTCCGCTTAAGCAATCACCGTCAGGCGATATATTACAACGTAATCACCGGTCAATCGCAACGAGATCCTCCCCCTGAAACATTCGGTGGCATTCTTGCAGATATGATGGGTCTGGGCAAAACCCTAAGCATCTTATCCCTTGTTGCTAGTTCCCTTGACCAAGCAGAGAATTGGTCAGGTCTCGCCCCTGTTCAACCGCAGATTCCGCCCCCACCCAAGAAGAAGGGATCTTCAGGGCAATTCGATGTACCCACACCGGAGCCGCTAGCTTTGACCCGCCTGAAGCAGAACGCCAAAACAACGCTCCTGATATGTCCTCTCAGTACCATAACGAATTGGGAAGAGCAGATCAAGGCTCACATCAAGCCTGGACAGCTCACGTATTATATATATCACGGCTCTAACCGCATTAAAGATCCTAGGAGACTTGCCGAGTTTGACATCGTTTTGACCACATATGGATCTGTTGCTAGTGAGGTAGCAGCCCGTAACAAGGGCAGAGCAGGTCCGTACCCCCTCGAAGAGGTGGGGTGGTTCCGCGTAGTCCTCGACGAGGCTCACATGATACGAGAGCAATCGACCTTGCAGTTCAAGGCTATCTGCCGACTGCAAGCTAATCGCCGGTGGGCGGTCACGGGCACTCCAGTACAGAATAAGCTGGACGATCTTGCAGCACTGCTCGCCTTCCTCCGCCTGAAGCCGTTCGACGAGAAGAGCAAGTTTGTACAATACATAACGAGTCCGTTCAGAGCTTGCGAGCCCGAGATTGTACCTAAACTTCGAATCCTGGTAGACAGCATTACCCTTCGGCGCTTGAAGGATAAGATCGATCTCCCTCCTAGAAAAGACGAGATAATCAAGCTTGATTTCTCTCCTTCTGAACGCAAGCTGTACGAGTTATTCGAAAAGAACGCGCTAGACAAAGTGCAGGTGCTGTCGGCCGGCAGGGAGAAGATGATCGGCGGTCGTACTTACATTCACATCCTCCAGTCCATTCTCAGGCTTCGTCTCATTTCCGCACATGGCAGAGACCTGCTAAGCGACGAGGACCTCGAGATTGTGCAAGGCATGACCCAGGAGTCAGCCATCGACCTTGACAGCGATGAGGACGATGAGAAGCCTGCATTGGCGGAATCAAGGGTCTATGAGGCTTTCGAGCTTATGCAGGAAACCAACGGCGACGTGTGTATCTCATGTCAGCGGAAAATAGGTACGAATGATGGGGCAGATATTGCTTCGGAGCGCGAAGAAGATGTGCTCGGTTACATGACGGCTTGCTTTCATCTTCTCTGCACCAGTTGCATCACAAACTGGCAAGAAGAGGTTGGCAACCACGGTTCAGGCACGTGTCCTGTCTGTCAAACACATGTCCGGTTTGCCTATAATGAGATTCGCAAAAGCAAAGCCGAAGTCGAGCATGAGGGGCACAACCAATCCCGGAAACCCGAAAGCAAGGTCAGGACGAAGGAGAATTATACTGGATACATGGGTCCCCATACCAAGACCCGTGCTCTGGTTGATGACCTCCTCAAGGTGAAGGCCGATAGTGAAGCTCAGCCAGATGAGCCCCCGTTCAAGTCAGTCGTTTTCTCAGCTTGGACATCTCACCTCGATCTCATCCAGATCGCGCTGGACAACGTCGGTATTCGGTACACGCGCCTCGACGGCAAGATGAGCCGTACAGCTCGAACGGCGGCCATGGACGCTTTCCGAGAAGACAACTCGGTGCACGTGATACTAGTATCCATCATGGCGGGTGGCTTAGGACTAAACCTCACGTCGGGAAATTACGTGTACGTAATGGAGCCTCAATACAATCCAGCGGCAGAAGCGCAGGCGGTCGACCGTGTGCACCGACTCGGGCAGAAGAGGCCAGTGCGCACCGTTAGATATATCATGCAGAACAGCATTGAAGAGAAGATGCTGCTACTTCAAGACAAGAAGAAAAAACTGGCGAGCCTTAGCATGGACAGGGATCGAGTTATGGACAAAGCCGAAGCGGCTAGGCAAAAGCTCATGGACTTGCGCAGTCTCTTCAAATGAGCTGTCGACGACTACGGTTATTGACCGTGTCTTATAGTCTACACCTTTACCAAGTTATATTACGGCGTACCGATGTCGCCATATAATCCATTTTCGATCTTGTGTCAAGAGGCTGGAAGGAGGGATATTGTGCGTTGCATTAGCATGAGCGTTCCGGTTGCATATGAGGGGTCAGAGACCGTTGCCGGCGAGCAAGGTCGTGGGTGGCACTCCCATTGATAGGTTGGAGGGTTTGGCAAGGTTGGCGAATTTGAATGCATGACCCAGGATGCGAAGATCAAGATGACTTAGACTCTCACGAGATGGCATGAGGACGGCATCGAATGGTTGGCCTAAGGATAGGGGAGGCAAGAGATGAGGTTTTTATGAATATGAATGTTCTCACATGCAAGGAGCATTCGTCGACGATAGCTCCGTGCTTATCCGACGCTTGTTTTCTACTTACAGCCGTTGCACTATATTTCTGATACTCGATACCACGAAGGTCTTGCGGTCGTCCAGGAGGTGGTGAGGAGTCCATTTTCTCCCCTTCCAGGTGGATCGAATGAATTGTACGAATGAAAGAAATCATCAAGTCCGTTTTGTCTTGCCTTTCTGCATGCGTATGAATTCACGCTGGTTTTTCCAGTTTTCTGCGATGAACATGTACCTTAATCTAAGCATGCCTGCTAATTCACTTACCCCTACCTATCTCAAGTACTAGATAATATCTTCATGATAAGAAGAGATTAGGCAGACAGATATCTAGAAATTGAATGCACTCAAACACACAACACACGTGTTTCTGTCGTCATCACGGCATCACACGTACGTGCCTACCCCCCTTGCATACCCGCTCACATACATATAGTGTTATCGTAGGCTTCCGTCCCGTACACCTTAGCTTCCCGCTCTCGCCCACCCGTTGGGGAAATCGGCTCGGGCGGCGGGAAGGAGGAGGCTCACATTCATTGTCTTTGCTTGTTATCTTTTTTACGAGGGGGCTAGACTGTTAAGTGATCGATAAAAAAACAAGGCAGGGCTAGGGCTGGGCACACATGCCAACCATACCTCGGCTCCTCTATGGTCTGGTCTCTGCATGGCGCACGTGCGTGCAGGATGATTCTCTACGATTGAGCTGGCTTCTTTGTCAAGTGAAGAGGAGCGTGGCGGATGTGATGCCTTGAGGGGGGTTGAAAGGGGATTGAAAAATAAAAAAAATAAAAAAATTTGCGTCGTTGCTGTTTGCTAGTCACCGATACAGAGTTAAACCGAGAATACTGCCCCTTTTTTTCCTCTAGGTAGCGGGTTTGAACCCCTCAAGCGACACCTTTTTTCAACACCCTCTACTCGACCGCAGATCGAGCTAATTAGCTCAGAAAATGTTACTACTAGTTATTTTTCTTGAACCAGGTTTAACTTATAGGCTGATTAGTTAGCTGTAATTCGCGAAACATGAGTTATCAAACTCCTAAATACCAACATCACAGATGAGCAAGTAGCACAACACAAATCAGAATCAGTCTGGGCATATTTGATTTCTATATTGTATTCCTATCCTTCTTTTTTCTCGTGGCAAGTCTTTGAAGACTGCTTACATTCATTCTTTCGTAAAAGCGATAGTACGCCGACGCCGCTATCGAGGCTGCATGAAGTTGCAAGGACCCCTTTCCACCCATTTCCTCTAAACGCCGGAGGCCAGAAGTTGCCTCAATATGCTGTAGTAGTGCCTGGCCACCCGGCTTTGTTATGTACAGAAACCAACGCTTGCCACTTATTACTAGCTGCCTAGCCACAAAGAATAGCGATGCCATGAGGCATCTAATTAACATTCCATGATAAGCAGGGCGCTATCGTTTTCTGATTTCACAGAAACGCAGCTGGCTGTAGCCTCTTCCGAAATATTTCAATCCTGAATCCTGACTCGGAAACATGTAATTTACGCTGCGTTACCAGCGGCGACGGGGTGCGCGATTCTCGTGACCTGGTCACCAGCACGGACAATTCGTTGCCCGGAGGAGTCGGTAACAAAGGCACCCTCTTTGTTGTCCATGTGAGAACGCTTCCAGATCTCGACTTCACAACCGCCACGGAGCACGCCAACACGCATGGTAGAGAGTAGGTTGTGGGCGGCGTTCGAGTGTTCGTACACACCACCGTTGAAGATAGCGGTGGCATCCTTTCCGATAGCCGACGAGATGAGAGCCTTTCCACCGGGGTGCTCCTTGATGAAGTCAGTCACGTCGTGGATAACACCGGCCACAGCAACAAGGCCGCGGCCGCTCTTGGCCTCGGCAACGTAGTCGTCCCAGTCAATGACAGGAAGCTGCTCAAGAGGAACACCCCAGTCCAACTTGGTACGCTTCTGATCGAGCTTCTTCTGCAGCTGCTGAAGACGACCCTTCTCAATCTCGTTCTGTCGGAATTGCTTGAGGTCGTAGGCGAGACCCATCTTCTTCCAGGTCCAGATGGACCACTTGGTCGGGTCATACTGCCACCACTCAATAGCGTTACGGTAGTCCGAGGGGAACTCGTGGTGGAAGTTGTGGTAGCCCTCACCAAGGGTCACGAGAGCGGTGATGACGTGGTCTCGGGGAGAGTTGCGATCATCGAAAGGCTGGTCGCCGAGCCAGTGAGCCAGGGAGTTGACGCAGAAGGTGGCCTGCTGGACGAAGCAGATTCGGAGAATGCCAGCGTAGACGAATCCACCAACCCAGTCACCCCAGCCAAAGCCACAAATAAAGGTGGGGACGATAAGGGCCATGGTGAGGACACACTTGATGAAGTGAGTGTGTTGCCATACGACAACAGGGTCATCGTTCAGATCAGAGATATCGGTTCGGCCAATTCGCTTGGGGTTCTGCTTCATGACCATCCAGCCGATGTGAGAGTAGAGTAGACCCTTTCGGACGGAGTAGGGGTCCTTCTCGGTATCGGTGTAACGGTGGTGAGCACGGTGATCTCTGGACCACCATCTGATAGAACCCTCGACAGCGGCAGCTCCCATGGCAGCCAGGTAAATCTTGATGGGGAGAGAGGCCTTGTAAGAGCTGTGAGCCCAGAGTCGGTGATATCCTAGTCAAAAATGTTAGTTCACGGAGCGTATTTGGGGGAGAATTCGATTTCAAGACCACATACCCGCAGTGATACCGAGGCCGGCATTGAAATAGTAGAAGATGGCGAAAAGGGCAGTCTTGAACTGAAGAGGAACCCAGTATGTGCTGATCAACCCTATCAAAGGAATGAAGATAATGAAGGTAGTGTTAAGCCAGTTGACATGCTTATACCAGTTACCCCAGGTAATAGGAAACTCGGTAATGTGAGGTTTCTTCAAGTCGTACTTGTTGGACCGAAGCGGCTTGTAGTCCTTGGTGCCATCAGCGAAGGCCTGGGCGGCCGCAGCGGCAGCGGCA
>JAOWAP010000004.1:922116-947230 GCA_028565235.1 Hypoxylon lenormandii
CGGCAGCGGCAGCAGCGCCAGGATCGTTTGTCGAGGCGGAGGCCATGCTGGTGGTTGAGACTGTTGCTGGTACAATAGTTGATGGTCGATGGGTTGAACCAACGAAAGCCCTCGAGGTCGGCGAGAGGCTTCTTTTTGGACGAGGTTGAGTAAGAGGGAAGAAGGGGAAAGAAGGTTTCTGCGGCTGCTTCAAGACATATTTATTTAGCTAGGAGTAAGAGAATAAAAGGTTATGGCTATGGGCGATGGGGCTGGATGGTCGTATGGTATGTATAAGTGGGTATGGGGGATCGGGTGGGACGTACAAATGGTACAAATGTAATACTACCCTGGGACCCTGTGGCCCGGGTGGACTGTGGACTGTGGGCAAAGTGGGTGGGTGGCAGGTAAAAGGTATTCCGGACGTATCGCCGATCCAGTCGTAACCCGTCTAGACAGCTAGACTGCGAGCAGGTAAAGGGCAAGGTAGCAGTTCAGGTACCGAGGGAAGACTTTAATACCCGGTTCCGTCTTTGATCTTTGGGCGGTGTACTAAGTAAGTGGGAAAGAAAACTCAGATCTAGGTCTTTAAAAAGTTACTTGTTGGCGGATGGAACTTGTCTAAAACGTCTGATAGTCGGTCGATGATAGAAATGGGTTCCTCAACTGTTAAGTAAAAGAAGACGTATTTTTTTCGATGTTATTATGTACCGACCGACATAGGTTAGGCAGGATATTAAAAAGGTATCACAAGTTTGGTAAGCAAACACGATAGAAAACCGGCACTCTCATGCCGAACCTGATAAACGTCTAATATCTTATTCGTGAGTGCTGGTTGGGTACATGCATTCCGTAGTGTACATATGTAGCAGAAATCTGTTTCGAGTTGAGAGTCCAGAGCTTAGGTTGACACATGGACGAGGGGCGGTAAATTTTCTTTTCTTTCAAAGTCGCAAATGTCTTACGATAACAGCACAGATATACAGTTAAACACAGTGTTGCTTATACGGAATTGCATTTTTATTCCCTGTGACGCTATCCTGACATGTACCTTACAGATGAGAAGTGGTTTCCCTGCGCCCGCATCCTTTGAGAACCAAGAGCCAAGAGCTGTCTGAAATTTTGTTGAATTGTTGGGGAAGAGCCCACGGTGGCGGTTTCGAAGCCGCAACCTACCGTCCAATCAGAGGTCCCCAAAATTCTAGGGTCTTTCCGTTTCGGGTATTTTTGAACAGGCCACAACGCTTTGGTACTTGGTACGGTGTCCAGGGCGTCTAGGTATCTCAGAGGTACATATGCACTTATTTCTTAGAGGTACATAATCTCAACCACCTCCCTTTTCTCAAAGTGCATTCTCGAAAGAAGAGCAAGGAGGTGGGAGACATGTCAATATGAGACACAGATTTGCACATGTCCTCGGCACGCGCCGATATATTATCTAATGCAACCCCCTATGAACATTTCCAGATCCTGTATGATATGATACCTAGTATTCGAAATAAAAAAATAAAATAAAAAAAAGTCAGCCCTTGCAGGAGCTTGAGGGTGAGCATTGCAATTATGGGGTGGCACAAAGGAGCTCTCTTTGACGTAAGCGCTTTCAGCCCCTTCCCATAGGGCTAACGCCACTGTCCAGCTCACCTTTTCGACCCTCGACTGCAAATTGGAAATTGAGCCTTTATAGTAGCCGCCGCAGCCCAGGTTCTTTTCCTTTTTCTCTGAGGATCTTTCAGTCTCGACCGCGACGATCACAGAAAAGAATAGGATAGGCCGAGGCAAAACGTTACTCCAGCGGAACGAGGAAAAAATGAAAAGGAAAACCCGGTTACGGATAACGGAATAGGTATTCGGTAACTAACTTGATCCTCTGTCTCCTATTCCCCCCACAAGGTTGGGTTTGCCCCCCAACAAACGGGAAAGGGAAAAAGGCGCAACGTCCATTGGTCCGCCTAAGGAAATAGTGGAGCTCGGGCGGAGAGAAGAACACTGTGACTGTGAAACTCGCCCTACCACATACGATCGGCTAAACATCGCTCGCGACCCTTGATACGACCTTGGTTCTCGGGCTCACAAACTCGCAAACTCGCATATTCGACTTAGCCCCGCTTCCTTCTAGAACAACCTTAATGTCATATAACCCCGATCGGATTGGCTAGGGAAAAACGCCACATGCGCCCTCACATTGTGTCCCTCTTGTTCCTGTCCCAGCTAGAACTGCCAGACCAGCTAGACGGGCTAGATCTTGCTGAGCCTCCTTTTCCGTCTACTGTAGTATTCTGATATCATCACAACACACTTTGCCTGTTGCAGTGATTTCATGATAATCTTCATCATCATGCTCCACAGCTCCTCTTTGACTTTGCTTTCATTACGACATATAGATTTAGAGAGAGCCGATTCTTTTACTCTAGGTAACAAGTTGAGCTAGACAGCTAGCTTGATCTGTAGGTTAGTCATCTGGGCGACGCCGTTCTACCTGTCTGTCTAGATGATGGGAGGAATTGCAGCAATTCAATCTAACTCTAACAATGGGAGAAGAGGGGAACAGAGAGCTCGGATGATACTCATCGTCATGGTCCAACATCAAAAGCATTTATTCTTAGCAAGAAACAGGTGCATTATGCATATTCCTCTCTTTCCTTCCCCTAGATAACCATATCACAACGTCAAAGCTACTAGTCACATTACCACCCCGTCCTGTTTTTTCGAGCAACTTCTTAACCATCTTCAAGCCTCCCCAAGCATAAACACGTCTTACCTCGTTCTCATTCATTAACATAGAAACCTCCATACGTGGCATTTCCGTCCACGTTGTCACGGAGCCAACCATGCAATGAGAAAACAACTATGCTGTTGCACGAAGAGCTATGAACCTAGGGAGCTACCAAGTCCCACGTACATACAGGAAGTCAAGACAAAAGAATCTATATGCCAAGAGGCCCAGCTCCCGAGCTCATCCCTTCCTCTATACCTGCGAGCCTGTGACCCCTATCTAGGCCCCTTGGCTCCTTGTTCTGGCCATGAGGTCTTCGTGACTTCTATCTGGGCCTAAACGGTGACCAATAGGTCCGTAGCCCGACCTAGGTGACGAGGGCTGCGGTCCTGACATACGTTAGCTGCAACAATATCCTGTCGGTAATATGACGGCCATCTCCATCATTATCAGACTCACAATCGACTTCCTCTATATCGTTAGCATGCGCCATAAGGCCAACCATACGATAGGGAAACAACTACGTTGTTGCGCGAAAAGCTATGAACATAAGAGGTTACCAAGCTTCGCGTATATGCAATAGGCCAGGACAAAGGGGCCTAGAAACCAGGGGACCCATCTCCCATACTATCTCTTTCCTCGTACCAGCAGATCCGTAACCCCTATCCAGACGATAGAATGACCAACAGGCCTTTAACCCTACCCGGGTGGCAAGGGTTAAGACCCTGACATCTTCAGGAGGGCTACCGTCTGCATTGACGTGAGAAATTTAGTTATAAGAGTGATCTTGGGCAAAGGCTCCACGATAGAACATGAAACGCCAAATATTTCCCTCGATGACATACATTGTGATCCTGAGTTGGGTCGAGATCAATGCGTGTAGGTTTTCACTTTTATGTTCATTGATCCTAGCACTGGTATAGAGAAGATCTCAGAAGCGTAACCTGAACCAGTCCAAAGCTGCCAGCGTCCGTATCGGTCAAACTGATTACTCAAGGTGGCCAACACTGCTATCTATCCGATAGAGAAGCTACCTATGTGTTTATCAGGACTCTTGCCTTTCAACCCTTGCCGGCAGTGTTGGTCCGGATAGGAGGACTAGGTCCCAAAGGACAAAGGGCCTCGGTGCCTACCTATGTATATAGGTAGCTGTTTGCAGCTAGGCTCATGGTTTCTTATACACAATCGTCGTTGTTGCCGCACCCTTTACTCTTGCGTCGTGACAGTGCTGCATTCGACCCCCTTTTCACCGCACCTACCAGAGTGACACCAGTAGAGCCCACTTAATGGGGCAAGTCTAGACGATAAATCGTGTCGTCGTAGGCTCCAACAACGCCTTCGTGTTGATCCCGAGTCCAAACTAATGAGACTTGAAGGCAACACGTTGCCACACATAGATTGTGGGACACGACGTCAAGGTATATACGATGTTCAGTTTCTCGTTAAGCCTATCCTTTTATAAAGGGGGAAATTAGGTATATGAGATTGGCATTAATGGCCGCTCCTTACCTGTAATGCAATAAATGGTCTAGTAGTATTCGGCTCATCTATAAGTGAATAGAGGGTTTCCAGATCCTATGCTTGTACGTAAAGCTACCCGTTATGAAGCTATTGCTCTCTCTATATGCCGTCTATTTGCGAGATATGTACATAGGTGGTTGATCACAATGTTGACACCATGTATCTCGGAATGAAGTGAAAAAACCGGGATAGGAAAACTTCGCTAATCAATCTACACTTTCTTCCGGCATATTTTACAATTCTACATAGGTATCTGAGGAGGTCAGGGGCTTGGTCTTGGCTCTGTCTAGCTGATCAAATGGTTTAAGAACCTTCTTTCTACCTGCCTAGTAGTAAATCATTTGCTACAACAAAGCTCTACATATGGGCCCCTATTTCTTGATATCAGGAAATTGCCATATAATCGTATCATCGCCCTCGTCATCTACCACACCTCCCTTATGTGTTAAGTAGACATGTCCGTATTTGACTTGCCTCCCCAGTAAGCACCTAATTAACTCTGCTGTTGAATGCTAAGTACGAAATGCTTTGCAGGTTCTCCTGAGATAGGTGTTTTGCTGAGGCTTAACTCGTACCATCATCTGACCATCCCGTTACGTCTCCAGTTAATCTACACTTCTCCTATTCGGGGACCACTGTGCTGAGAGGGGACAAGGGAACCACAAAGAATTGTCAAGAGGCAAGGCCGGTACTCAAATATGCAGACAATAATGTGGCACAGCACTTTTCATATATGTCCCGAAGAAAAAGCTTCACCAACTCTATCCTCATTCCAAGTCACTAGCTAACTTCAATATCTCCCCCCTCAAAAAAACTCACAGCCAAAGTCCATCCATCCATCCGTCCGTCGTCGTCATCATCCATCCTCATGATAATCCATCATCATATATCCCATACATTAAATGTCGTATCGGAAGAAAGAAAAAAATGGTGCTAAGTGATGCTTCTAGTTGTACACAACGAATTTTTTTTTTAGTCTCTCTCCCTCAGTTCGCCGTCATTTGCAATAAAAATGAAGAAGAGATAGATGATGCACCCTTTCGGAAGATTCCTTAACACCAGAAACCCAGATACTCCTGACATCATTCCTGAATGCAAAAGCCAGAAAGAAAAAAAAATTACCGTCGTCGATAAAAACCCAACTCCAATATGCGCCGCGCCCTCGATGTAACGTATGTACACCGACGGCTATGCGTAATACAGTTGTCTCATTTGCACTTTTCATGCTTGAGATGTAGTCTTCGCGGAAGCCGTCGTAGGAAGAAGGCCCAGATCTTCATCCGGGAGGACTGGTGTCCGGTTTTCGTTTTCGTCGTATGCTGTTCCGATGCCCGTCAGCTCAGCCGGTATATCCTTAGATGGGGACTCGGCTACTCTTGATGGTGATGCTCCTGTTGACCGCGCGGACATATCTCTTCTGTCGTGTGTGTAATTGTTAAGTGATTCTGTTTCCTCGTCTTCGTTTTCGTTTCTGGGTGGCTGGATAGCTCCTTCGGTTCGTATATGTGTCGGGACTGCACTCGTACTCATGCCCCCCCTTTCCTCGCCCATCGATATCTCAGTCTGCTTTCGCTCTTCGTGTTGAGTCTCGGGCTGCGAATGCCCTAGAGTCTCCTCCTTACCCGATACGGCTGCTGTGGCTGGATTATCTGTAGGCGTGACAGCGTCTATTATATTCTTGTTAGTTAGAGGCATGGCCTTCTCGACGCCCTCGTCGACTTTGTTGGATGCTTTGGCGGCGCTGTCTGCCGACGAGGCTTCTTTCGTCTGGTTTTCACCACCAGTCGCATGAGCCTGACCAGCCTCTAATAGATTCAAATCTCGTTCTAAACCCGCCATTACCTCTGCTGTATCTGGTGCTTTCCTAGGTGTCTCGGCCCTTTCCTCCTCGTCTAATTCCGCGTCATCGATAGACGGGCCTGCGGTATTATTGGGCCATACGTCGCGTCCTTCCATGTATGGGGGACTATACATGTCGTGATTGCTCGGCAGTGACCTGGGCGGAGACCGGCCTCGAGATGGATAGTAGTACGGTTCATCGGAGAAACCTGGCGACGTAGTATGTGTATGACCAGCTGGGGCATATGACCATGCGTTCCGAGGCTGAATCGTTCTGATTTGCGCATGACCGTTACGTTGATCATCCTCTACCGTATATTCTCGTAGAGAATAACCATCGTCAACGGATATGGAGGGCAAATCGTTTCTATCCAGCTCCACTTCGTACGTGGACTGGGGGAATAGTCGAAGGAGTTGGGTGGCCTGAAGTCTCACACGTGGATCCTCGTGTAAGCAATACTCCACCATGGTGCGATACCACCCCGGGACTTCTATCTCGGGATCCAAACGAAGCGGTCGTCGGTGCGCTTCCGGCTCGTCCTCTAATGTCGCAAGCGCCCACAGCACCATACCCAGCTGGTAAAGATCAGATTTTACACCGATATACATCGAAATCCGCTGGTTGCTGTCGATAAGTGGAGTTGCCTCCGGAGGTTCCCAGCCGACTGGGCAGCCTCGTCTGTTGATGTCTATTATTTTTGCATCGTTTTCGTCGTCGATGACTATGTTAGAAAGTGTAAGGTCACCCTGTACAAACCCGGCTTCGTGGACGTCGGATAGACCTTGAACAATCTGCCTAGCCCACTTCTCTCGAAGGGACCAAGGCATGAAATTACCATCTTCTGCCGAGTCGTAGATGACGTCAATAAGCGCGCCCTTCTCAGCGTAGTTGATAAGCAAACCCTTGACCGATTCGTCTTCGTCGTCCACCACGACGCCATAGAATTCGATGATGTTTCGAGAGAAGCGCAGAGAGTTGAGCGCGTTCACTTCGTAGAGAAATTCGTCTACTGTATCCGGCCCTGGGATCTCCTTTTTAATGAGCGTCTTCCCATCGACACGGACCTTGTAAACGAATCCAGACATGTGAGAGTCGAATACGAGATCTCTCTCCCTAACACACCGACATCCCAAATGCTGAATCATACGGACAGTAGGGTAGTTTATGATCTCCTACCGGGAAATCTACATTAGTAAAGCATTCACGTCTCACAAAAGAAAAGAACCACCTACGTTGACATCCTCCACTACATGCACGTGCAATCTTCCCTCCGTCGTCTGCAGTTTGAGATTGGTCACGGTGGGGTAGAATTGGATATCCTGAAGACTTTCGCGTATAGCCTCATATATCTTCGCACTCTTCTCCCTCTGAAACTTAATGTGGAGGAGATCTTTTTCCAGCGAGTCATCAGGCGCATTCCGGTAGTCCAGAGAGATTGTCACCCGTCTCCATACGTACTCATCCTCACGATAGGTGACGAAGAACTTCTCCCTCCTGGACTTATCCCGAAAGTGCATACTCAGGTTCAGGATCCATTTCCGCTCCAACTCGTCACTGATCATGGTCTCGTACTGAGACGTCGTAGTGGATTGAGCATCTGCGGTCGATAGGGCCTCGTTGTAGCTGGGTACTTGTTTGAGAGAGCTATGTTGCTCCCTAACTATATCGGTATCGTTGAGGTCTTGTATGCTTAAGAATTGCTTCTCGTCGAGGGGACTGTCGGGTGCCGAGGCCACTTGCTGCGAGATGGTAGGGGGGCCAAGCGGGGACTGTGTATCCTCGAGAAAGTCGGGCGCACTCGCGCGGGGGAGAGGTTGACTGACTCGGGAGGCGCTGCCCTGTCGCAATCGCCTATCGACAGAAGCCGCTCTGAGTTCGGCCGACGTAGGATGTAGAGCTTCGAGTTTCTCTCTCACTTCCGATTGTTGCCTCTTGAAGGTCTTAGCGCGAGGCAGACCGGGCACGACCTTCCTCGAGACCCTACGGAACACGCCCGAGGAGGCGGGCGAAGGGTCTAGACTTGCGGGCTCGTGAGCGTCGGCCATTGCGGACATAGGGTGGTCTTTTCCAAGAAATCTTTTTAATATGCTAGCTAGTCTACCAGTATCTGAGTGTGGTGGGGGTTCACGCGATGGCAGATGTGCTGGTGCTGCTGCCATTGCGGCCAGGTCTAAAAACCGTGTACTATCGTCCAGGCGTCATGGACCTCGCCCTATGTCGCAGCTTTGGCTATTCAGGGAAAGGGGAAGAGAAGGTAGACCGTCCTCTGACGGGGAATAATGCGATGTAACGGGGGGTCGGCGATTGAGGCCGGCGGGGAAGGTCGTGGTGGGCTGAAGACCACGCGCGCTATCGCGATAATTGAGGCTCTATCTTGAGGGTGCCTCCAGTTCCAGACGGGCGGGAACCTGATGTATACTGAGGTTGGGGACAATGGCGGCCTTGTTTAAGGGCAGGTAGCGAGTACAAGAAGTAGGTCGCAAACGGGGTTGGCGAGGTAGCAGTTGTTGTAGCTATGCGAGAGATGTCATATATTGGAGGGAGCAAAATGACCATGACGGTCCAATGCAAGTAGACCCAACGGCGACGGGGTCAGGGTGCCAAAAGGTTAAAGGAAGGGAGCAGGAGGTCCTCAGCTGCGAGGCTGTCGAGACCTTATTGGTAATTGGTGACGATGGTGGCTCAGATATGCCGACATGGACATGGGCAACGGGTGATGTGTATTGTGTGTGTTGCGTGTGCGCGTGTTCTTTAGTATCTTTTTTTTTTGGTCTATCTTCCAACAGTCAGGTATAGGTTCGTCTGCGTCTGGCTGCGACCTGTCTACGTAGACGGGATGCAGGAGATATGCAAGCAGAAGTTATCTTGGAGAACTCCGCTTTCGGGGTACAAGACGATATAGCCATTTGAAAGTGACACGGGGTTCGAGTTTGAAGGTTAGGGAAGGAGGAAAAAAGACAGAAAAAAGTTGAGTGAGCGAATATAGGGAAATTGGAGGCGGACCGAGTTCTACGTTCTACGTTCTACGAAGGAGGTTGTACCCTCCCCGGTACAGTTGTACAAGTGTTCCAGCGTCCCCGCGGTGAACAACGCAGCACAGAGCCAAGGGGGGGGGCCACGGGCCACAGGGGCACACAAGCAGGCACCTGTGGTCAGTAGTGTAGGTAGTGTCTGAGTGTACAATACGTGCAGCGTTGCCAGACAGCCAAACAGCCAGATAGACAGCCAGACAGCTATAGCTTCTAGGTCTGCTGGTACCTAAGGTATCTGATCTACCTAGGTACTATGGCATGTGCTATTATGCGACTATTATATGCGACTATCCCGACAAGGTATTAGCGCCTTGCCAGCTTGCCAGCATGTTCCCTTTTGCCATGGAATCGTGTACCGCGTACCGTGCAGACCGCGGAATCCACAGGCTTGCGGACCATGGACCAGGGTAGTATCGGTCTAGGGGTCCGTCTATTGGCGTAGCTTTGGCTGCTTGGCTCTTTTCGATCATCTCGCGGGGTCTTATAATTCGTCTAAACTACATTGGTTATGTACATATTGTAAGCCAAGCTGCGGTTTTTGTACATGGCGATACATATTATGTTAGTATACTGTATTTTTCCATTTCCATTTCCTCTTTACTTTACCGGTAAGTCTTCATCAATCATTGCTTCTCGCTCTTCTTTTACGTGGTCCCATCTCCATTGCATATTGCCTCTTCGCCAATTGTGGATATGTAGACTCGAGGTCTGATTCTGGCAACTCAATTGGCAGCGCAAACGCTTATACCACGCGGTTCGTCAGACGTAGCATGAGCATTAGCATGAGCATGCAGGATTATCTTCACGTTGCATGTGGAATCTCGACTATAAATTTTAGCCTACCGTAAGATGTAAGTAAGTAGTCGAAGTAACAGAGGGGTTTTCTTCCTCAGCTAACAGGCTCGAATCATTCGAATCATTCGAATCAAACAAACCTCCTTCTTCTTCCTTCTCATCCTCTCTCATCCTCTGCCACCCCCTTCTCAAAGGGGCCCTTTTCCGTCTTAGTGGGGGTTGCCAGGCCATTGAACCCAAGTCGGGAAAATCAGGATGATTCATTGATGCGTTGTACAAAGCTGCCAGTGGTCGATCCCGAAATGAGGGGTGTATGGGTCGAATTGCCATGTAGAATAAGGGGAATACCTAAGGGGAGACCGAATCGAACCAAACACGTACAATCGAGCTTCTCTCGTGACTTATCCGTCGTACCTCTTACCCGACCTCTTGTATCCCAGGTATCCGAAAGACCAACGAGCAAGCGACGGTACGTAAGAATATCTCTCGGACACCCTCTCGGATAGAGAGCAGGTCAGTCCAGAGGTTAAAAATAAAAGGTGCGCTCGCTGCCGCTTTCCCATGGTAAGTTTTTCTACGTGTGTCTGTGTCGTGGACGGCCACGAGCAAGAGCATGATACAGATACATACCTATTGGAATCGCGAACGAGTCGTCGACTCAGGTATAGAGTCCGTGTATGACCTCACTCCTCACTTACACGTGGAGCGGTTTGAAGGACGAACCCATCCTTCTCTGCAGCGTCCCGAACTCACACCGCTATCCAATTGCGCTCACCGACTTTGTAGAGCGACTTTGCAGTCTTCCCTCTATCGGAAAATCGAAGGCAGCTCAAAAGCAGCTCAAAACTACTATAGTACGGGCTAGCATGTCTTTTGCCTTACTTGGACACGCCCTGGCAAGCCTTGGGTATAAGTGCCTGAATAAAGCTGATGTTTTAGGTAGTCGATTTCCAGGATCTTCCAGGTTGCTTAGCCTTGACAGGTCACAAATTCAGAATAGCATTCTCCCGTTCGACGTTGGCCCTAATGGCCTAACCGCGCGCCGGGTCCGAGACTAATGCAAGCAGAGAGCTGCTTGTCGACATTACCATCCGGTCATGTGGATTGTGGATCGGATTTCAGAGAGATGAAAAACGGTACTATAGTACATCTACCTATACCTTGGAGCTGGTACCTTATGTAGCTTCTAGGTTATCTACATCTTCCAAGATACATGATGTGATTACATATATGTATGTACCTACATATGTAGGAGGTAGGTATGTAAACACGCACGACCATGACCACGACTGTATATCATCTCATACATTGTCGGAGTCGTACCAGATGGTTCGTATGAGAAGGAGGAGGAAAGATGACGTGTGAAATAAGCGGCGCATTTTACCAGAGACGAACCGGTTCAGCCAAAGTGGTTCACCAACATACATGAATCGTTGTATGATTTATTATTATAAGCCAAACGAAGTTGGGGAAACAGAAAGAAGAGAGAAAAAGTAATCCCTGCCGACTGAAACGGTGATGCGTTGTCCCCGGAGCGAGATGTCGTCAGCCTACCTCCCTACCAGGTAGACGCTAGATCAACAGCTTTTAGGGCTGGCCTAAGCCAAGATCCCGCTCGATCCTACCCGCGATTAATAGTCCCAGCATATATCCCGTCACGGCCAATTCCTTCTCACGCTCACGCCCGGTACCCAATCTAGCCACTAGCCACGTTAGTCTCGGTTTCGGGGGTGATGGGTTTAGTATATCCGTTGGAACCACGCGACTTTTTGGTTTGTTAATCGCTAACCTAGTTTAAAAAAAAAATGCCACTATCGTCGCCCGGGATAAAAGGGGGTGACGGGTGACGGGTGACGGGAATTGGGCAGCGATACATACGATAGCTCCTAAGCTCCTACAAGGAGGTAGGTAAGAACAGAGACAACACAAGAAACCAAACCAAACCAAGAAAAAATAAAGGCGAGGCGAAGCTGCTTGCTTCTACAGACAACTGGCCATCAATGCTGGCCCATCCCGTCGTGGAGTCACATCCAATACATGCCTCCCTGCATGACCACGGTCCTGTAAGATCTTTCTTTCTTCTGTCTCTTTGCTTCGGTCGTTCCAATTCGCGAATCGCATTACCTTGCGCCAACGCCGAGCTTCGTTGTGACTTCGGGACCTTACTGATCGTGATGCATCCATCCCAATTGCTATTGTTTGCGTGTTGCGAAATCTCTCATTTCTCATCTCTCATCCCTCAATCTTTTCTTTTCCCCCATCGTCAACTTCCTCCCTTCGGAATGAAAAAGACATCCTTTCCCCCTTCCCCCCTTCTCATCGTCTATCACGAGGAGAAAACACATATAGATTACCCAAGATATATTATGACCTAGGATTAAACCTACCTAGGTAGGCTCGCGTGCAAATGCCATGGGAAAGATCGTGGCCCTCGCGTCCTGCATTGGTTCCCGTGGCTGACTTTCTCTCGCCTTACCTTCCAATGGGTCGAGGCCCCTTTTGAGGTCGCTGGTTTCGTGGGCGTGGCCCATCCCGTACTCCCCCCCAACTCCATTATTAATTACTCCAAGTCATACCTACATGGCGCACACTTTATATCCTTAAGCTACCTAGCTCAGTACAGCACGTAGCTACCTACATATGTTCCCCAAAAAGGACCCTTGCGCGGGCGAGCAACCCAGTAGTAGTGGAGGTTCGGGTCGGGCTTTTAGGCACGTAATTAATGATCTCACGAGGTGGTCAGCAATAGTTCCGAGAATCCATGGTTTTTCTGTCTCTTATTCTTTTCCCCATCACCGGGGGGCTTAATTGAAAGGAGGAAAGAATTGACTTCTTACGTGTATCCCCCAGAGCCCAATTGGAGTCAGATGTAAGGTGGATATGCAGATGTGCAGATGCGTAGCTGAATGAGACTTCCCCTATCCCCCCGGCCCGGTCACCAAACAATACCAGAAAAAATCAAATCGTGGGGTTTTGTCTGCGACCCTGGAAAAGCTGCGGAAGACGTCGACTCTTGCAGAGTGCAGACAGAGTGCTGCAGCAGACACTAATCCCTATATGAATATGGAGTATGGGATATGCACATTCTGCTCAAATCTGTCTTCGAAGCAACTGTTATACAGCCCACCTGGCACCAGAGACCAAAAAAATTGATGAATGGGGTCTCCATTTCTCCCTCATCATACATATGAGGCGTATCACTGGCATCTTGACACGTCGTCATAGGTTCTGGAACTTCAACCCCTGCCCTTTTTTTATAGTTCTTCTTCTTTCCTTTCTCTCTATTCTATCTGCTGAGACTCTTATGTCAAACAACTTGGTGAGAAAAAAAGGGGGTACGGGTGAGGCATGATTAGCACTCCGCCGGCTGTCCGCCCTTCATTATACACACAAGAAGTAAGAAGTAGGTAGGTATGTAGCTAGACAAGGTGGTATGGTACAAGATTGCGCAGTGCTTTCAAATAAGTGAGGAGTGAGGAGTACATTTGAAATGTGGTTGGGTTGCTCCAAGAGCCGTTTCGTCGAGTCATTGTATTGCCGCCTGAACGCCTGCCTGCGATGGCCCAATCCCGCAAATGCATTGGCTGTATGTCTATAGAAAATATGCAAGTCGGCGATGGGGCTGTGGGAGTGTACCCGTCACTCCCATTCTCCGCCTCGCCTCTCATTCGTCCTTGTCGCTCTCCGCCTTGGTGTCGTGCTCCTTCTTCCACTCGCAGATCTTGCATCGATTCGCCTGTTCCCGGTCCAGATTGGGGAAGACGAGCTCGAAGATTTCGCTGTACCAGCTAGCCGGTCGGCCTTCGAGGCCTTCCTTGATGTTCTGCATGATCACGTTAGCTTGAACCGTCGCATTGGGCTATCCGTGGCTGGACCCGGTAGCACCCACCTCTGGAAGTTCTAACCAGTCGGACATATTGTCCGCTGGGAAGATGATCATCTTGGAACCTGCCCGCCTCGCCGCAACCGTCTTCTCCCGCAGGCCCCCTATCCTGAGCACCTTGCCAGTCAGCGTGAGCTCTCCAGTCATGGCGATTGTGGGGTCGACTGGGGCGTCTAGTGCCAATGACAGGAGCGATGTCGCCATGGTTATACCGGCCGATGGTCCGTCCTTCTGCACTGCCCCTTCAGGCACGTGTAGATGAATCTTGGCCTTGTCGAAGAAGTGGTTGTCCGTAAACTCTTTGGCCATATATGCCTTGGCGAAAGAATAGGCGATCGTGGAAGACTCCTTCATAACCGTCTTGAGGTTACCCGTTATTTCTAAACCTGCACGGCTGCTGGGTCTCAGCGCAGATTGAAGAATGGACTCTATGTACATCGCGGAACCACCTAGCTGGGTCCATGCAAGTCCCATTGCGACACCAGGTGGCGTCACGTCATATAGACGGTCAGAGGTGAAGATAGGGGGGCCGACGTAGTCCTTGAGGTTTTCCCTGTCAATTACAACATGAACCGACTCGGGCACCTTCAGAGGCACACGCGGCTTTTCTGTAGTTTCCTTCTCAGATGCCTCGGGCGAGGTAGGGTCTTGGTTCTCTTTCTCCTTCTCCTTCTCCGACTCTTCCATAGCCGCCTTGCCGTCTTCTGTTAGAGCAGCAGACTCGGGTAAAACATCTTCCCCAAGTTCCTGGACAATTTTCAAGGCCGATTTGCGGTAAACTTTCTCGATCTGCTTCTTCAGGTTTCGAACTCCCGACTCGCGGCAGTAAGACTTGATTAGTTCGTCGATCGCGTCGTCTGTTAGAGAGACGTCCGCCTCTTTCAAACCGGCAAGCTCCTTAGCCGCAGGCGCGAGATACTTATCCGCAATCGCCCTCTTCTCATCCGAAACGTATCCCGAGAGTCTAATAACCTCCATACGGTCCAGGAGAGGTCTTGGGATTGTATCAGTCATGTTCGCTGTGCAGACAAAAAGGACTTTGGAGAGGTCGACAGGTACATCCATGTAGTGATCCAGGAAAGAGTTGTTTTGCTCTGGGTCTAGTAGCTCTAGGAGAGCAGATGAAGGGTCGCCTTGATAGCCTCGACCAATCTTGTCAACCTCGTCAATTAATATGAGAGGATTCTCAGTCTGACACTTCTTGAGAGCTTGAATGACTCGACCAGGGAGAGCGCCCACGTACGTTCGCCGGTGTCCTTTGATCTCGGCTACATCCGTAAGACCACCGACGCTGAACCTGTAGTATTGCCTATTTAGAGCCCTAGCAATTGACTTGCCAATACTCGTCTTACCAACGCCGGGAGGTCCTACGAAACATAGGATTTTACCTTCAACCGTACCACGGAGTTTGCCAACGGCGATAAACTCCAAGATGCGATCCTTGACATCTTTCAACCCGTAATGGTCCTCATCCAATACATGCATCGCGTTTTGGATTCCAAAGTTTTCAGCGCTTCGTTGGCCCCAGGGGATCTGTGTCAACCAGTCCAGGTAGTTCCTCGTTACGTTGAATTCCGAAGCGGCAGGTTCAAGATGAGCAAGCTTGTTAATTTCGTCGTCAAACACCTTCCGGACGCCTTCGGGCATTGCCAGCTTGTCGGCCTTTTCTTTGAACTTTTCAACCAGTCTATCCTTGCCGTCGGATTCAATGCCCAATTCGCGGCGGATGCCTTTCATCTGCTCCATAAGCCAGTATTCCCGCTGCCGCTTTGTGATCTTTTGCTCTACGTCCTTGGTGATCTTAGATTGGAGCTGCGCGTTCATCAGTTCTTTCTTCAGAACAACCAACGCCTTTTGCATCCTCTCCTCGACATTCAGACTGGCTAAAACTTCTTGCAGCTCCGCCGGCTCACCAGCGGATACTGCGGCAGCAAAATCGGCTAATTTTGCCGGCTCTGAGGTTACGTTTCCGGTTGACTGGCTCATAGAAAAGGTCGATATCTGATCCCTAAACAAGCTATTCATTGAGGCGACCTCCTTAAACACATTTACGATTTCGTTCGTAACTGCTCGAATAACCGGACTCTTTGGGTCAAACGGCTCTTCTGACAGATTGTCAACGTTGACAAGGCTGACGGGGTATTTTCGTAAGAATGATGTTGGTTCATATTTTTCTGTTGTGGAGTCGGATTTCGGTGCCACCGCGCTCTCCTCAAAGCTCGCAACCACATCGCCCTTCTTCTCCTGTTGTGGTTCCTCCTCTGTTTTGGTCGGTATCGGTTCGGGTACGGGCTCTGATTCGACATCCGTCTTCTTCGCCTCTGGAATACTAGGGGGTATTAAGGTGGAGAGTTTTATCCGTCGGTGAGGGTATAGAATAGCTGTGAGACTGTTCTGTTCGCCGTGAACTGGAAAAGCGCTCGTAACTTGGGCAAATACACCAGTGTCGTAGACGTCAGCCGGGTCTCTAATTATATCTTCGTCGGCGTTCTCGTCCTTGAATAAGAAAGCACCAACGTAGGGTTGGCCCCTCTTAACCATTTCCAGGATTGCGGCGGATACGTTAGGGTCCTTAATAGTAATCGCCTTGTAAAACCCAGGAAACAGGGGTCTCTTCGCAATAGGAATCGCCATAACCTGGGGATACACATCGGGTACCACGGGTTTCTGTAACGCCTTGTCTGCTCCCGACTTGCGACCTTTTCGACCTCCATCGCCTGGTGCGTCGTTTCCTGACCCAGATGAGGCGCCACCAGCCGCACTGCTCCCCTTGCCGTCTTGAGGCTCCCCTTGGCCTTGGCCCTTCCCGGAAGCTGGGGACTCTGCATTGGAGCTTCTTGTCTCGGCTGCTTCTTCCGATTCCTCTTTCTTTTCTAAGTTTGCTTTCGCCTCCTCTTCCGACAACGGTTCGACAGATCCATTGAAAAAGTCATCGTTGTTATTCTTGTCTTTTCTTCTTACTGAGGAGGTAGAAAAGGATGCAGTTCGCAAGGAGCTGGACTTTACAGCTATAGCCGATCTCGAGCACGCGACGGCGGTTTCGATGAGCGAACGATGTGTGTATATCGAATAAAGGCGTAATGGGTAACGGGGTCGTAGCACGGATGAGAAGGTCGGCGCCCTTGCGGCAACTTGCCGCGATAGGTGTTGTCGGCACAGCATGATCAAGAGTTTTCCAACGCAGAAAATTTCGTTGCGGCCAGTCCCAGGAACGACTCGGAGGAGCGGAGGCGTTAATAGTTGAATCTATTCAACTACAACAGTTCTCAATCCAATCTATGGAGGCAAGGAACGACAAGTAAGATAAAAAGGAATCACGGCGATTTCTCTAACCTAAGGATGCCCATCGCCTTGCCTCAAGATGTTGAAGTTGGAAAAGCTTCGGTTGCCGACTTACTAATTGGATTAGAGCTCGGGGCGAATTTCAACATTTTCCATTTTCCATTTTACATCATCGCTCTCGAAAGCTCTACGGATTTTAAAAAGACTGGGGCCGACCGCTAATCGCTAATCGTTAAGCGTTCTGGCGTTACAGGCAGCTAAGAGTACGTACCTCCCTTACGTGCTTGAGTGCTTAAGTAATTCTGTGGCTAGGCTGTTACCGGTTTATTCTCATAACTCGTTTAGTAAGATATTACAGCCACCCCCTTTGTGATCATTCTCTTTGGCTTTGTCTTTGGTATAGTCAACCTATAGAGCATACTCGGAGTTTAGTATTAGGTATATCTACAATTTCTACAGGTTTAAGCCTTGAAACAACTATACCTACTTAAGGGACATGAAGAACTATCTCTTTGTAGATTTCTATTAGGGGCACCCATCATGGGCAATAGCTATAAAGTAGGCAGCACTTAGAGATTGCATCCTGAGTTACCGGTAAATAGTGTATAGAAAAGTTAAGAGAGTATTAGGTCTGATTCTATCGATAACGTGGGACGACTTTTTAGGTAGCGTACTGGAAGTAATGAGTTACGAAAGGCAAGGACAGTAAGAAACCCTCCCAAGCCGCATCATCGCCGTACGTGTTACATCAATAATTATAAAGATGAAAGAAGCAAGAAGGGTTATATTGCTACCTACTTAAACACATAATGTTGTTTATTCTAGCTCCTTATCCCATGCCGAAAGGCCTAGCCTTCTCACATCCAGTACGCCCACTTGCGAGACACTGTCTTGAGTCTTGAATCGGACGACGACCGCCCCACGATCTTTGGCGAACTGAGCGAACTCGGAGTCAAGCTGTTAGATTCGAGAAGTTCATTTTTCCGTAGAATTTGGCGCGCTCCTTCACGGGCAGGTAGTCGATGAGGGCCGTTTCTTTCACGTGGTAGTTCCAGATGGTCGTGCGCGCGCCTCCACCGGTGCATAATCCCCAGGCCGTTGATTACTTCAACCAGATCTCCCGTCTCGTCGTTCATATCGTAGTTGCCGTCATAGGCGGTGTCGTGGATAGCTCCGCCATGCACCTTGGTCTGTTAGTAGTCGTGGAACGGCGCGAGGAAGTCTGGGAATCTAGACTGACGGCCTGGCGCGCCCAGCATCCAGAACGCCTCCCTTCGCTGGACCCGTAAAATGGTGTGTAGAGGGTCCTAGTCACTGTCCGTAATCTTCGCCCGGTGGTAGTACCACATGCGCTATAACTTTCCAGACATCCTTGGTGTCCTTGGTCAGTGCTGCTCTGCCTAGGATTATCGAAGGGCTTCCGCTTGATCGGCAGTGTCTGATGGCACTCTCAGACTCCAGCTCGCCACCAAACATCCAATCTCCTGCCCACATCTCTCCCATCCCCGCCCGTACGAGTGTGAAGCTACCATGTTGGAATATGAGGATAAATTGGGAAGGATCAATGTTATATTATTCTAGAAGGACGGGAGGCAGGCCCCAGTGAGGAAGACATCGTGAGTAGTGAGGCAACAGGAGAGGCCGGAACCCGAAGAGATGCGCCTATTCCTCCGCATGAGCGGGCAGGTTGGTGGATGACTTGCGAGAGGCAAGTCGTGGCGTTGGGTGACCGGCAATCGGTCTAGGCTGGTCATCAGGCTGGTCATCACCACTCACCGTCGGAAGGGTGTCCTTAGGGGTCAAGAGATCCTCGAGAACAGGAGCTTGGGGTGCATCCTGGTGAGTCACACCTCCGGACTGCTCGACGGGCTGCTTGGCGGGTACGTCGGCGGGCAATTCATAAAGGAGCTAGACGGGTGCCTCTTCCTCGTTATCATCGCTTGTCTTGCCATCCCGACGCATACGAGTATGCCCGCTAACAAGGTGTTAACGAAAGAAACGTGCGGTGGTATGAAAGAGCGTAGAGAAGATTATATTTAAAGCCCCTGGGCCGATTTCAAGACAAGAAGGTTGCTGAAGAGAAAAGAGTATTATTAGGGATTGAAATTTCGAAGCACGCCGATACCGATCGCCATACCGATCGGGGTGGTCAAGGCAAATGTAATACCTAGCCACCAGTAACTTCTTCAGCATCGGCAACGATTGCCAGCTCTCGATATCCTCCGGAGGGCCCCTGTTCTCTGCGATTGCCGTGGCTCGAGCCGATGAAATCGAGCTTTATCTTGACCTTCCGGCCCGTTTCTAGCATCACACCCCTTAGTAACGATATGATGGATCGTTCTCCTAGAGATGCTTGCTCTTCGGAATGTGCATGCTGGAGAGCGCGAGTTCTGGAAGAGAAGAGTTATCGACATAATCGTCTTGTGGTCGAGGAGTAAATTTGGGGTTTCTATTATATGCCTTTGGATTTTATATAAGCCAACACCCGTGCTGCCGCCACAGGATCCGCTCGAGCAGCGGCCTCAAGCTCCTCCGTCTCGCTCTCGCTTTTCGAGTTTGGTGAGTCTTTCGTGATACTTCTCCATCAGATCTGTGTCTGTGGGTGCCACACGTTAATAATGCGAGGGTGTAACATTCGGTCGGGATGGTTTTCCACCTTCTGAGCGGTGTATAGGTAGAGGATGCTCTCAATTCCGGGCTGATGTTTGAGAATGCTGGTCATTATGTACGCTTGGTTCGTGTTGAAGGTCTCTCGCATATGCTCGCGGGCTCCCAGAGGAGTGAATAGGGGTTTGGTGTGGGTAATTTGGGTAAATATGAGAGCTCCTCCTGTATCTGTCGCTGCAATTCGATCGTTGCACCACTGCTGTGGTATGGATACGGGTCTCACTAGAATCCGATTGTTGTTCTGCATCTTGTTTTGTTTCTTCTCCAGAAGGTTTGCCTTAACCTTGCTCTTAGAAGTGGCTAGGTGACACCGACATCATGAAGCCGTTTAGCTCCACCTGCGACATAGGTAGCGCTTCAGCGCCTCATCCTCGTTCATCGGCACCGCCGTAGCAGTCTCGCAAAGCTGCTTAGCCCTGTTATGCAGATTCGCGAGCGTCCACATAGCATTGGTGTGACCAACTGAATAGCGGAGCCCGCCCTTCGAATGGAGGCTGTTGATACAGGCCTTGACTTCCTGGGCGCTGCGTCGTTCCACGACTAAGGTCATCTCGCTGACTGCCCAATCGGACCGTGGTCGTCTTGGGCACATCGATTGTTAGTTTGGCTAGCTGATGTGTTGGTACTCCCTCATCCTTGTCATCGTGGGTGGGAGATGGGCGAGGGATGGAGGCGTCGGAGAGCACCATTCGGTGCCCACGCTTCTTCCCGAAGGATAGGCCACAACTAATACCCATGTATCCACCTATAGCCTCTAGGTCTCTCGCCTAATAGAAAGCCAATTAGCTGATGATCATAAAAATACCTTCCATATTTAAGGAAGGTATCATTTCGAGAACAAGGTAGGTATCACGTACCTAATATGAGGGTCGGCGGCGGAGGGTTTGAGAGCCTTGGCCTTACCCTTAGCCTTAGGCGCAGCTAGATGAGTGTCTTATCAGCTTATGTCCGAACATCAAGTGAAAGAAAGCTTACGCTTGGCCTTAGAGGCGGGCCCGCCTCCAATGGGCTTGAAGTTACGGAGGCGGAATAGGAGGAGGAGGGAGAGGAAGAGTAATAGGGAAGAGAGAGACCGAAGAGGAGGAGATAGTACAGTTGATCGGAACTGTGGTGATGGATCAAGTGACTCGATAGAAAATCTCTAATGATGAACCAGAGCGAGCTCAGGGTTGAAGATAGGCCGATGGTCCGCCAGTAGAGGGCAAGCCGCAATAGCGCATTTGTCAAGACGAACCCATACGGTAAATAGGCTAAGAATCATGGCGCTCTATGGGTTCGTCTTGACAAATGCGCTATTGCGGCTGGTCCGAGTTATACGTTGTTCCAACCTCGGTGAAGACCTCGTCGATCTGCTTTGCGAGTTGGATGCAGCGGGTTTCATAGCTGTCGAAAGAGAGTCTCGATGAATAGGCCTCTTCGTATTCGTTGTCAGTCTCGTGGAGAGCCAAGGTAGTTGGAGTAAGAGTCGAGTGTTGCTACCCTGAACTAAGGTCGTGGCAACATAGGTAGAAATCATGTCCGCATCCCGCTGAACTTGCTCCGTCGGAAGAGAACCAGAGGCCACAACTTCGCAGTCTGGCCAGGACAAGCGCGATTCGTTAACCAAACCTTTGTGGTGGTGAGCGTTTGTAGTACAGTAAAGTAGGTATGAGTACCAATGGTTACTGTGTCCACTCGTCTTTCCTCCAATACTCCTTTCGGGTCTGTTAGCATATGGGCAATTTTGTTTAGAATCCTACATTGAGGTCTTACAGTTATCAAAAGTGTATCCAGGGTCCTTCTGGACCTCCTGAAAATGCGCCTTGAGCTGATATGCGTTCTTATCCTTGCTCATTCCGGCGGCCATACCGATAGCGTAGGGCTGTCGGGCGACGCGACCGACATGGCGTCTCACCTCTTCATCCTCGTCTGCCAGGGCTCCATTGAGAGCACTCAGAGCCCAGTGCTTGTGTATTAGAACACAGGAGGAGGATGCTTAGAAGAGATCCCGGGCAGCGCTGCTGCCGCCGAAGCCATAGGCTCGGCCCTGTGACATGATGTGGCCGTTTCTTTAGCCGCCGGAGATGGCGGCAGCAATGACCGCGCGTGCCATCGAGCTGACAACTCGGAGATTGCTATAGGGCGTAGAGCCTACCGACCGGGCCCGTATACCAGAGCTGGGCCATGCTAGGGACGGCGCCCGTACGGCGTTGGGATTGGGATCGAGTGCCTATTTACTAAGTTGGCAGAGGACCTGCTCCGATATTCAGAGGTTGTCGTTATCTCTCTCGGAGAATCCAGCCTCTGTGTCTCCCTCGGAGGATCCGGCCAAGGTATCAATGGCTAGCTGAACCTCTCCTCGGCGAGGAGGTTCGCAATAAGGCGTTCTATAGCACGCCGCCAATTGTAATTCGCCTCTGACGAGGCTAGAAAGTGGGATCCCTAGCAATGGGAAAAGGACGAGCCCTCCTGTGTGGAGGATTGGGATATGCTGAACCCCCCCATGCGGGGACTGGGATATGCTGAGCCCTCTTAGGAGGATTAGGATACGTAGGATTGCGATGCGTCCCGGCATGGTGTTGGCTGGGAGCGTGATGATCAAGCTGATGCCGTAATCATTGACAGGTTCCTGTCGTTTTGGTGGAGAGCGGCGGTCGATTGAGCTAGTATGTGAATAAGGGCTCCGGTCCTGGAGCGAGGAGTCGAAATCTTTGCTGCGGAAGCTTCAACTTGCGGGTTCAAGACCAGGCTGACAAAGTAAATGCGTGATGCGGTACGCATATCGAGACCGAATGCCGCTTGACTAATGTCCATCAACATGACCCGGAACTTGGGGCTATGAGTGAAGGTAGCAACATATTGGGCTCGCCTTTCCGCCTTGAGGCCGGCTCTTGCATAGATCAAATGCTCGATTTGCAATTATAATGCGGGTTAGCAGAGAAGCTCATGTGCGATATTGATGTCGACGCGGTCAACTCAACCCGGATCCCACCGCCGTAGATGCGGAAGGCGAAGACGCCAACCACACCATAGGGGTGAGTGGGATCCTTGAACTCGATCGCCTTCGTATCGTCGAGGACCCTCGGCCCCGACTAAACGGACGAGCTTGCTTGGCGATGGATGACTTGCGGGTGGCAAGTGGCGGCCTCGTAGAGGTCCTTATCTCACTTCTCTACTTGCTATTTGAGAGTCTTCCCCTCTTGGGTGAGACCACCCTGAAGGCAATCCAACTGCCTCTTGTGAGTCAGTGAGGTAGCGAAGGGTTGCTATCGGCATTCGAATTGCCTATTACAGGCCAGCGTAGGTATTGAAATGGCCCACTCAAGTAGGATGGGAGCTACCGGGATCGAGTGTTGATTCGGTGTAGCTACTCTGGCGCCGGTATTAGGTGTAGAAAAGGCGAATGCTCCTAAGGAGAGGTGGGTGTTGTGAGAATGAAAGGTGAGTGCTCCATAAGAAAAGGCGGCAGCTCCTTTAAGAGGAGCGGATGGATGGCTAGTGACTTATTAGATGTTGTGAAAAGACTAATGAGTCTTTAACAACGTACCGAGTTTGAAGCCCCGGGGGCGGCTTGGGCGACAGTGTCTGAGCTCGTGGTGCTTGAGCTTGCTCACTATGTCCGAAATTGTCGAAGGAGAAGAACGCGCTGTATAGCTGACGGCTGACCAGGTCGATGTGGCGGATCGCCTGGCGGCGGCGCCTGGTGATGGCGGCCAAGAAGCAAATTAGCAATACATGTCCTTCGCCGAGGAGAGAAGTAGTTCACCCCATAGAAGGGGCAGAATACCTCTAGGTCAGCATAGATATCTGTCCGAGCGTGACCGTTTCTTGCCAATGTAGTGGCTATTCAAAGATGTCTGTATCTGCGGCACCTCTACCTTCTGCAATGCCTTGTCCCAACGCTTTTGAACACCATTGGATGCAATTGAGATCCCCGAGTTGCTTGAGGATGTGCGGTCTATGCAATTCTTAGACACTCTCTGTGCGTTGAAAAGCAGACCGCACATTCTCAAGCAACTCAGGGATCTCAACAACATCCAAGGGAGCCATCTTCAAAGGTAAGGGGCTGTGGTATGAAACCAGCCATGGGGTCCCCAGGCCAGAGTCCTATCGGCGTGCCATGCGTTGAACAATGAGACGATGCACGAGAACGCCCAAGGCGGGGAGCTCAACAGGAGGCACCGAGGCCTCTGAGGAGGTAATCGAAGAGGTAACTGAAGAAGCCTCTGAAGCCGTTGGGAGACCCTTCGTCAGCCTGAGACTTAACGTCCATGCTACATGGCCCCTACCTGCGACTCTACCTCTATAGCGTCGCAAGTAATAACGAAGATGAGCCCAATTCGCAGAGGGATGTTGTAGTCTTTAGCCTTCTTTGAAGGTGCTGTTGCCGCTGCCGTTGTCATCGCTGTGAACTTAGTTGAACTTCGAGCCTACATGCTCTCGCTACTTCGTCGCGGAAGGCACCTGGTCCTTCATCTCACTGAGGATCTCATCGGAGTTAGGACAAGTAGGGCCCTCGTCGGGAGCGGGGCGGGCCATCTGCATTAAGTCGAACTCCACGCTGTCGACTTCGGAAGACATTCTCTCACTGCACCGCCATAGTCGTTGTGGAGGTTTATGAAATAGGAGGAATGAGGAAGGAGGAAGGACAAAGGAGGGAAAAGAGTGTGGGAGAAGAAGGGGAAAGGTTGCATGCTGAACTGCTGGTCTTTAACATCGTTGTTCTGCTGGGTATCCTCTGCTTGCGGCCGTTCAGCCTCGAAGGTCGGTCCTCTAAAGAGAGATTATACCACAGACACGTGTGTACCTCGCCGTCGGCGTCTCTCCGCGATAATTGGCCGTTCATCAAATTCGATCCAACGGGGACATCTTGACAGGAGGCTGCGACTAGTCGGCCTATTTGGGATAGTCGGGCTACTGGCTAGAGTTGGCATGTCCCTGGACACGCCGATCGGCGGCGATGGTATTCTCCTTTCCCTTGACGAATCCCTGCTGTGGTCTAGGAGGTTCAAGTCTAGAGCTCTCTCATGGCACTTGAAGATGGCGTTCCTGTCCGCGCTCGTCTTCGTAGTGTATGCCTTCCCGTGCGTGGTTCCTTCCCACACGAAACGGAACATTTTCTTAGCCATCTCTTGGACGTGCTCATCCCTGAGGTGCGTCTTTACCTTCTCCTCTGTGTCTCCAGAGAAGTTGGCTGTGGGCAGACGGAATTGTGCCTTGGGCATTCGAGCCCATTGGACGGCCGGTGCCGGGTTGTCAGGGTTCTGACTGCAGAAGAAGAATCTGACCGGATCGTCAAGATCCCAGCGCCAGTCCAGCCTTCCGGCCACTGGGTAGTGGACCTTGTACAGGCCGTCTTCGAGCAGCGTCTTCGTCGTCCCGAAGGACGAAACGACGACGGCTCCGGCGGGCAGCCTGACGCA
>JAOWAP010000004.1:947330-963868 GCA_028565235.1 Hypoxylon lenormandii
CGGCGCCATGACGGACGATCCCGCTCGCTTCCTGGAGCTGTGCGGGCGCTGGTCCGAGGAGGGGGTGAGGGAGAAAGTAGGCAGACCGACTGTGAAGCAGGCGGTGCTTTGGGTCATTTTCAACATCCTGGTTTGGGTGACGGAGATCTCACTTCGATTGAGAAAGGGCTCGCCGCGCGCCCGGGTGGAAAAGGAGCTCGGGAGGATCGCTGCATGATTTCTTGAGAGCAGCCTTCCGAGTAATTGAGATTTTATGTATATCTGTTATGTAAAAAAGGCTGTATACTATGGTAATAGTTAATGGCCACAGGAGCGGAGTCTAATATCATCTCTAGACTACAATTTTTGCCTTCTCACAAACGCAATGTCGCTTCACCCTTTCTTGCCCATTGCTCTCACGCTGTAGCGGAGCCTCTCGTTAAAATCCCTCTCAGTGGGAAATATAGATGCCACGATTTTTGCCTACTCTTATGCAGCAAATCTACAATCAACTCTTAAACGAAAATCTAGCTACGCCCCAATCAGCCCACGTAGTCCTTCACCTGCTGCGCATTCCCATTCTCTCTTAGATTACCAATGACCCCAACAATGCGCTTCAAGGCCAGACCCTAGTCTCTAGCCAACTCTGTCCGAAGATAACCTGGATTTATTGCCAAGCTCACGATACCGTCTAGCAAACTCAGCTCCCAGAAGTCAAGCACCAGCTTTACTGATGCCGTAGCGATCGATATGAAGCTTAGGAATGTGACAACCTAGATTGTCCATGTCGGCGCGCCCCGCCCCTCTGGAGCGAACTGTTCCGAGCCTAATGAAGATAGCCAGGCAACGCGGATAGTGTTACTTGAGATAGACTTCGTCTGCGATTATCATACCGGGAATAAGATCACCTAGAGAACGTTTCTCCTTTTGATTGCGAAGCGAGAAGTCATTCCATGGCAACATGACAACCCACCACTTGCTCCATAGCACTCTCAAGAATATTTCTCGAAGCGGTTCTTGCCAAGCGTCAAAATATCTATATCTGTGGCAATATGAGCAGTAATTTTATACGCTTGGGCACTATGCGGTCGTCAAGGTTTACCTCGGATACATACAGAAAAGTCTCTAAGTGGAAAGGCGGGTAAAATAGGAGCTATCCAAACCTTATATCAACGTATTGTGGTCTGGGATTACCAGAGGCGAAAACAGAAAAGAAAGAATACGAGCAAGAGAACAACAACAGTCGAGGGAATCAGAAACTACTATTAAGTCAACGTATCTTATAAGCTACGGTAATACCAAAAGCACTCCATACGTAGGGTAGAAATAACACAGAAAGACATACAACACCCACGGCCATGATAGCTTCATTTCTTCTTCGCGTCTTCAATTAACTGAAGAAAGCAATGAAAAAAAAAAGGGTGGCATGGAAGCTTGACTGGAGGCAGTGTAATACCAGACAAACCCCATGCCGTGTTCAAAAAAAGTTCAGACTCGTGTCTCTAGAAGAAAAAAGACTAGAGACACAAGCCTTTTGATGTTTTCGCACCGAAGTACAGGCCAACATCAGAGCCAAGGTCTCGATCACCACTCTTGTCCAGTGGGCCTAAGCTAGCGAAAGACCCAGGCGTCACTAGCTCTCCCACATGTTTACACCCTCCAGCCAGGCTCCAGGGTCAGTACGCAGCACGTCCAAAGGTTCAGGTGCGCGGCCAAGAGTGCAATGGATTACATGTAACCTGTGAGGTATGTGCATCTATCACGCAGGGCGTATTCCACCTCCGTCAATGGGAAACCCATCAATGGAGTCGAGGGACCCAGGCGCGAGCTCACAAGTGCTTGTATGGCTTACCACACCGCATACACCATGTGTCAAGACACACCGCGTAAGCTTGCAAGCTCGCGCCCTAGGGCTCCTTTCGAAGCCTTCGGGTATCGGTCCGCCTCCGGGGACAAGAGTGGTGTCGGAAAGCAGTTTAGCGCCATACCAAGGGCGTTGGGGGGGTGAGGAAGAGGGGAGGGGGTTACTAAAGGAAGCCGTGATAGTTAGCCATACTGAACAGATATACAAGGGTTGAGGGAGACTTCCAAACGCGAGGTCAGGTCAAACTAATCCCTAGGGAATCACTTTGATCCTGACCTCGCAATGGTAGGAGAGATGAGAGCTAAATAAGGTGAGGCAAGGAGGATATTGAATAAAAGTCAGCCACTGAGCAAAGAGTAGAAGGACTAGGGGCACTTCCCAACACAAAATTGGCAGAGGTTGTAATAAACGAAAGGGAAAAATAATAGGAAGAGTTGATTTACTATGAGAACTTTGATGTGTCAGTAAATACAAGTGTGAGCATGTGGTAAGATATGAAGCGATGATGAAAAGGTTGATTTGTAGGTTGGCAATGATGAACAATGGAAAACGGAGCATAAACTTGTTTCCTAGCGATGTACACACGGAGAAACAATGGTTCGGACGCGTTCGTGTTGTGTGGTTGGGGACAAGTTGATGTTGATGGTTGGTGTTGCTGGGGAAAGCAGCAAATGTGCACCAGGAATATGAGTGTTGTCAGGTGGATGTGTAGGGTTTTGTGGAAGAAAAATAAAATAAAAAGCAGACGTGTTTGAAAAGGGACGATGGTGATAGATGAGACTTACCAAGTTGATTAGCAGAAGGATGAGCAGAAGGAGCATCAAGCAGTAGAGTGGCCGAGATAAGAATGAGGAGGTAGGAAGAAAGGAATAGAGCAGTAGCAGTAGTAAGAAGTAGTAGTAATAGAGGAAGTATGGTTATGTTGAAGTAAGGTAGAAGTAAGAGAGTAAGGTGGAAGAGTAAGGTAGAAATAAAGTAGAAGTGGGAGTATGGTAGAAGTGGAAGTGTGGTGGAAGTGGAAGCATGGTGGAGGAAAAATGTTGAAGGAAAATTCGAAAGTGGCCGGGAGGGAGACCATCCTTATATAGAAAAATATCTGAGGGCGGTGACAGAGAATCAGTACGGCAGATCAGTAAAGCGGTGGGCTGGTTAGCATGGCAGGAAAAGAGCAACAGCGTATTTGGGCAGTTACCAGAGGCATAATCACAAACAAAATCACTACAAACTGTACTAAATGTAGAGTAGGTACATTACAACTTTGATCCTTGGCTCTCATTGGTCCTTAATTCATTTTTGGAAGATCAGAGTCGCCAAATCGAGAGGGCGGCAACCACCCACCAGGCACTCCTAATTGATGCTGCTACGTGCCTGTTGTACCGCTTGATCTCCTGCGCAGGTATACGCACTCCTCCCATAGTAGCCGTACCACTACTTCCCCGTAAATAACAAATGCTTGCAGTTTTAGTACCCGTTTTGTGGTAGATGCTAGGTACTGGAGTATCTACCCCCCTATATTGCACCTTTTGCAGCATCATGCCTCGCACAAGAACACAGATACAATACATAGGTACTTAGTAATTAAGGTATGTCTCGTACCTTATGTATTCAACTGGCGCCTACCCAAGGTACATAGATGATATTCAAACTTCACTACAAGATACATCTCCACCCCTTACCAGTCCTTCGTAGGTACCTATCTAGGTATTTAACAGCCATATTCGGTTACTTCATGTCTTAGCTGCCATATAACCCATTGGGAACTGTCGATGCTACTTCCCTGATAGCTCGAGCATAGGCTATACTCTCTACATTTTAGGCCCTGGCTCGTTGGGAAACAGCAGAGCCGCATCGTCTATTGTACCATGGTAACCTATCTAGGTACGTACCTAGGTATGTAATAAACATTATTTCGAGTATTCTTATATATGTACCTAAGTTATGCTTCCACTAGGCTCATCTCAACCGTTTTCTCCAGCTGGATTCCGTCCCTGCGATGCCCATGGCAGGGCAAGTTTTTGTCAATATACTACAAGGTCTACATAAGTCAGACTGACCTAGAGTGTCCCCTATTCAAATGAATGCAGATTTCAAATTCTTCATCAATCACCTAAGGAACAGATAGATACGATGATTTCTTCGAATAGTACAAATCAGATTAGATATTATGTTAATTATCCCGTCCAGGAGAGACACGGAGTTGTTTTCGGTGCTCAAGACGCCATTCTGCCATGTGGTTCCAAGATATAGCATCAGAGTGCCTAGATACCATTGGTCAGAAGTTTGACTGTTTGATTCGTAACTAAGATTGGTGCTTCAGTTCAGCCTCGTACGTCATAGCTAATAAATGTCATTCAAAGAGAACAGAAGCACAGCCACACCGATGTCGACATAATAAAGATATTTCCCCTCGAGCTTACTCCTCGTTTGTAAATCGGGTATATGGTGGGAAACCTAACAGTTCTTATGAGTGAGCAGCCAGTCTTTTTATAAGAGGTGTTTGGTCACTGGCCAACTTGACTGGACCTCATGCGGCTTTTGAATGCCACCACGTTAACAATAAGCGCCTATCACGAGGCTGTTCCACCTTACGCCATTCTATCACACACATGGGGTGAGGAAGAGGTTGACTTCGCTGACCTTGTCGAAGGCAAGGCTCCATCCTTGAAAGGTTACAACAAAATTCTCGGTTGCTGCAAGCAAGCTTTGTCCGATAACATCCAATATGTGGTAAGGCTTTATCTCGATCCAAGTGTTTCCTAGATCAAAAAGAGGGGTGGTAGCTACTCGAATTCTGACCGAGATAGTGGATCGATACATGTTGCATCGACAAGCGAAGCTCTGCCGAGCTCTCAGAAGCCATTAACTCCATGTTCAATTGGTATCGAAACTCTACTATTTGTTACGCCTATCTCGAAGACGTTCAGGGCGGATACTGGAAGCAATCGGCTGCCCGTCCTGAAATCTTCGCAAGCAGCCGATGGTGGACCAGGGAATGGACGCTCCAAGAACTTATAGCTCCTTCGGTTGTAGTCTTCTTCTCACACGACTGGATCACTATTGGAACTCGATACGGGATGAAGAACCTGATTTCGGATATCACTAGAATCAATCCCAACTTCTTCCTAACTGGTGAGTTAGGGAGGTTTAGCATCGCTCAAAGGATGTCTTGGGCTTCACGAAGGCAAACCACGCGAATTGAAGATCAGGCGTACTGTTTACTTGGACTCTTCGGTGTCACTATGCCCCTCGTGTATGGCGAGGGAACAAGAGCATTTGTGCGACTCCAAGAAGAAATCATCAAGGAATCGGACGACCAGTCCATCTTCGCTTGGGCCCCCGAGTATGACGTATTCCGGGATAGCGAAGATGCGGAACGGGCGAATGGTGGTCTCTTAGCCTCAAGCCCGGCCTTGTTCGCTAACTCGAGTAATATCGTGAGGTGCATGACGGATGAAGGTTCGTCGCCGTACACAACGACCAACAAAGGCATTCAAATCTCCCTGCCAACAATCCAACCATGGTCCAATAATGACATAGCATTCAGCATCAGCCCCATTTTGGTATCAGTCGAAGAAGACGCACTTGCTGTTCTAAATTGCCAGTGGGCTGACGATCATCAATCACGCATTGCAATCCTCGTGGTTCAAAGACAGTCAGGTTCGTTGTATGTACGAGTAAATTCCTGTCTAGGACTTCTGTCCATACACCAGGAGCAGATAAAAAACAGAGCTGAACGGAAATTATTTCTCGTAAAAACTCACAACATAAGGGTTGATGATCGTTTATGGGCAACGGGTAAAGAAACAGCCATGACAATCAATCTCTCTGATTTTCCGGAGTCTTCCTTTCAATTCAAGAAAATCGTACCCGATTATCGGTGGCACAAGTTCAACGACACGCAACATTTAAGCCTTCGCATTCCAAGCAAATCTGGACGGGAGGGCAACAAGTGTATACTCATGTTCCAACAACCCCAAGGCCCGGGCTTTCTTCTCATCCTCCTAATGCCGTGGAACGGGCATGGTAATGATGTTAACACTCACTTCTACCCCCGCATCGTCCCGAACGTTGAACCATCTCGCCTTGTCGATACCATGGACATTATGTTAAGGCCATTTAGCAAGGATGGGGATGTGGGTGTCACAGAGTGTTACCAAGAGTCACCAAATGGGCTGGTCCGTTTGCGTGTAAAGTTCACGTTGGGGCCATCTCGTGCTCCAAAACCGTCCGAATTGCATCAAGGAAGACCACTTGAGGTAACCCACCCAATTGTAATGGAAGAGCCGACTATAGAATTAGAAGCTCTTGCTACCCCTTCTCCGCTGAATCGTATTTTGGAACAGCATCATTTTGATCCTGATACCTATTGGCCATGACCCCGCGTTAAGGGATCTGGGCGGCTGGGAGGCCATCTTCATGGACCAAGGGTGTCGGAGGTAATGACGTCTAAGTGGTGAAGACTTATATACCTAGGATAAGTAGCTTATATAGGAAGAAGATTGGTATCTTGTTTGGTTTTTTATCGTATAAAAGTAGCATAGATCAAGAACCGGCTAAGCGGGATCTTACCGCCGTCCCGTTGCGGGTGAGCACATCTGATTGGGAATATCGCCAAGTCTAGAAGCGAAGCTGTGCCGCCGGAGTTAAAGCTCGAATCGCACGATGGATGCAAAAACCATAACGGGTGCCTAGTTCGAATCACACCCTGTAATCTGCGATATAAATACAAATACTATTCGCAGCCTCGCGCACTTGCGCTTCGCATTTTCCCTCGCCCCTTCGCTAGTCGGACGCGCAAAAAGGGGAAAAGAGACGGCAGGGAAAAAAGAGGGAGAGGATATATATTAGATGCACAAGACCTACAACTTAAATCATATTAATTTGGTCACACGACGATTCAAGACCCAAGATGAAGTTCTCGAAAGCACCGGCGGCACAGCTCTTGCTGCTCTGCGCCGTAGCCCAAGCATCCCGCCACAACCCGTCGCGAGCAGCAGTCAAGCGCGCCGACGACGACGGCAGCGGCAGCGGCAGCAGCAATTGGAGGGATCACACGGAGTATTATGGTGAGTGGGAGTTTGACCACCAAAGGGCTGCGGGTACTTGATGTTTTCTACGGACTTGAGAGATGGAGCATGGCTACCCAAACTTAGGTAGGTAGACAATCAAGTCGCAGTTTAAAAAAGAAGGTATATCTCATTATCTACTTCGTGATGGCATCTAAAAATGACTGTCATATTATGGAAAACACACCTTCGATATGCCGGTGACTTTTGACAACCAAATATTCTTTTTCCATTTTTTCTCACGGGGGGTTTCCTATTTTAAACGTTGTAATAGTCTGGTGATACATTGTCTCGATTCTTCCGGTAGACACTATGCTCTCGCTTTTGGTATGGCGAGAAATAAAAATAACAAAACACAAGCCTTCTCATCTAAAAAAGGCGGGAAACCGTTTGCCCTGACGCCTAGATTGACACTGTTTGAAAAAAAGCAAAAGTGCAACCGATCAATCCCTTAATAATACCTCGTTCGCCACGGAAAAAGAAGCCCCGCATTGACAACCTTCCCTAAGCCCCCGATCAAGCTTCGTAGCTCTTAATATTACCATCGCTGCCGAGGGGTTGGACGGAACTTAACGACGGTGCCGATGTGAACGTCAAACCATTGCCGTCAAGCTTGACATCGGCGCCGTTGACACCGGCGGTGTTGAAGCCTGCTTGGGTTTCTCGAACTCTCTTTTTAAAGGCTAGTCGGTCGAGGAAGAGCTGTTGTCGGCCCCTCTCTAGCTCTCTTCGTTCTGCTTGTAGAATGCCCTCCATCTCGTCGAAGTACTTCAACTTCAGCTCCATTTTTTGTAGAGTAACGTTGACCGCCGCGGATAGTAGTCGAGTCATTTCACGTTCCTCATGAGAAGCTAGACCACCAGCACGTGCACCCATAGCAGCTAGTGGTATGCTGGCCAGGTTGGATGCGGTCGTACTTGTAGTATCTTGCGCATCGATCTCCATCGAGTCACCCTCCTTCTCCTTACCCTTGCCGTTGACTTTGGACGTATCACCGCCTTCGATCTTGTTCCGCAAGCCCTGTTGGAGTTCCTCTACTGACTTCTTGGCGGCGGCTGCCGTCGATTTAGGATCCGCAAGACTAGCGAGGAATCCGATGACAGACATGACAGGGTTATCAGCTTGGCTAAAGGGAAGGTGTCCGCCATGCTTTCCTAGCATCGCGAGACCAGTAGGAGCGTGAATAGGTGCTTCCGTCTCAAGATATTTGTCTTCGATGTCCAGCTGGAGGAATTGGAGGACACACTCCTCTCTAGTTCGCGTGCCTACGTGCTCGGCTATTTCGGCCCAGTCGTCATCGTACTTCTCCAAGGCTTCAAGAAGGCGAAGGATCTCGGCGTCTGTCCACGGGGCATCCCGGTCAAGGACCGTCGTGTACGTCTTGTTTTCCATCTTGACAAATTGGGTGTTGGTTTGGTTGTTGGGTATTCGGCCCTCCAGGTAGCAGCTAGGACACACGTCATACTTCGCCTTGTTAGGGGAATTAGCCTCTGGTAGGTGATAGTAAACTCGGGTACAGTCGACGCCACAGTTTTGGCAGTGGACCTTAACAATCGGCTTGCTCAAACTCTCATCGATGGCTGGAGAAGTGGTGCCATTGGTAACCGTAGCCTCGCCGTTAGTCTTACTCTCTGATTTATTAAGCTTCGCTCCTTTCGCGTTTGCCTCGTAAATGTTGCGACCTATCTCCAGATTTCGCTCGCCAGCAGCAGTCGCAGCGGTATTGGCTTTCTGATCGGTATCTTGGTTCTTCTTGCCCTCGAGCACGATTGGATCTGCCGACGGCTGCCACGGTTGAAGCCCACGAGGGGTATCACATATAACCTGGAAGTGGCCCGTGAAGGGCGGGCCGACTTGAGACGGCCGTTGGTCAGCCTCAACCTGTACCATGTTAGAAACTTGTGACATCGGATCATAGCAGAGACCGTACTTGGTAGTTGATCAGACCCCATTGCTCGAGAAAAGCATGGACGCGCATAATGGCACAGACGTCGCCAGCCAGGTTCCGTCTACATGCGGTTACGGTCAGATATTCGATGGGGTTCAATCGGTAGGTATTGATCATGAAATCGCGGTAATCCTTGTAGACGGCAGGAGTTTTGCTTCGATTGCGGTGATTGAAGAATTCGGGGAGAGCTTTGCGCTCGATGGAATGGAGGGCATTCATGTCGAACCAAGAACTATAACTCGGTAGGACGATCGCATGAGTCTGAGAGATAAGATGTTCGCGCGCAGCATTCTCGATGCTTTCCTTAGACTTTACTATCGGATCAATACCGTCGGCGCCGACAGTCGCATCTTCTCCGTCCTTGTCCTGCGTTCGTCTATCCTGAGAACCGGCCTGGGCCTCGCCCATCTCCTCGTCATCCTTTGCTAGGGTGGTTTCAGCAGGCGGCGCAGGCGGGGCATCAAGAGGGTTATCTGAAGTACCAGCAGGTGCAGGAGTAGTGCTGTCTTGCTTAATGACAGGATCTGTGGAAGGGACTTCCGACATCTGCACATCTGATGGGCGCATTAGTATACGGTTATATGGCTGTATAGCTTAGACCACATCGCGCCGCGCCTACAGCCTCATCCATTCAAGTTTGCTCACCTTCAGATACTTGAGGCGCACCCGATGCGTTGGCTTGGAGAGGGGGGTGCGCCAGAATGGGGTTACTGCCTGGTGTAGCAGCATTGGCTGGCGAGCCGTAGTTGGCGTGTTCGCCTTCCATCTTGAGGATGTAATGCGATATTCCAGGCGAGAATGAAAAAGGGAGCTTATTGATGGGGTCTGCAATCGACGTTGCAAAATCAGGGCGCGACGTGTCGCAAATACCGAGTTACTATGGGCGACCTTTCATAAAAAAGTAGGATATACGAGATTAAAAAAGGGTAACTCAATTATAAATCATTGAAGGTTGATGGAACTCGACTTGTCGGACATAGCAAATGCGAGAGAGCTGGGTCGACCGCGTGTTTGGAGAAATAATTTGGCGCGACGGACGGAACTGGCTGACTTTGGTAACCTCTTGGGAAAAAGCAATCCAGTCAGTTCCAGTTTAATGCTTGGTCCAAGCGTCGGGGGAATAGTAGCAAATAGTAGCAAATCTGCTGGGGCTGGGTCAAAGCTCAGGTACCTAAAAAGATGCTTGCTAGGTCACGTGAATATCCTGATTAATATGGCATGCATGGATATACCCACCTTACCTAAGCAAACCCCCCTGCCCAACCGCCTTTCATATGGGAGCCGGAGCTTCACCTCGTTAAACCTTGCCCACCCCCCGTAAATCGGCTCCAAGTTGCGCTATGTACCTCGGTGTGGGCCGCGAACAGCCGAATTCATGAAAGAGGAATTATTAGTCCAACTTACCTTGATAGTCTTCGGGACTCTCTCATCGTTGCAAGTTGAAAAGGCTGTACAGGTAGCTTGCTCAACTTGACGTACACGACAGCATGTTTTCCGCAGCGAGACGAACAGCTCTTAGAAGTGTCGGTGCTGTGCCACGCTCTACGTCAACGTCAGTATTTTCGAGCCCTTACGGCCCTTACGGCCCCTCGGCTCTCCGAAGATTACTCTCGTCATTGGCCGTGTTAGAACAGCGCGATGGCCAGCTCAACCACGGCTCGCTAAGCGCAATCACAGCCGCTAAGAAGCTGGGAGGCTCGGTACACGGTTTCGTTGCCGGCGGCAGTATAAAGCCCGTCGCAGAAGAGGCCGCAAAGGTCGAGGGCGTTGAGAAGATAATCGCCGTCGACAATGCTGCTTACGACAAGGTGCGGGAGAATCCAACCACAATCCCCTACGTCGAGCTCCGAATAGCAGACAGCTAACCTCTTTTTCCATTTTAGGGTCTCCCAGAAAACTATGCGCCCTTACTAGTTGAAAATATCAAAAAGGGTGGTTACACGCACATCATCGCGGGACACACCGCGTTCGGAAAGAGCTTGATGCCGCGCGTTGCCGCCCTCCTCGACTCCCAACAGATTTCCGACATCACTGCGATTGAAAACGAGAGCACCTTCGTCCGTCCCATCTACGCTGGCAATGCCATCGCGACCGTCGAGTCCTCCGACCCGATCAAAATCATCACTATCCGCGGAACTGCCTTCCCCGCCGCCGAGGCGCAAGGTAGCTCTGCGACCGTAGAGGATGGCGTCGATCCTAAGGCGGAAATCAGTATAGAATGGGTTTCGGAAGATCTAGCCAAGTCGGACAGACCGGACTTGGCAACTGCTGGTCGGGTGGTTTCTGGAGGCCGTGGTCTGAAGTCGAAGGAAGATTTCGACAAGATCATGCTCCCTCTCGCCGACTCTTTAGGTGCTGCCGTCGGAGCTTCTCGCGCGGCAGTAGACAGCGGCTACGCGGACAACAGTTTGCAAGTCGGTCAAACCGGCAAGGTGGTTGCCCCTCAGCTATATATGGCTGTCGGTATTTCTGGCGCAATTCAGCACTTGGCCGGTATGAAGGATAGCAAGGTGATTGCGGCTATCAACAAAGACGCCGATGCGCCCATATTCCAGGTGGCTGATGTGGGTTTGGTTGGTGATTTATTTGATAAGGTACCTGAGTTGACTGAGAAGTTGAAGAATTCATAGATATATACACAAGTACACTATGTCACATCTACCCGCGAGGGTATCTCTCATCTCTCTTTGATTCAGGATGCAGCAGCTAGCATTTCCTTCGTGGTCGTAAACTTCTCCCTTTCTTTTCCAACCAACTGACCCCGCTCCTTTTCTGCCTTGTCTATCTTCTGCCAGTCCTCCCACTGTATGACTCTACATTTTCCATGTTCCACTCCTGCTCTCAGAGCTTCCCAGCCAGAACTACTCTCCCCTTTGATGAAAGGAGCATCGGAGTTCCAGTCGGACGCAATCGCGTCGCCGGTAGAAAATGCATCTTCCATGGTTGAGGCAATGACGCCTGTTGGGCCTCTTTTGACCCAGCCTGCGCAGTACACCCCCGGCAAATGCGAGCCTTGTTGGGTATTACTTTCATTCTTATTTATTCGCAGTACGCGTCCCATACCATCATTCTCAATAGTTCCCTTTCTATCGTTGAAGGAGATGCCTGCCTCATCAAACCCGGGCAGAGCTACGGATTTGTAGCCGATGGAACGGAATGCTACGGAAGAGGGTATGGTTAATTTCTCCGCCGTGCTAGTGACGCTTGAGGATGAGTCGAAAGGCGACGACAAAACTGTTCGCTCAAAAACGGTGCTCCCGAGGGACCCGTGTGGCTGACCAAGAAATTCCGTCGGCGACAGGCAAAAGTCTAGGGACCACGACTTTGGAGTTTCGTCGACGTTAGCCGTAGATCCTTTCATTAATATTTCCATCAGCCTCCGTCGAGCTCGAGGCAATTTGGAAATATCATCTGGCATGAGTGACATGTCGACGTTGTGAAAACCAACTCCGCGAAGTTTCATGAGCTCCCGAATTTCTTTAATAGTGAAAGCCGCCTATAAGCGACGTTAGCAACCAGAGAAGCCTGCGTTCATCGATATCATATATGTATGAAGATAGAGAGAGAAAGAGGTTGGGGGGGGGGGGGGTTACACCTACTTGCATGGGACCTCTCCTACCGACGATATGGACTCTTTTAATGCGACTCTTTAGCAGAGTCTCAATGGCCGCTTCGGTGATGTCTGACTTTCGCAACACGTCCACGTTCTCTAATAGCATCCTAGCAACATCAAGAGCAACATTGCCTTGGCCAATGATAACGGCCTCATCCCCCTTGGTGAGATCTGGGGCCAGGTCTGCAAACTCAGGTAGGCCATTATACCAGCCTACAAACTCCCGAGCCGAGTAGATGCCCTGTAACTCTGACTCTCCAGGAATACCAAGTTTTTTGTCCTTAGATGCACCGTAAGCAAAGACGACGGCGTCATAGTGGCGCAGGGCAGAAGCTAGGGGTATAGTACAGCCAGCAAAATGGCCACCTGCGTTACCGATGGAGACATTTCCGATGAAGGTGAAATCAGGTGAGCTGGCGACTTCTTGGAATTTGTCCTGGCAGTTCTGTGATATCTTTATTAAATTCTGTCTTGTTGAAAAGTACCTAATATAATAAGGCGCATACCTTGACCTCAGGATGGTCTGGCGCAACCCCGAATCTCACTAGGCCGTATGGCACAGGCAGCGCCTCGAACATGTCAACCTTGCTTTTGGGTACCTTTGACATGACTCTGTACGCGGTGTAGAAACCGGCCGGGCCGGAGCCGACCACGGCCATTCGGAGGGGTCTATCATGGCGGCTTGTAGTTGAATATGAGTAACGAGATCTAAAGGCGAGGGATACGGAAGTTTTGCGCCGGCAAGAGGCGCATAGCCACGACTTTGCAATTGGGGGCATGATGCATTCCCGTTAATCATCTATCCGAAAGAAAATAAATATGATGATTACATGTGAGTAAATTACCTACTATTACGTGACTGAAATTATAAGGCGATAATACTAAAAGTCATAAGAACTTTTATTGGGTTTTTCTTTTAAACAACACTTCCCATGAGCCTCACTATTTAGTTACCTAGCAGCCTAGTTACATTATCAATTCCCTGCATTGCTCCACTTCTATCGAATCCTACAACGTGTATTGGCTAGCTCCGGCCCTCGTATGTCAATTTGAAGTGTTTCAGCAGTGCCTCGACGTTCTTCGAACATATCTGATGTTATCGACGCGACAACCGGCTGCTGTTTTACACCGAATTACTACTACCAAAGTAGATTACGAGGTCAAATTCCCATTCAAAGAAAACTATCATAAGGATTAGTTCAATAACGCATCTGCTCTTTGAAGTTTGGGCATTGCTTCGACATGGCTCCGACGTTTCAGGTCGTAGCGGTCAAGTTCCCTATTCCCAACCAAAAGTCACTCGCGTACGAGGCAATCCAGAACGTTAGGTATGCAGTGCTCCGTCAGGTAATCAAAAAGGCCCACAAAGACACAATAGCCGCCTACAAAGACACAATGGCCGAATGCGATAAACCTGAATCGCGGAAGAACTCTGCGTATCGCAATTGTGACGAGATTCGCGCCACCATATACCCACTACCTTTTGATACAGATTTTAGTCTCCCTTTATCTATCTTGACCATTCAAGAAAACGTTCAATCGGTTACCTCGACTTCGTCGAATTTGACACCATTCCCTATTCGATCCACCTCGCCTACATCGTCTACGGCAAAGCAAGCAACGACCTCGCTACAAGACACACAAGACACACAAGACACACAAGACGCACAAGACGCACAAGACACACAAGATACACAAGACACACTGACTGCATTCGACGTAGTTCAGAGAACCTACCGAGATAATATCCCCCCCTCCAAGCTTAGGTCCATACCTATATCGAAAAGCTTTGTGACACAATGTGTGCGCGATTTGCCTGCACGAAATCCACTACGTCCCAATCCAAAATACACTAATGCAAGAAAGCCCTTCAAAGGTTCGATGCAAACGTGTATCAACGCAGCCCTGCTTCAAGTGTCGGGGTCACGCAAATCACATCGATCTAGATGTGAGAACTGTACAAATGGGAAGGGGTTTTGGGATTCTTGTGTAGTTGCGTCAGGGGCTATAGCATACGATTTTCTAGGTGCTTGTGCCAACTGTTACTACAATGGCCAAGGCAGTTCATGTTCATTCTACCATGGTTAGTACCGTACCTAGCTTTTCTATGTTGACCCCCTCTTAGAGATCTAAAGTTTACTTACTAGCGTAGATAAAAGCGAAAAGCAGAGTAAAGAGAAACCAAGCGAAGAATTTTATTTTACTATACAACTCGCCTTTTTCGTACGAAGGTACAAACGAGAGCACGATTCAACGAGTGACGATTCAATGAGTGACGAAACCAATTTACAGGCCGGTGGGATCATGTACCAAAAGAACATAACCGTCTCTTTATCCCTAAAAGAGATATACGACATAACGCAAACCGTGCTTCGAGAAGAGCCAGACATAAACGAGCTTGCGCCTCTCCTGCCGACATTTGAAGCCATTATCACTGCAGCTTTGGTAGCACCGGAGGACTGGCCTGTTTATTTTTGAGAATTATCATTGTAATATCCGTTCTGTAATACAGAAGGGCTACTATTACAATAGTAATTCTCTTATTTTTAAGCAGTTCTTTGGCGCTTCTGGGCGGTACAGCGCATTTAGATAAGGAGAGCGACATAGCGCAAAGAGTGTTGCTTAAATTAAAATATGTAATTTTTCAATAATTCGTATTATATTTTTTAATATAGGTATTTAAAGTTGTAGCTTAAAAAGTACATACCTCCTACGGACCATTTTGAATCTAAGCTTGCTACCTACCTAAGATAACACCCCACTAATACCGTTGCTTTAGGCGTCCCGAATTTATTTTGTCGCCTGTTGCTATGGTAACCCGAATTTCCTTTCTTTGGATACACATTGCCGCAACATTTCCCATCCCACCTCTTCTCCCCACCATGGCGTTTGTGCCTTTTCACAAGTCATAAGACATCCTGCATTCCAATTACTTATCGATCTCAGATCTAAGATCTAACCCATACTCCATACTGTGAATGCCCCTTAGCCTTGCTTAGAGCGAGGTGTTCGGTTTGCAGATATGGGCATTCAACAACCGTACTTGTATGACTCCGATAGTCGCGACTCTCGATTGCCTGAGAAACCCTTCGATCCCAAGGCCGTAACTAGAGCAAGCTGGGAGCCAAAACCCAGAAAGCCGAAGAAGCAAGATGGACCTCTCATTTCTCTCAACCGACATCCCGAGTAAGTCGCCATGACCAACCCGTTTGTAAACACTTGGGCTTTGTTTCCTATGCTAACTGTCGATGTTCGGTTGAAGCGCACATGAGGTACCTACAGGTCGAACATCAGTGATACGGCCTATGGGCAGCAGTGCGAAATCATGGATCAAGTTTATGAGATATTTCCAGTTATTCCTTCGCATACTCGAGATGGTTACAGGCGGTGGACTACTTACGCTCATGATTCTGATCGGCAACGTCGACCCTCTCATTGCCTGGATCATGAGAATCACGGTACGTTTCTCGCCTTTGCCTTTGTGCTGAGCTTACCTTTTACTAACTGTCATTTTTAAGCCTGGCGTTGTCGCTATCAGCTGTGTCTACGCCATTTGGCACTTCATTAGACCCGCCAACTCAAGGCCGCCCGCTTCCTCGGCAGCTTATCAACTCTTCGCCGGTGTTATGGACCTGGCGGTGATACCTCTGTACTCTTTTGGGGTGATCTCTGTTCTTAACCACGGCAGCGAATGGAACCTTATCGTCGCTTCCACTCCTCAGTTTGCCGAGGCCCTGGTCCTGAGCGAGTACTACGCGCTCATCTGCGGTGCCGCCATGCACGCGGTGTCGCTATGCGTATCCATCTGGCTGGGCCTGATGTTCCGTCGGATCGCAAACATGCCGCCGGACATGAATCCGCTAGAAGACCATCTCACTTCCCGTACCAAGTATCACAAGCGCAACAAGTCGTCCGTAGCCACAAGCTACACTGCCATCTCGGAGGACTCGAAGCGCCTCTCGACTCCTCTCGAAAACTACCGCAGCTCGGGCGCCCCTTACGAGACCCTCTCTCGGCCTCCCAGCATCCCGTTCATGCACACGCGCGCGGGCTCGAGAGACTAGATCG
>JAOWAP010000004.1:964680-975885 GCA_028565235.1 Hypoxylon lenormandii
GGCATCGCGAACATCTTGCGCACCTTGGACGGCCGCGGGATGGCTGTCGCTGAGGCTGATGCCGACTGGTGGTCCGTCAGGATCGAGATCAGCTCCTCGAGGTCGGCGAGCGAGAACGTCGTCTCCCGGCTGAGCGGTAGGCTGAGCAGCTGGCACCGGGATCCGACCGGCTGCTCGCCGCTTTCGTCCATCTTCACGATGAACCCGTTGGCCTCGAGAGCTTCTAGGTTCTCTCTAATTACCTCTTCCTCGAGAGCCGTGAGCTCCAATAGCTTAGGCTGGACTAGTCTCTGCGATTGTACAACTGTATTGGCCTGCAGTCGTTCGAAGTTGTACTTCTCGTCCGTTGCGTGCTGGTCGATGATGAAAAGTTCGTCGTCTTTGTCGCCCCTTTCGTCTACATCCTCAAGATCTACCTCGGCTGGACGGATTGCTAAGATAAAACCGAGGTTAAACTGCCCTATAATCCTCATCTTTGCAAAGTCGGACTTGGATATGGTTAGAGATAGCTTTTCCTCGGCATCTTCCGCATCGAGTTTGTCCGTGACAAGCTTGGATCCCGTTGCTAACGACAAGTCCTGTAGATAATCTTGATGCATTGCTAGAGCGTCTCGAATATGTTTTTCACCTGTCCGTAATGTTTGCAATAGTGAGAAAGTCGAATCTTTCTTCTTCGTGCCACCTTTGATAAAACTTTGTGTGCGTTTTTGGGTCTCTTCCGAGACCACTTTTGTCGAGTCTCGCGTAGAATTCGTCGGGTCTCCTGTCCCGACCTCCTCCTGGTTTTCATTAGTCTGATTGTCCAGCTGCACACCGTCACTTGATTGGGCTGGAGACTGAGACCTATCGCTCGGCAATTGGTTATTTTCATCATCTGACTCTGCGGCTGGGTTATCAGATTCGTGGATTTGTTCAGCAATGCTCTCTGGAGCTACATCGCTCTGGGTAGACTGCTCATCCTCGTCTTTACCCTCATCACCACTCGCCTCTTCATCATTTTCTTCTACAAACAATTCCTCAGAAGAATCGGAATCTTCTGGATTGGTTATTTTGGTGGCGATCTTAATATGTGCTGGCCCAGCCTCCTTTGATTGTGAATTTGCCGCAAACATCTGGGTAAGCCGTCCGTTAAATGAGGGGACTGGAACCGCCTCTTTGGCTACTCGTGGTCTCTTCGGTACGTCACGGACCTGGTCATCCTCTACTCGATGCTTCTTTGAAGGTGACCCAATAATGCTAGTAAAAGTATGTTCACCCACTGTGATCGTAGCAACTTCCGGGGCTGGACGTTTGAAGGATGCAGACGAGCTGGTTCTACTAGTTTTGAGGTCCGACACAAGGGAGGAGGTAGATATAGCCGGTATAGGTAGCTCGATTACCTCTTGGGAACTTGATGTAGGACTCATGTTGTGTCTGCCCGCCTTTTGCTTGCTTAATTCAGCCAGGCGTGCACGGAAATCCGCTCCTTCGCTAGGTGTCTCCGTTGGCGGTGGTGATGAGAGTTGGTCCTGACCGCCGCTTCCCATGTCATCATCTGTGGTTTTCGTATGGCCGCTTGCGAATTTGGAAAAGGTATTTTTCTTTGAGGTTAGATTTTCCTGACTGTCATCTTCTGGCGTAGTTGTCGTTGTCGAAGGGGTGACAGTACGCGGGATTGATTTCCGCTCGATCCATCGACTCATTAGGTTGAGGCTTTGACCATCGCGCGCTACTGATTTTGTAGAGACCGAGCTCTTTGGAACGGATTCGCTATCAGAGTGGTCATGGTCATCTTCATCTTCATCCCCGTCGTCATGCCTAGGGTCATCATGATCTAGAGAAGCGAAATTCTGACGCTGCTCGTTATCACTAGATACGGAGCGCCTCGACCCGATCTCGGGATGTGGGGTATTTAGCCTGCTGAGGGAAGGCTTCTTGAAAGGCGTCTGTTTCATGCTTGATAATTGCGATGTTGGTAGTGCGTAGTCCTGAGATGCAAACAAGGCGACGAGTGACTCTCTCAGATTGTCAAGCATCCTATTTTGGTCGTGTAAGAGAATGGTACGCTTGTCCGGACTCACGTTGACATCGTAGAGGTGAGTGTCCAGTTGTATATCCGCGAAAATGAATGGGGATTGGGAAGCATTGTATGACTTATACACCTCATTAAACACCTTGGCAAATTGCGGCAATCCACAGGGACGGCCATTGACAAAGAACATCTGCCTATCGGGAGTCTGGCGTCCTTCCCCATGAGCAGGCCGTGATACATGTCCCTTAATGTAAACCTCATGGGTTGTATCGTCCTTTTGCGTGTTCCATTTCTGGCCTGGTGTACTTGTAGGTTCTAGCTCAAGCTTCAAGTCCAAGGGAATGAGAACAGCCAATGTCTTTGCGCCAAACACATTAACAATGTTATCTCGGGTCGTTTGATTTCCCTTGGTCGAAAACAATATCATACGCTTGCCCTTGTTCGGCTGTTGGGATACGGAGAATTTGAGACCAGTTTTGATGCAGGCGTACTGGTTGAGCACGCCGATAACCCTATTCCATTCCCGCTTGATATTCCGTTCAAGCTCGCGACGGCGAACAGGCAGGTTATGGAAAAGCCCCTCGACGGTTACTGTAGTCCCTTTCTGCGCGGCTACGACGCTGGTGCCGCGAAGTTTCCCAGAAGTCTCGAATTCCAGTCTCGATCCCTTCGGCGCATCAGATGCCAAGCAGGTAGTTACACTGAACTTAGACAAGGCACAAAGTGACGACAATGCTTCTCCTCGGAAACCAAACGTCTGGAGAGAGGAAAGATCCGCATAAGTAGATAGCTTAGAAGTATAATGCTTCAGTGCTAACGTTTCGTAGTTCTCCTTGGAGATTCCCGAGCCATTGTCCTGAACCTCAATGGAATCCAAGCCTTGGTTTTTGAAGCGAACCTCTTCCAACGGAGCTCCTGTTAGAATTTGGACAGTGAGATAGGGGAAAGGGGCAGGAAAAACCTATGCTTGTGGCACCCGCATCCAGACCGTTCTCTACCAGCTCTTTTACTACAGAGCAGAGGTCGACGATGACTTGGCCGGATTGGATTTGGTGGACCTTGAAAACAAGACTCAGCGTTTACAATACTAAGATGAATTATCCAGGAGTCACTCACGGTCCGAGCTTCGATAGCTTTGATAGTAGCCATCGGTAAGAAACGATGAAGACAGACTGGTGTCTTATCGGAGTTGATGTTATGGTACGAGCATGGAACTTTGAGAGATCATGCATGGAAACTCTAGTTTCGTACAATTAAGATGACCATGTTGTATGATGAACCATCCTGCCTTATCGCCGCAAACACCCTTTTTGTGAAGATTAGGCAAGTTTGATATTCTAGACAAACCTCCTTAGCCACGTCGCGTCATGCTTAATTGAAAAAGCGCGTCTTATCATTGCTGTGGCGCAAGCTGTTAAGTGGCGCTACAAGCGATTCACTATCGATAAGAAATGTCATCGAATGCCTTGAACTCTACAGTTTACCTAACGCACCACCCAGACAACTCGGTGCACGTGGCCTAATCTACCTCTTACATCCTCTCATGCAGGCTAGGAAAATCTGGCAAGGCACAAGGTACAAGTAAGGCACGGATAGCTTAGCCTGGGCTGCCAGGCTGCTCCATTAATGGTGCTTACAAACATCCTTGAAAGCCCACCGACTGCGACCCTCGACCCTCGCTATTTACTGCAGTGGCTGACTACAAGTCTGAGTTGAGTCTGCGAATCTGTGAATCTGACGAGGATTCGGCCTGGTCAACAAGGCTTGCGATGCCGGAAGTATAGGGATGGTGACCCGTTTGACCTGTTACCTCGGAGGTATTTTGCATCACACAATCCTCCCGGGTCCGGCAGGCCTATGGTGGTTCTTTGAAATGCTTGGCAGACTAGCCATGAAGCATCTTGACTGGCTCGTTGACTCGACTGGCTTGACCTGTTCGACTGGGGGGGTTGCTAAAGGTGCTGTTGACAACGCTGCAACGGAAAGCTCGGAATGCAAAGACTTCACATCCTTGCTTGCGCATTCGACTCCATTCCCAGTTCTCTCGATGTGCCTGTGTGCACGACCTTGTATGACGTTTATGAGGCCCGCTCGTGGAGCCGATGCCTCGACTACTAACTTGCAAAAAAGCAAAAACATCCATCATACAGAGCAACCTGAACAACTCGGCATAGTTGCTATGCAGCAGAATGGGAGAGAACTCTTACATGTCAGATATCGAATGCTTACGTGCCCATATTGGTGGTACCTACAGGTATCCATCTTGCCGTCTCGGAGGATTTTGGATGTTGGACGAGACGTTGGGACCGCTCACATCTTTCAGTCCAACCACAAAGAAACTAAATGGGGGACCCATTGGTTATATTTCTTTGTATATTCAATACACGCGCGTTAGCAGCAGAGCTAGACATGCATTGCCTTTACGAGTTCAAGGGAGCTCTCGTTTGTTTGCAATGTCCACTTATAGTAGTTCTGTCAACACGAGCTCCGCCGTCGTATTCTCCTGCGCATAACCAATATTGTGGCGGTCGAGAATGGCCACACCACATATACTACATTAAAAAACGACGCCTCCATTCGAGATATCCCGATAGCCCATGTCCGTATGTACGGCATAGCAGACGTAGTTGTCTGCTAGCATTACCGTAAATAGGGAGAGGATCACGGGGGACTCCTTCTACAGAGGTAGGTACGTAATCCGCCGACTTTGGCTCCATCATCTATAAAACACAACTTGAGACAGAGGATGGGCAGCGCGATGCGGTTTGCCGATCCCCCAAGTACATTGCGTATTTTGTATTTAGGGGGCAGTCAGCAGGTTGCTTGTCTTGCTTCCCCTCGCAGACTTACGGTACTTTGATATGTTGATCTACTGTCTACCTGAGTATTTGGTTCGTGAATCATGGCGATTCATAGGGGATGATTATTTTATCCAAGATTTTGTACAAGTAGGTCAAGATGGATTTCGCAAACGATGACCCTCTAATATGTGAATCAGCCATTTTGAATACTACCCTGCTGTCTCGTCGACGCATGCAGCCGTATTTGATCTACCCTAACGCATATCTTAGCCCACCGATAGTGACACACTTACATCCTAGATATGCATGTATCGTGCCTAAGCAGGCTTAGCTAAATCGGTAGCTGAAGCTTGGTAATTGGGAAGAGAGGCTGGAGACGGCATAGGTTTTGCTAAGTTTGCTAGGTTGCTGGTAGGTATGCGAGCTAGGCTAACGTCATTCAACGGTGACATTGCCGGATTGGAAGTTGGTTTAGGACAAGAGGGCCTGGAGGGCCAGGATTTTGAGCATGTCACCCGTGCCCGACCCACCACTTAAAACTCGAATCCGATAAGGGCGAAAGGGCGAACTTAAACTCCATTAGGGTACCTTGTAGGTACATCGAGTACCTCTTGCATCTGCTGCGTTCTGCATTCTGCGTGCAGCGCGTGCTACAGCCTACAGGTTTAAGATCGGGGCCGTCCTCCACTGGAGGTTACGTGACCAAAAGTAAACCTTCCCCACTGTCCTCCCTAACACCCACCCAAAGTCTTAGCGCGGAAGCACCATAAAGCTAAGAGATTATAGTGCATTAGAGCCTACATGTATGTAACCTACCTGTACCTAAGCAGCTAAGGTAGATGGAAGTAGAAAGCTAGAGGCATTGCCAAATCGCATCCATGAATCTCCATTAGTTCTCGAAAGACTAAAGTCCGCACTTTGCACTTACCCATTTCCACAACTCGACCTCCCAAAATCAACATCCATCTACGGCACCTCCATATAATCTGCCTATAACCCTCTTTACTTACCTGCACCGCTGCAGAAGCGACTGGAGGGCCCGACATTCGTTTCGAATCATTTGCAGACTGGAGCAGGATATACGCAAAAACGAATCCAGGTCGACGGGATATAGGATTGGTCCTCTCCTTAATAAGATCGACAGTTCCTCAAAGAGTCCCTGCAGCTCGACTACACGCCGTTGCGCAAGCCAAGCCGTGCCCGTGTCTCGTGTCTCGAATAGAACTGCCCTATTCGCGCCTGTTACCTATACCCGAATCCTACGGAAAAGAAAGAAGCATTTCGTGGTGTACGACGAACACTAGACCGACTGCGACGACCCTATCGAAAACCATCGATTTTCGCATTGTCGAACTTATCGGGCCTGCATCTTCGCAATACAAGAGGTCTCTTACGAGAGCCTCTTCTTCCCTATGCAGAGGCGCTCGTCGGAGTCGTCCGAAGACAGCGTCGATGTTCCTGTCAAGATCTCACGCCCTCATGGACAGACGAGGCTGAACGACGCAACCTCCTCTATCCGAAACTCGCACGATCTCCGCCAGTCAGACCGCCCTGAAAACTCAGGCACCAGATCTTCGTCTGCGAGGAGCCGGAGACCAAGCAGTAATGTCAATTGGCGACCTTCTCATAGTCGAGATGCGTCTACAGAGAAAGCAGCCGCCGCTTCCCATCTTGCGCCTGCGACATTATCACCCGACTACCCAAGTATAGATGGCGGGAGAATGGCGTCGTCGAGACGTAGGATTCGGTCGCCACGATCGTGGAGTCCCTGGACTATATCGTTTTTAACCCTCTTTACGAGTACCCTAGGCATTGGCTTGCTGCTCAGTGTTATTTACTCGGCTGCTACTCTACACTGCGATCCGAAGGGGTGTCGTATGTCCTGGATGAGCCCAGCATACCACAAGTTCGACGATTTCGATACGGAGCATACACGGTTCGCAACCAAATATTCGTTGTATCTGTATCGAGAGCAGGGGTTTGACAGCAAAGACAAGGTACCATAGTCTCGGGATAGCAAACATTTCTGTGGTGATACTGATTGTGACGTGCAGATTAAGGGAATACCAGTACTATTCATACCAGGGAATGCGGGTAGCTATAAACAGGTCAGATCTATTGCCTCCGAATCGGCAAGGTATTTCCACGATGTGCTGCAGCATGACGCAGCTGCTTTAAACGCGGGCGCAAGGAATTTGGATTTCTTCACCGTCGACTTCAATGAAGACTTTACTGCTTTCCATGGTCAAACGATGCTCGACCAGGCCGAGTATTTAAACGAAGCTATCAGATATATCCTGTCTCTTTACCTAGACCCTAACATCGCACAACGGGACGCAGATCTCCCAGATCCGTCTTCAGTCATTGTTTTAGGCCATTCCATGGGGGGAATTGTTGCACGAACAATGTTTATCATGCCAAATTATCAGCCGGACTCTGTCAATACAATTATCACGATGTCGGCACCACACGCAAGAGCGCCAGTCACATTCGACCCCCAAATTGTTAGTATCTATAATGATATAAACAACTATTGGAGACATGCGTATTCGAAGAAGTCGTCAGCTGAAAATGCCTTGGGCCAAGTGACTCTGGTGTCCATCGCCGGCGGTGGTCTAGATACAGTTGTCCCATCGGATTATGCTGGCTTGGAATCGATCGTACCCGAAACTCATGGTTTTACTGTTTTCACGTCCACTATCCCTACTGTTTGGACGAGCATGGATCATCAGGCAATTACGTGGTGTGACCAGTTCCGGAAGGTTATCGTTCGTGCGCTCTATGATGTTGTTGATAATCGTGGAAGATCGCAGACAAAGTCACGAATAGATAGGATGAACGCTTTCAAAAGACGATTTTTGACAGGGTTAGAGAGCTTCGTCGAGAAGACCCTGCCTGAGGCGGCCCCGTCGACGCTGCTCACGTTGGAGGAGCATTCGACGACGATAATTGCTTCGGATGAGCGTCTTGTTCTTCGCAGCCTAGGATCTGATAAAGGGCCGAAGGCATATCTTTTTGCGGTACCGTCGACCGAATTTGTAGAAGGGAAGAAGTTCACTCTACTATCGGACAGCAAACTCGACCGACCAGGCGAAGACGGAAAACTCGAGGTCCTGTTTTGCAATTTCTACCCGTCGCAAGCTGGACAAGCTAATCAGCCGTTTTCGATGAATATTGATTTATCTAGCGGCGATGCGGATTCAACGAAACTCGCGTGTAAAAATGCCGCGTCTGATGTGGTGTCGTTACCGGCTTCTTCTCGATTTACGAAAAACCCCTTCTTCAAAGAGGGTGAGTGGCCAATTCTGCCATTTTCATACCTTGAATACGACGTCAAAGATATATCGAGCTATGGGTTCCTCGCTGTCATTGACAAAACTGGGATCCCAACGCCTGGATGGTTGGTTGCCGAGTTCAGTGACAAAAACGATGCCCATTTTACTCATCATATTGGCCTACGGCGTCTGTTCAGCTTCGGTCTGTCACTTCATCTTCCTGCCAGCCGGCCGATGGTTACCGAAGTGAAGCTGCCCTCGGTTCAGAGCAGCCTATTGGCGTATAACCTAAAGATCGAAGGCCGCAGCTGCAACGGACGGGAGCCGATCTTTACGCCACTTGTCCGGCAGTATATCTCTGAGCCTTACGAGTCAAAGTACTTTGTAAATGCTCATGAGGTAGAAATCAGTCTCCACGGTGTCTCGCCTTATGTGCCTCCACCTATGAAATCCAGACAATTTGACGATGGCCTAAGCCTTCAGTTCTGGACGGATCCAACCTGTGATTCACCTGTCTCGGTCCATATTACGATCGATAGCATGGGCAGTCTTGGGAAATTATATATGCGCTACCGTACAATATTTGCTGCTTTCCCCCTATTAGTAGTCACACTCGTGCTACGAAAGCAATTCCAGGTATACGACAGTACCGGGGTGTTTATCCCCTTTTCCGAGAGCTTGGATTTCTGCCTCAGGCGATCATTACCAGCGCTTCTCTTGGCTATGACCCTCCTGTCGCTTTCGATGGGTCAGTCGAGTTCGACGGGATCCAAAAGCCTCTGGCCTTGGCAAAATAGCACATCGGCTATTGACTTCGCGCAGAACGATTTATTAGTAGGAACTTCGGATCCATTCTTCTGGTTCTTGATCCCGATGATTGGTATCATCTGCGTTGGAGTGTGCATTTCTCTTCACTACGTAGCGCTACTCCTTACCTGGTTACTTAGTACCGTCTACGGCTGGCTTTTCGTTCGGCCGGTAATTCAACAGCACGAAAAGAAACGAGCCGTTCCACCAGTGTTTGCGCCGTCATCGCCACGAAGGCGACTTATAACTGCAGGAGTTCTCCTTTTCCTTGTATCGACGTTCATCCCTTACCAGTTTGCGTATGTGGTGGTCTGCCTCGTGCAACTGAGCACCGCTGTCCGAGCTCATCGATTTGCACGCGACGCCCCGTCGCCTACCAGTGTAAACTTCAGCAACTACATCCATTCAATTTTCCTTCTAATGTTGTGGATTCTGCCTATCAACCTGCCCACGTTGGTTGTTTGGGTACGGAACTTGGCCGTCCATTGGTTCACACCTTTTTCATCTCACCACAACGTGCTGTCGATCCTACCGTTCATCCTCCTAGTCGAAACCCTAACGGCGGGCAAGATGGTGCCGCCAGTGACAAGTCGCCTTCGGCACTTCACAAACGTTATGCTCTTCGGCATAGCTGTTTACGCAGCTATCTACGGCGTGTCGCATGCTTATATGCTGCATTATCTAGTAAATCTAGTTGCAGCATGGCTCGTCGCGGTTCATTCGACGTCGGACTCCTGGACTCTTGCTGGGTTAAGCTCCATGTTGGATGGCGAGTCGACCGAGGACCACAAGCAGGGCAAGAATCCGTGACAGTGGACTGAATTGGGCCTGTCCTCAACATAGTTACGGCCTTTCCTCGGAGGCTATCCTGAAAGATTTGCATACATGTTAATCTTGAAGTATAAGTACGAGTTATTTCTCGCTTGGCGCGAACGCAATGAGGTAGTGAGGCTCTTTCTAGGACCTGGTATTCCTTGTATATACACCTCGGAACTGTTCGAGTTGCTTAATATCGACAAGGCTGAATGGCCACCTCCAGACAGACCCCTTGAAACTACTCCGCCGACTTTGAGTTTGAGTACTTCAAACACACTGGTCTACACCTTCAACCCGAAAGATCCCCCCTTTTTTTTTCTTTACCACGGATGCTTTTCGCGTCCTTTTTTTTTAGGTCCTCATACTTTGCATCGCATCATGGTCTGGAGTTTGGCTTTAACGATACACTTGTCAGCCTTCTTGCAACTGGCAGATACCTGTCTGATTTGGAGGACATGGCTGCGGTTGGTATTCTTGTACAAAAATTTTCGCTTATTCCCGGTGGGAAATTCAAACCAAGGCGCGGGCTTTTTTTATCTTCCCTCTCGTTAGAGGAGGAGTTTACTATGATAAGGGAAGGTCGGTTGGGCGGCTCTTACAATACGAGATAGAGTCAAGGGAAGAGCGGTTTTTTTTAGATATGGTTTCAAGACCGGGCCTACTGACGACGTCCGCACGGACGCGTACCTAATTATAATCTTGGGGTAAGAGGGAAAGAAATGGACACGCCGAGAGACATGACTCTGATTAGGGCGGTATCTGGGGATGGTTGAGGCGGAAGGGCAGAGAGATAAGAAAGAAATAATACGGGATTCGATTCCCGAGGAAAGGGTACCTTAGGTATGCAGCCTGCTCTTCGCAGTGGCTGGATATGTTGATGGGCATCTTGGCCTCACGCAGCTTGGATAGTCCGAGTCGCAAATAGAAAACCCTATGTTCAAGTAAAACTTGCCGTCTTGTCCATGTGCTTCACAAAGGAGGACTGCGCTGCTAATAATGCTTAATCTACTACAGTAACTTCAGAACTACCTACATAACATTAAGCTGTTACAAGCTAAACTACCTCAACACGTAACTCTTCAGCTGACATGATGTGAATCTAAATTCGGTATTCTGATACGTCTCTATTTCTCCGCCTCAGTCTACATAGTTCTATGTACCGTTGCCCGCCCTAAGCAATTTCTATCGCAGTCCCAGAACGCCATTCAAACCCAAATAACGTTCCCTCGCTCTAACAAGAAATTGCTAAACCTTGCTCTCCCAAATTTATTTCTCCCCTCCTCCAGATTACATGTATCCCGCATAATATTCTACGCACCTCGGTGAGGGGAGGGCGGACAAAGCATACTTTGATATGTAGCAGCTACACATACTCGTTTGATTCTTTCTTTCTTTCTTTCTCTTTCACTCCCTAGCGCGGTTCTTACCCGCGGACTCGGCCTGCCTGGTCTTCCACTGGTGCCAGATGACCCAGAGCGTGACGACGAGGCCGAGC
>JAOWAP010000004.1:984789-1000403 GCA_028565235.1 Hypoxylon lenormandii
TCGAGCCGTCGAAGAGGGCAGCTTGCCGGCCGATGCCCTCTTGTCAGACGACGATGACGAGGACGACTCAGGCAAGACGCCTCACGACGACGAGCGCAACAGCACGCAGTACAACTACTCCGTCTTCCACATCATCTTCTTCCTGGCCACCTGCTGGGTGGGAACCCTGCTCACGGGCACGGTGGAGGGCTTGGACAAGATGCCGCAGGACAGCGACTTCGCGACCGTCGGGAGAACGTACTGGGCGAGCTGGGTCAAGATTGTCAGCGCCTGGATCTGCTATAGCATGTACATCTGGACACTCGTCGCGCCTGTTGTCCTGCCGGAACGGTTCGACTTTTCCTAAGTGGTGGCTACCTATTTTTGGTAGGGAAGGGGAGTTTGTATTACCTACCTATATACAAGGCTAGAGTGTTGGAGTATTGCATCAGGAACATCCATAGGCGTCTTTCATTTAATTATATCCTATACTACGGTCCAATTCCAATAATTCACTTGCGAGACTTATGTTTCTTGCATATGTGACCCCCTCGAATAATTTCGGGCGGTAGTTAGACAAACAGAGGTTCCAAACCTCATCGTATTGCGTTTCTATTGATCCAAGTTTGGTTAACCAAGCGTGAAATTGAATTAATACGTTATGGCACAACTACGTGTTAGAGATAAATGTTCTAGACAGGCAGTGTCTACGCAAATCGACTCGTCTTAGTGGTGGTTTGGTGTTAGACTGGCTATGCTCGGGTTAGGCGAGAGCTCTTTGAGTCCTAGATCTGTTGAGTAAGAGCCTATCCATGCTTTATAGTAGGTACCCTATGTAGCTGAGGAACCCGGCACATGTACTATCGCTACGGTAACCTCCAAGATATTAGCCTTAGGAAGCTATCCCCAGGAACGAAGTATCGTCCGGCCATTGTCGACCAATAATGACGGCGTACCGGAAAATTAAAGCAATAGATCGACGACGCTTACAGAGCATAGTACATGAGCGACTATTCCGGGTGTGCTGTACAAATGATAGTGTGGAATATCCGTCCTGATCGACAGTCATCTATCTTGGGAGATGACCTATATCGAGCAGGACTGACCGGTATTGAGCATGGGTTTCTTTTTTGTCATACTGCAAGAGCGGAGATCTCTGCAATGAGAATAAGCAAATGACCTGTGAAGAAGTCCCCTTATTGGAACCTCGACGCACTGATAGGACGCCAGCCTCCGTCCGACTTTGACGTGCATACGGGCGTAATCTCGATGGGACGCGCTTACGTGCAGGCCCGTATCATGATACCCAAGAGCCTCATAAGAGTCATAAAGGGGGGGAACCGGCAAAAGTTCTCGGATCATATTTCGTTACGAAGACGTGGTGGTGTTACCGGACAACTACAGCTCCTCAAGACACGCTCGTGCTTGACACCAACTACGAAACGTCATCAACCGGCCGAGATACGCAAGACACACGTAGGAACTCGCCCGTCGTTTACCGGAGGTTGCGCCGTGGGAAGTTCAACCGCATTGCTGCGGTGGCCCCACGACAAAGCAAGCTTCATATATACAGTACATACCTCCTACCTAGGTAGGATAGGCGTGCGAGGACAGCTCAACGGGAAAAAATGACCTGTCATTCTGCAGCGTCTAAGACACCAACCCTTCACCTTAATGAGCTGGCCCCCCCTTATCTTAAGCACGAAAGCTATCGCCCTGTCGGCCGTAACACCAAATCGAATTTGGATTGGATCTCTAGATCTCTTGAAAAGGGGAGGGAGAGGGAGGAGGTGCGGGAACACGCCTTCGACTGTCGATTATTACTGACGATCCCCCGTCTCCCCTGGGCTAATATTCATAAAGGTACCTGAGCCAATGACTACTAGATGACTGAAGTATGACGTTGCGCAGGGAAAAGGGGGGTCTGAGCCGTAGTGATACGGCGGCTGAATGACATATCTGGCGGTGACCTTAACATTCCCCTACCTACCCCCGTGGTTCGTTCATTGCCCAACCCCCCGGTCTGTTTGCTTTCGAATGCATGAGCAGTGTGAGATAGATAGAGATTTCTACCCATATAAAGCCTGCCAAGATAGAGAAAGTAAGGCTATATTTTTATTTTCGCGTGCCACTGCTTCTCGACTTTTTCTTTCGCCTTTCTCGCTTCGCCTTTATTTCTCCACGGGGCTCGTGGTTGCTGAAGATTGTGGCACGGATGGAGAGATGTGAACTAACTAAGAAAAAAAAAAAGAGCGTCGTTCCAGCGAACCCAGAGTTCGACCCCGAAAGCAGGTTTTCCCGGGTGGTGGCTTGTGAAAATCACGCCGTTTCTACATAATAAGCGCCTAGGATGTAGCGCGGGCTCGCATAGGCTTATCTACGGGGATGGTAGACTTGAACTGACTGAGAGAGAGAGAGAGGCCCGATCGATGCTTGGAAGGATTCAGGGCTAACGCGGAATTGCTTCCCCCCCAAACGAAGACCACGATAGGAATGCTAGGATGAGGCCCGAGGAAAGGAAATCCAATGGCGGCGCGTAAAGAGCCGAAAAATCGTTGTCTAACACCCGGAGATCCCGGCCCTTGGATAATCGCCATAAACAAAATACAGTGCCGTCTCTGGACACGGGAACCCGCATACATAAATGCAAGTGGCTGCTCACTTGACCCCTCCATGGGAGATGTTGAAAAAGCTGACGGATGAGTGGCGCCGCCTTAGCTACCTTAGTCGGGAATACGCTGTTTTGGCTGGACACCGGTCTCGTTGGAAAAAGCATTGTTTCGATCTCTTCCCCACGCCCAGAGTTGCAATCGGCGGCGGGACTACTGACAGCCACAACGAAGACCAGGAGAAAATATGAGTGTATTTTTGGGAAAACAAACCGAGATCTCAAATATGCTATGGCAGAGAAAAAAAGGAAACATTTCAAGCTCAAACGCGTTACTCGAATAAAAAAAGGGGGGGACGCTTCCATCACGATCCCGCCTTTCGTCAACGCCGTACGACAGAAGCTGTCGTTGTTGTTCGCCGACTGGGATTTGGTCGTACTATTGAAAGAGGTAATGCAAGCCACAGTTCCGCAGATCCAGCTTTTGATAAATGGGGTGTTATAGTTCCACGGAGCATGGGCTAAATCTACGTGTAACGGAGCTTAGATGCTATCCTAGCTAGCCTACGGAGGAGAGAGGGAAAAAAGCATAGGTTGTGGTCTCTTTCAAGTAACTCAACCAAGGCCCCAAACAGCCAAACACTACCATATACAGCAAGAATCATGACCATAGCATGTTACTTGCCGCGGAGGATTCCGGCGTTACTTCTCTTTCTCAATCTGCTCTGCTTCGGAAAACCAATCGAAGTTCGTTCGTCAAAGGGGCCCCTGTTAGCATGAATGTTGTGACGAGCCTATAGACCGGATTCGTTATGTTAGACCAGAGGTGGTGCATTCGACGAAGATCAGCCCAAGACGAGATAGTGTCACTCAAGAGGCCTCTCCGTCTATATAAAGGCTAGTCTTGGACACGCCTAAAGTGATGAATGAGGGTTGGATCCGCAGGTTCGCTCAGTCAGTTTTGAATTTTTTTTTTTCTTAAACTTCATAATATTTTCGACTTTCTAGGATTCTCTTCCTGTGAGAGTTACATCGGTCAGCAACAGGCCACATCTATATCACTACGTCCCATTCCACGTCAACGCAATGCCGCATAGCACTCATGAGGCAGATGGAACACCCAACGGGTTCGTTGAGAACAACAGCATGGCTAAAAACACAACTCTGAGCTGACAATATATAGTGTTAGCCGTGTAGCCGGTAACGTTTCCGCGCAAACAAACGGTACACGTTCGTCTCAAACGACTATGCTGGATCGCTGGGCGAACGAGACGACACGGGATGAGCTTCCTCTAAATGAGGTGATGCAGCAGCCGGACGCCGAGTATGTATTTTCCCCCCTCCCCTTTTGATCCTATCTAGCCCATGTGCTGAACAATGACCCTAGATCCTCGGCGAAAGAGTAACATGCTACCGATGTTTGGAATGCTGTACATGTAACTAAGAAGGACTAGGCACTTGCACTGGAGGCGAGCGTGTCATAGTTCCTTTAATTTAAAAATGCCTAGAAATGCCCAGAGCACTGATTGAATAGTGGAATGTCTCCTTTTGTATTGCTGAGCATGAATTTGCTGCCGTGTCACGTAGTAAAATATGCTTATGCTCCGAAGCGTGGAACATCCGCAGGATCTTAAGATAACGTAGTCTCGGACGAGACATCGTCGCCCGAATTTGCGCCCCCAGCTCGTGCAGCCGTGCCTGCTGCATGAAAACCGTCGAGTGTAAGGGTGACAGCCCCGGCTTGTACGAGCTATTCTGACGTTAGTTTCACGGTGACTCTTAGTTCAGCTCACGGCGTGTCACTTACTGAACGAGAAAGGTCATCAATCAGATCATGGACATCTTCGATACCAACACAGAGTCGAATGATATCCTCGGGCATCTGCCGCTCTTTTCTCGTCTTCGCGTCGATGCTGGCATGACTCATTCGGCACGGCATGCTAATCAAGCTGTTGACACATCCAAAGCTCACACTGATTCCGAATAATTGTGCAGCCTCGACAATCCTCTCAGATAAGGCAATGTCACCGGTTTCAAATGATAAGACACCCCCGGCGCCCCGTGCCATAGACCAGTGAAGATCATACTGCGGGTGAGATTTCAACCCGGGGTAACGTACACGGAATCCATGCGATTCCAGGAACTCGGCGATGGCCTGTGCGTTCGCCTGCTGCTTCTCCATGCGAATAGCAAGCGTCTTGACTCCTCTCATGAGCAGGAATGAGTCGTTTGGAGCGAGACCGCATCCGGTCGAATTGATGGTGAAATACAGCTTGTCGCCGAGAGAGGTGTCATTCATGGCGATGATGCCTGCCATAATATCATGGTGACCAGACAAGTACTTCGTACCCGACTCGTAGACGATATCCGCGCCAAAGTCGAGGGGATTGCAGAGCATGGGGGACAGCATAGTGTTGTCGACGACGACAAGGGCGGTCGAGCTGGCATCATGAACGGATTTGGCGATAGCGGGGATATCCACAATCTTGATCAAGGGGTTGGTCGGCGTCTCGAGTAGCACCATGGCAGTCTTGTCCGAGATGACCTCTCGCACGCTGTCTACTTCTGTGGTATCCACATGGTGAACGATAATGCCTTGGTTCGAGGACAGATATGTAAGTAGCCGGTTGGTGCCCCCGTAGAGGTCGTCTCCTGTAATCACCTCGTCTCCCGGTCGCAACAGCCTGGTAATGACATCTAAAGCACCCATGCCGGAGCCGACAGCTAGGGTTCGGTTGGCATTCATAATCTTGGCCATGTGTCGCTCCAAATGCGTCCGGGTTGGGTTACCCGACCGCGTGTAGTCATACTCATTACCACCACTAGACGATGTTTGCTTGAATGTGGCGGATTGGTAGATTGGGATGCTTGATGCGCCATACTGGTCCTTGGTTTCGGTATAGACAAGCTCAGTGGCCAGAGCATAGCGTCGACGACCGTTGGACGGACTCGACGGTGTAGGAGAGGGAGGTAGGTTGTGTCCGTCGAGGTCGACCTTAGAAAAGGCCTTGTTGACGGGTTTGGAGTCCATGGCTGATGGGAGCGAAACCGGCGACTGCCGGGTGGTTCGATAAGAGAAATTCGAACTTGAAAAACGGAAGTACTTCTTTATAATGGATGAATAGAACGAGACGCCAGCCAATTGACTATTCAGCTAGCAGTTTTCAGGTTACTTTCATAGGTCTGGTAATAGATAGAAGAAATGAGATGAGTCAATTTAGAAATGAATATTTTATGACGAAGGAGAGAAACATGAGATTTGTCGCTTACGACACTTAAAGCTGGCAATTCCGTGACTTTTTAGCGCTAGGTAAGTACACATGTATGTTAACATTGAGAATTGAGAGGTCTGAACCGCTGTTGGAGGCAACTAAAGGGCTGTTAAAGGGTCACACTAAGGCGGTGTGGAGCCGTTCGCCCCTTGCAGCTTCCGGTTATCGGGTATAAAGTTATAAAAGTCTGGGGAAGACGCGGGTATCGCTGAGGATGACGTGATTTGGGAAATTTAAGAGGTGGACAAAGTAACCCCCGAATCTGACATAGCGGGTTCCAAAGTTGGGAGGGCCAAGACATTGCTCTGACTCCACAGGGCTGATGGACTGACAGATAGACTGACAGACTGACTACCCTGCCATCGACGGATACTTCCCCTACCCATTCGGCTTGAGCTCTTTAGCTTGGGGGAGTTGGGAAAATACATACATACCCAGGTATATACAATCTGTAAGTCTGAAAGTCTCTACGTAAGTCTATGTATTAAGACTTGCTGCCGCCTGCGGTCGTATGAAATCATCGAGTGAGGCTAACCAGTACCTTAGCCAGCCATGTTCAAAATGCCTATCATTACTTGTCCGTGCATGAATAATGTATACGAAGTTACTATCATATACAGAGTGACCCTTCTCCATTCCATGTCTATGGTACCAGAGTACAATGTCCGAGTTGTGAGCGATCTACTACCAACCAGCCTGAAATTATCCATCCTAGTATGAACGCCCTCATCCTAACCCCCCTTGCTTTCTCAGATTATGCTCAGCTTAATGCAAGGTTATGAAGATGCCTCTGTAGTCTTTGCACCCGTAGTGGATGTCTCAACCGTGACTGCGTCGTCTTCGATATCTTCGTACTCGTCGCTTGATGACTTCGCTCGTGAATGATTCTTCATAAGAATTTGGCCGCCGCCTTTTCGTCCAAAGAAATCCTCCGTGCGAACACCTCGTACTTTGGTCGGGTCCATGCTAGACAACGTGCTTCCTTTCGCTTGGTGCTCGCGTATATACTCTCGCACCGGTGCCATAGCGGCATCGCGGCAAGCCTCCTTGATGTCACTACCAGACATTCCCGCCGTCACTCTGGCAATATACTCGATGTTAAAACTGGGGTCGGTCTTGGTGTCCTTGAGAACGAGCTGAAGGATGCGTAACCGCTGGTTCTTATCAGGGAGCGCCACCGGGAATTTCTTAGGCATTCTGCGAAGGATAGCCTCGTCAATATCATGAATACGGTTGGTCGCTCCAAGCACCACAATCCTCGCCGGCAGGCCCTGCGTGTTCGATGAGGTTAAGCCGTCCCACAGCGTCATGAACCTAGCTGCTGTTAGTACCGAGACCTGTTCATGGAAGTCTAACCTCGGAGGATCTTACTCTGCCTTGACCATGCCGCTTGCCTCATGCTCGCCACTTCTTCTCGTTCCAAGAACCGCATCTATCTCGTCAATAAAGATGATGGCAGGTTGAAGTTTGCGGGCGAGTGAGAATACGGCTCGCACAAGCTTATTGGAGTCCCCGTACCACTTCTCGGTCAATGTTGAAATATGGAGGTTGATGAATGACGCGCCACTCTCGTGTGCAACAGCCTTTGCCAACATCGTCTTGCCGCAGCCGGGAGGTCCATAAAGCAATACGCCAGATGGTGCGGCTAGTAAAGGTGCCGCGTGCGAGTAGAGATGCGGCATCGTCAAGGGGTATATCACGGATTCTTTTACCTCCTCGATGATATCCTCCAGTCCACCAATGTCTGCGAGCCGTATTAGACTAGCAAGCTCAAGGAGCCTAAGATAGCAGCTTACCGTCAAACCCAACAGGTATGTCTTCTGGGGCGACAACCTCCAATGCAACAAGATTCTCATACTCGTTGAGAACTAAATCCTCGATCCGTGGACCTCTTCTCGCTCCACTACTTGAGTCTTCCTCGTTACCCTCTTCGTAGCCTCTTGATTTCTGTAGTCGTTGAAGGTTCGCTTTCGCTTTGAGTCGGGCTTGTTCGCGTTTGTCCTTGTCCGGGTCGGCAAGGCTTCCTTGGAGGGTCGATATGAGGTTTCTAGTCAAGAACCACGCTGCTCCAGCCTAGCCGATAGTTAGTTAGGTTGTTCTGCATGTCTATAATTTTGATAGAACGAGTGACTTACGGTACCTAAGATTAAGAGCACATCCCAGACATAATCGGCCCCATTTCGTCTTCGGTCAACCATGGCGAAGGTCTGCTTGATCCCACTGAGAATCATTTGTTATACCTCCCAGCTGGCTGGGAGAGTTTAAGAAGGGAAAGCCGGAGTAAGACTTTGAGGTTTTAGTAACGCCACGATGCGCCATACATTTGTTGTCCGACTCAGGATTCATGGGCTAGAATATCAAGGGTAAACCATGCAGGCCGAGGGATAGGATGCCACATGGAAATGTGGCGGTGCCTATCTGTTGAATAAAAGATTAGGTTAGTTCTGATACAGGTACGCCCCGGAGTCTCTATCTTTATTATCTTTATCGATTATGGAGCCTGTTTATGTACTTTGTACCTTATCACCCCAGCAGAACTTTTTGTTTACTTGATCTGCACAACCGCAAATATGATTGGGCGACTGAGCGAAGTGCATCCCACCATCATCCATCATCACAACCTACCCCTACCTTTGTACCTAAAGATACAGATACACACCTCTATATCTTCCTCTTCCCTCGCGTAATTAACAAATAAAGAGGATTAGAAAGATCATTTCAACCTACACAAATCGCATTATAATATCCTTGCGCTTACATACAATTGGCAATAGTCCAATCGCTGCATAACATCGACAGGAGCATCAAGCGAGAACCAACCGATTATTGCGATCAATGCCAAACGCGAAAGTCGCTGCGCTGCTTGGGCTAGTGGAATCGGACGAGGAGGAGATAGACGTGTTAGCTGAAGACTCGGTGGCTATATCGAAAATGGCTCCAGCAAGGAAAGCTCGTGCCACAGCTGCGAATCGAGTTACAAAACCAGCACAGAATGCGACGCGTCAGAGTGGAAGGACCGCTGCCGCCGTAGCCGACGGCGCATCGAGAGCACCGACGCGAAAGGCCTTGGCAGAGAAGCAGACGAACGCACAAGAGAAACCTACGCGTGGCAGGGGAAACAAGCGACCTGCGACGGAGGATATTGCGCCAGCAGTCGAGGATGAGCATGATGAGGGCTCGGTGGTTGCTGACGCAAAACCCAAGGGCGGAAGGGGACGGCCGAGAGCTGCTAAGGCGGCAAGAATATCAGGTGATGAAGATGTATCGACTGCAGATCAACCGGAGCCCACAGTACGACCAGCTGCTAGGAGAGGGCGCAAGCCAAAGGCGCAGGTCGAGGCCTTGCCTGCAGAGCTTGAGATCCCCGAGACGCAGCCAGTTGAGCACGAAATTCCAGAAACGCAAATGGTAGAGACCACGGAGCTCAGCGTTGGAGAGTATGATCAAACAGCAGAAGATCTGCCTCCTCACGATCATCCCGCAATATCATCTGTTCAACGTATCCAGTCACGTAGCCTTTTTACTACGAACCGAAGGACAGTACCGGCGTCGGATTCCGAGCTTCATGAGCCATCTATGAGGAGGCGGGTAGGAGACTTGACTAGAAAGTACGAGAACTTGGAGACGAAATACCGAGATCTGCGAGAAATTGGCATCAAGGAGGCGGAGCGTAATTACGATCGACTGAAGAAGCAGTCAGAGGATAGAGCTAATAGTGAGTTTCGGAGAGCCAATTTCGGTGCCCGGAATGGTGGCTGACAATTTCCAGCTGCCAATCAGCTCATCGCGACCTTGAAGGCTCAATTGTCTACTCAGACCGAGCTAGCTAAAGAATCGCAGCGTCTAAGACGAGAACTGGAGGCCAGCCAAAGCAAGCTGGAACAACTGCAAGACCAGGTCAGCGGTACTAACGCCTCGTTATCTGAAGCGAAGTCGGAAATCAAGACACTCTCTACGAAGCTGGCTGCTGCTCGATCGGCCGAGTCCGCGAGCGCAAAAATTCCAAGCAGTGCCATGAAGGGACCGAATGCAAACATGCGTCTTCTCGCCAATGCGGAGGCGGCCGCCAAGATACCGCAGATGAAGGCAGACTTATACAGAGATATGACGGGCTTGATTATACAGAGCGTCAAGCAAGAGCAAAGCGTGGAGACTTACAACTGCATCCAGACAGGCAGAAACGGGAGTGAGTGTATTCCGTTGACCATCAGCAATTTGAAGCACTGGACTAACTATTTTCTTCTTCTAGCTCTTCATTTCAAACTAGCCGTAGGCGTAGACGATGCTTCGGAGTTCGACGAGCCTCAGTTCATGTACATGCCTCAGTTGGACCTCAGCCGTGATCAAGCTTTGATAGACATATTACCTGATTATCTCGTGGAGGAGATCACTTTCCCGCAATCGCATGCGGAAAGATTCTACTCGAGGGTCATGAAGGCTTTGAATGAGCGTCCGGAATGAGTGCTGATGTTGAAGAGGATGAGCGTCTCTTGGTTCGTTTGTCTATATAACGAAGTTTGGACGGGAAACGAATTACTACCGTTATGTACATATGTGTGCACTAGAATAATATCCTGTCTTTCGGCAACTTTGCTTTAAGCCTTGAGATTCTCTTTAAAAATGAAGTTGATTCGTGTCTATTCAAACGAGTTGGTGTATAGCTTCATATGGAAAAGGGGGCGTTATTAAGGGTAGGTGTACCTTGACGGGCCTGCAGTTACAGCTATCGGAGCAAATCATTTTATTATTTCCCTTCGTTGTCCACTCGGCCCGCGTGTCGTACTTCCGTTATGTCGGACATAACCTTAACATGAGGTCCAACTCCCGGTTGGTGGAACACTTCCAAGTTAGGTACCTGTAGGTACTTCACTAGCCCTGTAGCTGATCCCTGCAAGCGCAAACGCTTAAGCCGTAGATCCCCTGATCCCCAGACGCGCGCAACCTTGACGGCTGCAACGAAAAGCAGCTGGCAATTCGCTAAGTGTCATCATCTTTTTTTTCCTCTTCCAAAATCAATACCAGCTAACACGGAGCTGATGGTTAACATATCAACACATTCTTTGCCCATCTGTCTTATTCTCTTCTCCAACTCTCATGGATCCAGATGAGGTTGACGCATCTATCGTTTAAAAGTTGTCCCCTAACCTTTAAGGAGGGCACCTGAATTTCACATCCGCTTATATCCGAATTCTGCATCACAACGCGACCTATTCAGTACGTTTTGTAGCGATGGCGGGCACCAGTCGGTTCCGGTTTCTGGCTATAGCCATGGTATTTCACCTAATTTATATTTATTCCATTTTCGATATCTACTTCGTCAGTCCTATCGTTAGTGGGATGCAATTATTCCAGGTGGAGAGACCCGCGGGAGCAAAGGCGCCGGCTGATCGACTCGTTCTATTTGTGGGTGCGTGCTGCTCTCTTGTGGGTAGGATGGATATTCCTCGCTGACATTGTATCTGCTATAAGGCGACGGATTGCGCGCAGACAAGGCTTTCCAATCGCACCCCGAACCGTTCGCGAATTCCGAACAAGACAAGGCCCCGAGGCCCCTTGCGCCTTACCTACGTTCCCGCGTCTTAGAGCATGGCACGTTCGGCGTATCTCATACGAGAGTGCCTACCGAATCTCGACCTGGTCATGTCGCATTGATAGCTGGGTTGTACGAGGATGTCTCCGCCGTTGCGACTGGATGGAAACTCAACCCGGTCAATTTCGACAGTGTCTTTAATAGAAGTGCGCACACGTGGAGTTGGGGCAGCCCTGATATTCTTCCCATGTTCGAGCAAGGTGCTACTCCGGGCACGATAGACGCGTACTGTTATTCAGCCGAGGAAGAAGACTTCTCCAAAGATGCGCTCGAGCTGGATCTCTGGGTGTTCGATCACGTAAAAGACTTTTTCGCTTCGGCAGAAGAGAATAAGACCCTGAATAACGCGCTTAGACAAGACAAAATTGTCTTCTTTTTGCATCTGCTAGGACTCGACACCACCGGCCATTCGTATCGACCCTATTCGCAGGAATATCTGAGGAATATCAAAGTTGTTGATGAAGGCGTCAAAGAAATGGCCGAGCTATTCCAAAAGTTTTATGGCGACGACAGGACGGCCTTCGTTTTCACGGCCGATCACGGCATGAGCGATTGGGGAAGCCACGGAGACGGTCATCCGGATAATACGAGAACGCCACTGATTGCTTGGGGATCAGGGGTTGCAAAGCCAGATATATACCCAAATGCCATTGCTCCCGGTCACGACGAGTACTCCTCTGATTGGAACCTTGATAAAATTAAGAGAAACGATGTGCAACAGGCTGACGTTGCCGCTTTGATGGCTTATTTAGTTGGCATCGAGTTTCCCGCCAACTCCGTCGGGGAGCTTCCACTTTCCTACCTCTCTGCAGATATCAAAGAGAAGGCTGAAGCTTCTTTGGTAAATGCTCAAGAGATACTGGAAATGTACAAAGTCAAAGAGGTTAGCAAGGAGGCAACGGAGATACAATATCGGCCCTATAAGCCTTTCAGCGAGGGTGATGGCTCGTCCCCTAAGAGCCGAATAGCATTCATCAAGGAATTGATTGATAGTGGAAGATTCGAAGAAGCCATCGAAGAGTCGGCCGCCCTGATGAAAATTGGGCTTGAGGGAATGCGCTACTTGCAGACCTACGATTGGCTATTCTTGAGAGCTCTCATTACCATTGGCTATCTTGGATGGATGGCGTACGCCCTTACTACTGTTTTAGACTTACACGTACTACAGGGGACGACGCAGGCCTCGAGGACTCTTGGTGGATCTATTGCGTTCTCCTCTATACTGGTCATGCTTTATGCATCCTTTATCATATCACACTCGCCCTTGACATACTACGCCTACGCTTTCTTTCCCGTTTTCTTCTGGGAAGAAGTCTACGCGCGCAGAGACAGTTTGATCAAGGGGAGAGAGGCTTTATTTGGACACATCAAAACTGGACCTAAGATATTATCTCTGATACTCAACATAATCGTCTATATTGGGATCATTCAATCATTGGTAAGCCTCCTTTAATGATACTTGAGGGTTCTCGATAATAACATGGCAGCAGGCAGTTGGATATATCCACCGAGAAATCTTGACAGTGCTTTTTGTCATCGGAGCATTCTACCCGCTGACCATGGGAATATCCTTCCTCCGAAACCACCCTGCTTTATCTGCGACTTGGTTTATATCCTCTGCGCTGACAAGCATTTTTACTTTACTTCCAGCAAACAAGGTGGAAAACATCTCACTCATGTATGTCATTCTGTCTGCTGTTTGGAGTACTAAGCTAATATACGATAGCATGCTTGGTGGCCTACTCATGGTGGCCGTTGGCGTCTTCTATCTCATCTTCGAAGATAGACTCTTGGCTGATTTCTCTCGTCCTAAGAAAACTAATGGCCACCAAAGGGGCAATGAGATTTCTAGAACGTTGATCGGCGTCCAGGTATGTGCTAGCGTTCTCTTGCGAATATTATATTAATCATTTTTTTAGGTCGGGCTCGTCCTTCTGGCTATGATTGTGACCTATCAAAGTGCGCTGTCACTTCAAGCGAAGCAAGGCTTACCGCGCGGAAACCAGGTAGTAGGATGGCTGGTATTAGTCATATCATTCTTAATGCCAGTGGCTCATCGACTTCAGCCCAACAACCACTATCTTCACAGGCTACTGGTTATTTTCCTGACCTGTGCGCCGACCTTCGTTATCCTCACCATATCTTACGAAGGTCTGTTCTACCTTGCCTTTAGCCTACTGCTGGTCACCTGGGTGCGACTGGAACATTATGGCTACGTATTCTTACAGTCAGCTAAGAAGGCGGCGGACGGAAAAAGCACGAGTGAGGCAGCCAAAGTACTTGTATCAGAGTTCCGACCCTTGGCCCTCTCTGATGCTCGTGTGGCCTTGTTCTTCTTTGTGTTGCTTCAATCAGCGTTCTTCAGTACCGGAAACGTTGCATCGATCTCTTCGTTCAGCATGGAGAGCGTCTGCCGACTAATTCCGATATTCGACCCATTTTCCCAGGGGGCACTTCTAATCCTGAAACTTATGATCCCATTTGCCCTCATATCGGCCAATTTAGGCATTCTCAATAAGAGAATCGGGGTGGCACCGTCGGCACTATTCATGCTTGCGATGGCTCTCAGTGACATACTGACGCTCTACTTCTTTTGGGTGGTAAAGGACGAGGGCTCGTGGCTCGAAATCGGGTCAACAATTACTCACTTTGCCATAGCTAGTATGCTTTGCGTCTTCGTCGCCGGTCTGGAAGGAGTGAGTGCATTATTTATCGCCGGCATTGAGGTGAACAACCCGCATGAGCCAGCAGCTGTAAGCAATGGCAAGGCGCCAGAAGTGCCGACAGCAACGAATAACGAGGCGGCAAACCAGCAGCCGGCCCCGACTATAGAAGAGAAGAAGATACAATAATTTACACGACTAGCTGCTAAGATGTGCTTAGACACGGAGCAGAATGAAAAATGTATATACTGTACCATATACTTGTAACAACGCCACTAGAAAGAAAGATAGCTCAGGCTTTGTAATGGTGATCTACATGATGACATGGCATTTCGTACACGTATTTTGATATCTCCTAATTTGGCAAGTGCCTCGGTAATTCTGTGTTTACGACTTTACATAGTATTAAGTTCGCCAGAGCACTGCCCATACTCCCGGCGGTAGCATTGAAACTGTATCGGCACACTCTCTTCCCGGGACACTGGTATAACTCGCGATTCCGGATACCGACCGGAATCCGTGGGTTTATAACGCGACGGGTATGCCGAAAATAAAGAGATTAGAGTATTTCTGATTGGCCAAGGCTGGCGTCACCGCTTTTGCATATCATGGCATATTATCGGAGGACGTAATAGCTTTCTGCAGGATTAGGTACATAGGGGTCATAGGCTAACAATATATGTGTTACTAGAAGCGCCCCGGATTTCGAATCTTGGTACCGGAGAAGCGAACCAAAGAGGCTTGTTACCCGACTATCTATCGAGGTAACAGGGGGATAGGAGGGGTGACTAAGAGAAACGGGCTTGCCCGCTGACTTGGATCTCCCACTTCTTCACATGTCAGAAGAGAGAGGACACGATACCTATTTATGATGCGGTGGCACATGAGAATTCGCTACCTACTCGCTAACATGGGCTGAGACTTTGAAGGCCCTCCCCGGGAACGGATATTAAAAGGCTGCATAAGCGCATTATCTTCTGACCATTGGGGGACGAGGCAAACAATCTTTAGGGGATGGTCAAGTGACTGTTGATTTTGAACTATTTTGAACTATGCACTCATTAATACACTAATATGCCTACCGAAGGATGGGGTTTGCGGGGATAGACAATGATATTGTCATTTCTTGGTATGTATAAGTGAGATATAAAGACATGGAGACTCGAAGGGTTGTCTCATTATCTTGAATTGAACGAGAATAGGTATAGCACTCGTAAACTACAAATTACATCTGGACGATGTAGACTAGAAGGATAGCAAAAAGACGAGATACATTCTATATTGTTAAAAGAAGCCAAACCTGCGCTAAAGACTTTTAATCCCGTAAGTACCGTAACAACCCACTTAGTACTATGCTGGTACATATGTCAGGTACGAGAACCGGGATAGATATCTACATGTAGAGAATAGACGTTTTATTTCTCTATACCGGTACATACCTACGGGAGGTTATCTTGCAATAAATAGTATTTGGGGAGGTAGGAAATAGGAAGATCCAGGCT
>JAOWAP010000004.1:1027160-1038301 GCA_028565235.1 Hypoxylon lenormandii
CTCCGCCAATTCCGAGTCAACCCGCACCAAACTCTAGGCCATCTGTTGATGCGCCTCGTGCTGCTCCACCACCACCGCCGCCGAAAGAGACACCATTCTCATATGACGATGATGACTATGATCCCTACAACTACAACGCCATGCAGAGTCCTTCGGCCACAGTTTCTCGCAGCATGTCTATGCATGAAGAGCCGACACCGACACCGCAGTCTATTTCTGCATACCAATCACCTCCCCTGCTTCCGCCAGCCAATCGAGGCCCCCCACCGGCACCGCCTGTCAATAGAGGGCCATTGCGGCAGTCTCTAGATGTCCAAAGACCAGGCGGGAGGAGATCGGTCGACACCTCGCGACCATCGATGGAAACGGGATATGTGGCAAACGAAGTCGACTTGGCTCCTCATACACAATGGTGGCTTTCGCCGGGTGGTCTCCCTCCAGTATTCCAGGGCAGACGTGATATCCACTCGGAAACAGACGAATCAGCCACGGGAACTTCAGTCACTAAAGAGGTGTTCATTCTATTCCAAGACTATTCGCAAACAGTTATAACTGTTCGCTTTAACACGCAGAACATTGCCGATGTCCAGCTTGAGCAACGCCATGAATCTCCTCCTCGGTCCCTTCGTCAAGATCAACTAGAAGAAGCCTACGAACGGTTTGGTCGATCACTAGCCAGCGCGGTCGCTTCAAAGAAGGACACGGTTGTGGGCGACGGAAGTTCGCAAGCTCTAGTCCTAGAACTTCTCAAACCGCTCAAGGATGCCCTACTTCCTGTCGGCACACGCGCTTACGGCGCCCTGGTCTACTCTAATATGGCTAATGCTTCCACGCAGCTGAACGATGAGATTAGAGCGGGAGATGTCATTTCTATTCGCAACGCCAAGTTCCAAGGAAAGCACGGGCCTATGCATGCAAAGTACTCGATGGAAGTAGGCAAGCCAGACCACGTAGCAATCGTTGCGGAATGGGACGGGACAAAGAAGAAGGTACGAGCGTGGGAACAGGGTCGCGAGAGCAAGAAGGTCAAGCAGGAAAGCTTCAAACTCGAGGACCTTAGAAGTGGCGAAGTCAAGATCTGGCGAGTGATGCCACGGAGCTGGATCGGGTGGAGCTCGGGCTAGGAACCTCGACAGCCATCTTCCTACGAATACATGTGGCCGATACTCATGAGGGTCAGCACAGATGGGAGGATCAGCGTGGATAGCCCGACGCAGATACCTTTTTGACGCCAGTCGCTATTCACTAATACCAGCGGGATAGACGACAGAGGCGACGATAATAGCCGATAGCTAGGAAAGTAATAGATGGTATCTGTGTGGGATGGAGCATGAAGGAATTGGGACCTTACAGCGGAGGAGAGAAGCAAAAGACGGTGCTTTTGATATCGAGGTCTAGGCTTAGAAGAAGACAAGGGAAGGAAGGGGGAAGAGAAGAGGGAAAAGAAAGGAATGCGTTCGCTGAGGACTCCAAATCGAGTCCAAGTCAAGTTCGCTGGTTGTCAGAAGTCATGTCATACGAATAGCTATGGATGTCTGTCTAAGGTACCTGTGATAAGTTGGCCTAAGAAGCTAGCTCGCGTACGGGTAGCAGGTAGCTACTGAAGAATTCACTTTGTGTCCACCATAAGGTAATCCAATCCTATTAATCTCCAGCGTCTTTGTTGGATGTAAATTCGAGCTAGGAGATGGCATTCTTTGAAACGCAATGCCAACTCAGCTCTTGTCCTGGGGCCGGTGTGCTCAATATGCATGCGGGCTTCCGTGTCTGAGGGCGCCTGTGCCTGCGCGTGCGTATGCCTGTGTCTCATCCCCATACCTGATGTATGTAATAGCACAACAGCACAACACATCCGCAGACGCAGACGATATAGGCGACCGGGGTGTAGATGATCCGTCCTCCCTTAGTAACCAAACTGCAGATGTACGTCTTTGCTGGATTATACCTTACTAAGCGAACGAGATGCGAATCGGATGAGATGGGCAGCGAGCTACGGCTGCGGCTACGGTTTCTACTATATTCCAGACAGTGACGTGGTTGGATATATTCACATGATTCCCGAGAGAAAATAAAGGTGAAGTATGGTAAAGGGGACGACAGCGATAGAATGCCTCATTGCCCAATCCCAATTTGTAATATGACGGGACGAGATGAAGTGGTGGCGCGTAGTTCTAAGCGCTGTTTCGTTTCTCCGGGCAGCCCCCTGTCCCGGGTAGCTGACGTTGGGCAGCCAGCTAGTAAAGAAGGCATACAGAGTTCTGAGGGAGAAATATTGTAGGGCGAGTATGAAATGAGCCAAGCAAGGTATGAGTTGTTCAAGAAATGGTCCCATGCCCAGATAAAAGGTAAGTACAAAAGTTAGAACGTCTCATGACAACGGGCTATTAAAAGGCTATATTATACCCCTTTCTATACAGCCGAGGAAAAAAAAAGGTGAGAGAAAACACGTCAACGCCTCAAAGGCAAGATATTAACTCTTAGATTAAAGGGCAAAAATAGAGATCGATGTGCATATGTTATAGCTGCTGGCGTATGCGCGACATTCCAGGAGATCCGGAGAAGAAAAGGGGCAAAAGGGGACGGACGTCATTGCTTGGGTGAAAAGTTCCCGAGAATCAGTGCGAAGGCATGCGAAGGCAATTTGAGGCCATAAGAAAGCCATGAGACGAAGAAGATGAAGCCACCTACCTAATGATTACCTAAGGGTAGTAACATCAGTAAGGAGACGGGAGAGGTTCAGATCTGCAATCGTGTCGCAAATAGACACGGCCGTCCCGTCCCCTATCTACCTCTTCCCTTCTCGTCCCCCCCTTCCCCCGGCCACCGGTAGTTCATTTGGCGGTGACTGGAGAAGGCGACCGCGGACACCCGAGACAAAAATTTCACCTGACTTGCCGTGTATGCTGCTTTGTAACCTTGACACGTTATACAGGCACGAGCAGTGTCTCGCTGGAGTCTCTAGACTCTGTATGTCTCGCGTGCCTTACTTACCGTACTCGTTTCAAGCCGGCTCGAGCTCTGCCGTGGCATCTGCGGTGGGAAGCCAATCTGGATAGTATGCTAACATAGCTCGTGCGCCCCCGCGGCGCGCCTTGGACAATTAATACTAGCCCATTCAACCTCCAGTCCCGAAATTCCGGTCTATGTTTTAGAGCCTCCCACGATCGGAGGGGGGGCCAAGAGAGAAAATGGAGAGCTAAAAGGAGCAGCAGCAGGCTTCCCCCTTTAGGCGAACCGAGCATTTGGGCGAGGAATACCATTGATCCATTTCGGGCAGGATGCTGCTATAAGGGGGACGAGTTTAGTTGGCTTGCTGGCTTGTGGGCACCTCCTTGCCTCGGAGAATATTCCAAACCACCCAGCGACGGCGGCGATCTTAGCGATTGACGACTACTAGTGTAGCATGTAGCCAATAGTATATTGGGCAGGCTGTAACGTTCTCGTACCCAATATACGTACCCGATATATTGGGTGCCACCCGCGCCTTGAACAAGATACGACCGAGTCTCTCAGATGAGCAGTCAATACCTTGGCCGTATTCGCTGCACGAACCCCCCATCATAACCAAGATAGTTCAACTCGAGGCAGATTGAAATCTCAAACCGAGCCGTCTTGGGTATGTAGAAACGAGAGTTATCTGACAACGAAAATGGTCCGGCAACAAAGTGCTGTGAACCCTTCCGCAACGAAGCTACCCCAAAAGAGCTCTCCAAAGCCAATGGCCAGTAGAAATCCAGTCGCTCGAAGTTCACCCCAGGTAAGACGTCGAGGGACGGGTGAGATTATTTGGATCCTGATCGATAGTCTAGAGATGGCTGCTGAACTTACCGAGGGAGCCCGATAGCATGCATCCTCTCGCATTGCAGCGTCACAGTCTTACTATGGGGTACATTAATCGTCCAATGTCTGCTGTCGACCAAGATCCCCACGTTTCCCAAATATGGGCACATCGGAGAAAAGCAGTGCGCGTCTAGGACCGACCCATCGCAAGGGATTAAACAAGTATCGAGTGCTTATCTTTGGAGACTCAATTGGAGAAACCGAAAGGGGAGCTCATTGCCGGTAGGAGATCTTGGATCCTGTTGATATATCCTATTGTAGCTAAAAGTGATATATGCATATGTCCAAGCAGTTAAGTACTAAGCAAAAGGAGATGTGACATTGAGGACTAAATCTATAATTTTGGACCAATTGCCCGTCTTCTTCCGCATTGTGAATTTATTGATTATTGATTTGGCACATTTAGAAGTCGCATTTTTGAGAAACTATCTTAAGTTAGCCGCCCTACGCGCCGTAGGATAGCCGGTTCTTTCGCAACGAATACTTGAACTAAGACCTATTTCAATGAATAGAAGTAGCCTAGGCTACTAAGGCCCGCAGGTTGTGATATCGACCAAAACCGTAGAAAAAACATCAAGGTGCTCAACATGAAAACAAGACCTGAAGTGTTTCATATACTGTAAGTATGGAGATTATCGACGTCACGGATTATCAGTAATCGACCGCAAAAGAACAGCCAGAGCTCACACTCCATAAAAGGTCCGGGTTGTCTGTACGACGATAGCTTCCAGCAAGGGTACCTACATAGGAGACCTCAAACCAATAAAGCCATGATTACTGACGGGGCAAGTTGATTGCGTCAAGGGGAACACAACCCGATCAAATAGGGTATCCAGTGACCTGGATGCCGACTTCGGCAACCTGCATACGTGGGGTTGGGGTACGAGGCAGGACAAGCAGCCGCAGGCCAGGCAAAGGAAGATCAACGCTGGTAGTAAGGAGGCTATGATGCCGGCATGCCGGTATCGTGAAGATCGTCGACGCTGTCGAGTTACCGTTCCCTAGACTATCCATGAGCTACCATGCCTCCCCTATCCACGGGAATCGGCATGGACAGTTTCGTATCCACACGGAGCCACCATACTAAGGCATCAATGTCCAACGACCGGCGCAAAAGACTAGAATTCGAGGGGCACGGCGTGTGTTTTGCCCTCGTGGCATAGTCCAGCTTGCTGGCCGTGGGAAGCGCTAATGCTCCTCGACTAAGCCCACTATCGTCCACGGATGGAGAACAAAAAAAAAGGGCAACCGAAGGATTAGATTTCCCATGCTCAGAAACCTGAGGCGTCCAGGGTGGTATGCAGGGTGACCTAACCATAGGAGATCTGTTACGCTGTATCCTTCGGCAAGACTTCGACTTGGGGAAAAGAAGGGCGCCCAATAGCCAATGATGGAAATTGGATTCTCGATAGATAGCTAGAAAGCCTCAGAGTTGGCGGAAGCACGTGCGTGAGCCTCCCTGTGCGCATTGGCCTCGCATTTGACGATGAGGTCGGGTTCCAAATGACCCAGCGAATGAGCGATTGACACACAACTGCGCCCGTATTTGGCCACCTGCAGAGGGACCAGGAGGACCAGGGAAAAACGGTAGGAACGGGTACACTAATTAATGCTATGCCGGAAAGAGTTTGAAGCTGGCTTTGTGAGCAACCGATGGCAGCTCACCAGCTGTCGCACGGGTTCCAAGCGCGCTAGAAGTGGTGATTTGGTGATTGATGGCGACAGATGTTTCGTGTGGATTGACGCCCATGTGAACTGGACACCACCGAGCGTGGTGCTATACGTGTTGTACAACGCTGAAAAGATATTCCTTGCTTTGATTGAGAGAAGACACTCGCGAACCATGAGTTGTCAAGAAGAATTGGTAACATCAGGCCGTCTCAGAAGCATCGCGGGTTGGATGGCATGGCGGGCGATTGCATACATACCCAAGATGCAATCTACCTAATTGAAGTGTCTCCCCCTTTTTCCATGGAAAAAAGCTTAGCCCAATAATTACCTTCCAATATGCAAGCGAGGAGAGCTCAAGGCCAATATGATGGCGGCTTGAAACGTCTAGTCGGGGTATTGGCCAAGTCGTGATGGAGGTCGGATGGCACGCTCTGGGTAGCGTTGCCAGTTCTCTCGCAGCATCTAGAACGTCGACATGGCAGTTGGAACTTCAAATTAGAAACAAATTGAGTCTGAACGAACGCTGTCGACAACGCAGAGGACAGTACCAATCAAATGACGCAGCCCCGAGAGAAGGTCATGATGTAGACGAATGATGCTTTTTGGTTGGGCACAAGCGCACCCCGGATTTGAACGACCTGAAAATGGGTAATGAGTACCTAGGTAAGCGACGCTTCGAGTCTGCGGGTCGCATCTAACTTCTCCCTTGCCCGGTACGGGATGGTGAAAGCAAATGACGACGGTGGTGTACGAATGTTGGTGATAAAGGTGATAAACGGGGTGGGCAGTGCAGTGCAGTTCCGTAACAGTTCCGAAGTGGAAAGCCACTGCTGTCCGCTGGTATGGAGTAGACGGCCATCATTGGAACGTCATAACGGAGCACGATGTAGCCTGTAGCATGTAGCAGAAGCGTAGCAGCAGCAGCAGCAGCAGCAGCAGTAAACTATAGTCTCTCCATTTCAGTCATCACTCTTCGGCTGGGGATCTTGCTGACAAGACGAATTGAACGAGGATGTCATTGACGTGCCTCTAAACTTGTCAACCGACTATCATCAATCAAGGGATGAACGATGAGCGATGAGCGTCGAGTAGTGGGCAGTGAACAGTGAGCAGTGAGCAATGAGCAATGAGTAATGAGAAGAGCCATATGGTAAAAAGCCTATCGAGGCCGTCATGGTCTTGGCCATTGGTCGGGAACGGTTACCACTCCTGGCATTTTCTACGGGTAGAAATATCTTATACCCAGTAAGCTGTAGGTAAGCTCTGTAAGCTGCCGTGCAACGAGATTCAGCTGCCGAATGAATCGAGTTACAATGCGTGAATTATCAGATAGGAATGGTCAATTGGCCAAGAATCGCGAAGGGAATTCGAAAATTCTCTCTGCTTATGGTTCGGGGTTGGATGAAAAAAAGAAGAAAAAAACAATTTCTTCGATATAGTACGGATTGGCTGCATATAATCACGTATATATTATCTTGTATAATCACGTAACCTATACCTGCTGAACTCACCCTGTAGCCACTGTCTTTAGTACGAAAGTAAACTTACCTCCTATATATAGCAGACACTACTTTGTCGCATAATGATACCTATCGCATATACTGTAATAAGCTGAGGGCTGCTGAGTGGCACCGCCCCCTCTAAACGAGAGCCCATGCATCAATGAGGTCTTTTCCCGCCTGCCCGCCCGTCTTACTGTGTGTGGTACGTGTAGTGCCGAATTCATCTCTTTCCGCCTTTTTTCGCAATGGCAGAATGGAGAATGGCAGAAGTTTGACCTCGTGACGATGCCATTCATCTCATGCATACCTAGGTACGCATACTTACCTAGGTATAACTTGGTGATTACACATATAATTATGTATGCATATCACATATCGTACAAATGCTAGAGCTAAATTATCATAGCTTCTGTTTTCTATCGCTTAATCGCTTACCGGCTCGCAGGCTCGCAAGTGTAGCGTGATAGTGGTGCGACGAGCTCGCCACCGTTCGGGACATACCTGAAAAGAAAAAGTTGTGCAACGGAATGAATAATGGAAGAGAAAAACTGGAAAACCCGGAATACCGTTGGAACACCGACGCAAGTACAGCTTTTCCTCCAATATAGTAGGTACATGCAGGGTAATACGTAGCCCGCCGCTGCGCCGAGCACTCTTCGAGTTGGAAACAGAAGAGACGGGAAACGGGGAAAAACCCCCACTGGAAGATTCCTGGACGCTCTGGTATTTGCTCTCGGGGTTCTGGCCTGAGCTCTGGGGCTCTGGACTCTGGGCTTTCTCGCCTCTCTTTTAGCCCGCCATCGGGAACGGCCAACGGGAACTCCCACGCGAGACCCCGTCAGGTATACGCTGTATATGTTGTATATGCTGTATATGCTGTATATGCTGTACCGTGCCATGCAGCTGGCATCATGATAATTACCTAAGTAGGTATAAGGGTGCTAGCCAGGGTTAGTAGCGCCGTCTTCCTGTCCCTTCCAGTCAGGTCTCCTGTATCTCTCCTGTTTCTTCCTTGCGGGCGTTTGTCTTTCGTCAGCTCAGTCTCAGCCAATAGCTATTCGTCACCAAGTCAAGCCTCCCCGTCGCCGTCGTCCCACCTGGTATCCTGCCTTACCTCTTCTCGAGTTGTGCCATGTTGCTCCAGTCATCTTCACTCGTTTATAATGGATCTCATCCAGCGTCAGACTCTTGCATAAACTCCCGCTCCATATCCCAAGTCCACAAACCCCCCTCCCCGAAGTCCATGCATTCCCATTCCGCCTTACATATTCCATCATAGAGCCCATAGGCTTCCCACGTTGACCACATAAACGTCCTACCGGGTCCCCCGTTTATTCCCCGGCTTGGTTCCATGTCGAGCAGCTCTCAAACAAACCCTTGCGTCTAGAGAGATCATCTATATCAGGCCTCAGTGGACCCTCGTCGAGTTACCACTACGCGAATCACAAGTGTCCCGCTTGCGACTGCGCGCTCAAGAGAAAGACCCTGAGATCGTCAGGCGCATATCTTTGCACATCAGGAGCGCGGACGGATATAAGACCCCCCCTTCTTACCTACCTTCTACCCTCCTCCCACCTCTACGCTCTTCTTACACTCACTCGGCTAAGCACCCATGACTTCATATCCCCCCGTTATCATGGCTAGAAGACGAGACACCACCCTCTCCAACCACACCACTAGCACTCGGGATACGAGGCAAAGCACCGACTCCTATGACTCTCGAAGTACTGCCCCTACCTCTCTCTCTGACAGCCCCAGACCATCAACAATGGAGTCGAGTTCCCGAGCCGCCAAATTCCAAACAGGATCCTGTGGGGAGGATCTCTCACCAGCCACGAGCTTATACCCGCGATCATCAGTCGACACATACTCGTCAATGGCCTCAAGCGCCGAGTTGGAGGACATAGAGACGGAAGACTGCTTAGACTACTCGGCTATTCCGCCGTTACCCGTCTATCGACATGAGATTGAAGAAATCAATGTCCGGCCCTCAACGCCTGATGATTTTGCTGCTCTGTTCCCGTCGATGAACAGATTAACCATTCGTCACGATGACTTTACGCCGGACGGTAACATGAACTTGCGGGTGGATACTGTCGTTTTAGGCAGACGGAAGAAGACAATTCAGCTGTTCCACCTGCGTATGTATGATCTGAACAAGCGCGAGTTCTCTCTTAGGCGGTATTGTCGAGAATCCGGCCGCGAAGTGTGCAACTCCAAGCGCAAATACATCGAGCCAGCCAGTACAAACCACCCCAACCTGCAGCGATCCGTATCAACTGCAGTGAGGTCCTTGACCAAACGACCGCAGCTTAGTCGTATTCCTACCGGTGGCTCGGTCTTCTCATCTAGAAGTCGACCGGGGACGAGCCACTCTGCTGCTACTACCGAGCCCGACGACGAGTTTGCGGATGTCCTCACTGGTGCTCTCTCAGCCGACAAGAAACAAAAGGTTCGCCCAATGGCCACCAACTCCATCAAGCTCGAGTTCTCCAACTATGCGCGGGTCGACGTGGTACGACGGGGAAACAGGAACACCAAGAGATACGAATTTGAATGGTGGGGACACAAGTACTCATGGAAGAGAGTCGTGGATAAACTTACCGACTCGGTCTCCTTCCATCTTCTTCGCGACGGTCAAAACCACACGCCTGTCGCGCATATCGTCCCGGAAACTCGGTCTCCCAACCAAGTCAGTGCCGATGAGCGGGCCGGCGGCTGGGTGCCTCCATGCCACATGTGGATCAGCGATAAGAGCTTGGTGGACGCCATGACTGATGTTGCCGAGTAAGTCTTAGTTTAAATCAATGCCGTTCAGCCTGTAGTACTAATGTTTTATGATGATAGCGTCGTTGTCGCAACCGGCCTTATTGCGCTCGTCGATGATTGCATCAAGGAGCGTTGGCAGACCAAGAAGATTCACCGCATAGGACTACCGCTCACCTCCAAGAGTATGGATGTCGAGGTCGTAAGCCCGAAGGCTTTTGTACAGCACATGTTTATGCGCCGAAACTCGGATCACCATCCGAGTCCGCTCCGCTTCCAAAGGGCTGTAGCTGCTTGCTGACGGCCGACCGACGACAGAAAATTCCAATCAAGAGCGAGCGTAACTCCCGTTTCGTATGCGGATCCAGGCCGCCGCGTTACCATCTGATTCTGATGCATCATCTTTATGGCCACGGCACCGTATCTCCAGTTTGCGGGTATATCTACGCAAATCCCCCAAAAATAGAAAAGGCACCACTTCGAAGTCTCAAGGGTATTGAGCAACGATTGATGATTGACGACACAGCGTCTCATCTCCTATGTTACCAAAAAGTTATTCTTCATCTATTGTGTTATATCGTTCCTACTTCAACCCTTGTCCTTTCACGCTTCTTCTCTTTCTCGGATCTAGTCAACAGTATTGACTAAACCTCATTCGCTTACGATATACCTATATTATATATAACACTTGGGCTCTGCATTGCATTAAGGGGGGCAATGGGCGAAGGCGCATGCATTATTTTTTTTTGTTTCATTATAACGGAGTTTACGATGTACAACCTGGGTTCACTTTGGGGTTTCGGATATGGGGGGCATTTGTGGTTTGGTGGTCGGTCGGTGCATCAGTATGTGGGTTGTATATGCCTGTTAAATTATCTGTGCATTATCGCCTCGAGGATATTGTATATATCGCGAGCGTATTCGTTGATCTTGTGTATCAAAGTGTTCGGGGTTCGGCTACGACCGAGTCTCTTCAGTTACAGAATGCTAAACTTGTAAAATTGTCAGATATCTGTCTTCTAACACGATATGGCTTGACTCGACGTTGAATATCTCCCTACTTCCTCCGCATAGTAATAGAATGGCGCATATGAGTGTGTGGCACGTCAAAGGCACACCCTACTAACCCTTCAAAGGATATCATTTATTAATAGAGTCCAGCCTGCAACTAAAGACCAGAAGTACGTTTCTTCTCAGAACTCATCATCGGCACCTTCGTCTCCGTGGTGCACGACCTTGCCGGCATCAAACCACCCTCCAAAATCAAGTTTCATCAGCAGTCTATCGATGCCACCTGTCCGTCTTGGGGTATATCTAGTCCCTTCCTCGCCGTCGGCCTCGTCCCCGAATCCCGAAGATCGG
>JAOWAP010000004.1:1038401-1077963 GCA_028565235.1 Hypoxylon lenormandii
AGTCCCCTTCCACCGCCCACTGCAACGTGCAGACGAGCCTGTCGGGGGCCAGCAACCGCGGCCTGTGCGCAGGTGCGCTACGATGGGCGCTTTCGATCCAAGCCCAAGCCGCTGATTCATTGGACGACGAGCAAAAAGGCCGATCCTCGTCCGCCATCCAGCCATCCAGCTATCCAGCCTGCCAGCCATCTAACGCTTGTTATACTAGCTTGGGTAGATGGATGGGTAGATGGGTAGATGGGTAGATTGGTCTTGGTCTCTACCCGACCCGTCCGTGTCCGGGGAACTTAGCCTTCTGGCCCTGAGCTCCTCGAGTGGCCTTCTAGACTGACGCTGCCAACAGAGAAAGCTTCTTCCCTTCCTCCAGTACCAGTGCCAGTGTGCCAGTGCCCACCTTTGAGACTTGATACTGTAACCCCATCGTATCTATCCCCGTCCCACCAATATCAAAATCGAGGCTCGCAAGGGTCGTTGCACCTTTTTGGGGGGTGTTCGTGGTTATTCTCCCATCCATTGTATTCCAACATCTCAAATTGCCTATTCGTACAACCGCAAGCTTTTAATCGACCTATTCCTAGCTCCTAAAGCTCATGCCTTCAATCCGTATCACTACCGGTACTAATGTCATATTGCTTTCTCGCCCATAATCGTCCAGTAATACCTTGTACCGGCAGCGTCTTGTCGAATGCCGCGAAACAACGCCGTTCTGCATTAGTCGAAATAAGGAACTTTCCACCGCCGCCGCAACCACCACCGCACCCTCCATCCAGCCGTAGTCGACGGGGTCGCGCGAGTAACGGATAGTCGCAGCTCCTCGACGCTGTAGCACGTTGCCAGGATTTACGTCTAACCACTCGACACGAGTGAACCAAGGTTCAAAGGGCACCTTTGGAACACAAGGCCCCAGGTTTCCCGTTACTCAAGAATATTAGCTCCCCTAGTTTATTCGAATACAACCATCCTCGCTCAAGCTTAGACCATTCCTCCCCCCTAAAGCATCGTGTGTTCGACAGCGCGGGCGTCGTTCGCTTGGCGACTCATCTTGGGCCTCGCGGGCCGTTGGTACCTCCTCGAAATCTTTCGGGTCTATCCTAGACCCAGCCGCCACAATTTCCACTCCACTCCGCATCCAGTCGATACTTTCCCCTCCCGATCGGTCTGACGCCGATGAAGCTTCAAATATAGCACATTACCAGCCTGCTCCCAAGAGTAAAATACCGCAGATTTACTCTCCCGCCGGCAACAACAACCCGAGACCCCCAACTCCGCCGGTACCTCCAGAACGGCAACATCTGAGTGCCGAACTATCGCGGGGTGGGCCGTTTGGAGGTGCCGGCGCTCGGGGGCTGGGGGATGACGAGGCGAGGACCATGGTAGCGAATAATCCTGAAGGGAAGAAACCCTCCAAGATGCGACCCCCTATGCGCTCAAGTGTCGCCTGCACGCGGTGTCGGAAGAGTAAAATAAAGTGTATGTCAGACGGCTGGGACGCCTCTTCCTTTTTTCCTTTTCTCCCCTTCCTAATAATCGGATGTGACGGCGGAAAAGAGCGAGCTTTCTACCTATTTCATTCTTCCAAGAGTCTTCTACAAGACTGCAGTCCCGATGAAATATGGAACTTAGGTTCCAGGCATCACGACCTGTTGCTAACACGGATGGCCTAGGTGAGAACCATGGCGGCGCTGCTCCTTGCGACAGTTGCGTCAAAACGGGAAAGGAGTGTCAGTTCGCTAAGCCTGACCCTCCTCCTCCTCCGAAGAGGACCGATCCGCCTACGGGAGTTAGGCAAGAGCGAGATGGAGGCTCGGATAGAAAGAAGCTGAAAAAGATCGAAGACATATCTAAAGTGGATAACCAAAGTGCGAGTTTATACGCCGACGGCATACTCTCTGCGCCGTTCTTGACGGAAGACTTATGGGAACAAGTGCTGGATATCTACAAGTTGAATTTTGCTCCGGAGCTCCCCTTCTTACACCTGCCAACGATGAAGGAGAAGCTCGGCCGTAAATTTAAATCGTCACAACCGGACAACAATTCCGAGTTCAATCTGGTCTTGTTAGGTGTCTTGACTCTGACCGCGCGCCTCCACCCCGATCTCGTCAAGTACCTTGCACATATTTGCAACAGCCAAACCGGAAATGCGAGGACGCGTCCTGTTCAGACGCAGTTTGACCCTGCTGCCGCGTCTGAATACTATGCTGACATTCTCACCATGGCCTTGGGCCCACTACGGACCGCGATGAAAGTTGCTTCTGTCGAAAGGGTCGCCGCGTTACTCATGTTAGGCTTGTACGAATGGAGTCAAACGTGTCCCAAGACTGGAGGGCTTAGCGCTTGGATGTACGTCGGCATTGCTATCAGGATGGCCCAATATCTAAGGCTCGGTTTTGGCGACATTTCCGACACGGAAGACGTCCCTACCAAATCCGCGGAACTCCAGCGGAGAGGCTCCTTTCACCAGTCCCAGGTCGCCCTAGACAAAGAAATCAGGAGGCGGACCATGTTTAGCTGCTTCATTCTGGACCGCATGCTGGCTTGCGGTAAGGAACGGGTGCCCATCGTAAACCCAGAAGACCTTCAAATCCAGCTCCCATGCTCCGAAGACAAATTTGACCTGGCCATGGAAGTACCTACGGGCTTTCTCAAGGACAGAGCACGACACGGTTTGGACGATAGTGTGCTGAGTCGGTTTATCCAGCTGGTGGATATATGGGGAGAGATCTCGAGGTTTAGCTCGGAAGGTGGTCGAACAAACATCAGAGAAAAGGATTGCCCGCCGTGGTCAACGAAGAGTACGTTCTATCAACTGGTAGAGAAACTCCGAGAATTCGACGCCGAACTTCCAGGTACCTTTACTTTCTCACGATCCAATTACTTCAAACACGAGAACCACCAAGCTTCCAGCGTGTTTGTGCTGTTACACATGCTAAGAGGCGTGTGCCTGATTATGCTCCATCGAGAGTATATACCTTTCGTGCCTATTCGCTGCGAGAAACCCGAAGGACCACTCGACGAGCCAATATTCCCGACGTCCCCTGACGGATTCTGGGTATCGAGCGCGGAGCAGGTATTCAAAGCATCACGGGAGATCGTCGATCTCGTCGAGATTTGCCAAAGGAAGAAAAAGTTGCCACAATCGACTATTGTCCTCTTCGCAATCTGGACCGCCGCTTTTTGCGGGCTTTACGCGAAGCATTTTCCTCAGATGGACACGGAAAGACATATGCTGAACTACGATTTCGAAGACGCGGAACAAGACGAGTCTGTATCAGAGGTGTTTAGGCGCGGTTCGGTTGCGTTCGCATATAATACGCTTCATGGCATGTCCATGTGTCAAAAACTGGCTTCCACATACGTGAGGCTCCTGGGGCAAATGGACAAGTACTTCGACACCATCAAACAGGACTATTTCCGATTCAACGCTAAGGCTACCAAGGCGGGAGAAGTAGCGTTCCGGGTTCGGGAGGGCGGTACCAGTGGCGGACTTGAAGAATACAAGCCCTTGTCCAAGCAGCTTAAAGACTTCGGAACCCTCCAACCCGAAGTCCACGATAATGCTGATAGTTCGGATCGTTCCTCGCCAAGCGCTATAGACCATAGGCCATCGTCAGGGGCAGGGGCTTTTCCCACGTCGACGGTAAACAGTAGCTCAAAATCTACCCAGTCTGGCTCCTTCACAGCAATAAACCGCGCTCCGATCACGCCAGCACCGGAAAGCGGGCATCGTCCGTTCGGTAACGGAGGAGGATATCCAACTCCGCACCCCGAGATGGTGTATCCCAGCACATGGGGATACCACGGCAATGCGCACCAGCAACAACTACCGCCGCCGCCTCAAGTTTACTCTGCGTCAGAGGCGATGCTCGATCCTACTTCTATGGCCGCCGAAGCTGACAACCGGGCCTTTGACGACTCGTTCAAGAAGCAACAATCACGCCGTATCGGGACGATAGGGGATCTCGGATACTTCTCGAGCGGTGATCCTCAAGTCACCATAACCGACATGCCCTTTGGAGACGTGTCTTACATTCCCGCCTTGGGGGACCCGTCCTACTACCTGCAAATAGGGGAGTACTAAGCTGCAACTTGGAATATATCTGGCCGTTTACCACGGCATCTTTGGGCCGGGCGTCTTGGAAATGGTAGGCAAAGGGAAAAGACGGGACTCGTAAATAAGGCGTTAGCGGTGCCGGACTGGTAGCGTCAACTTGTACAGGTCATCATCAATGGATGGAGCAGGATTGTAATGGTTTTCATTTTATTTTATGTCTCCTTTCTCAGATATCCAGGAGAGTACGTGGGATATGAGGATGTTGGCTTCTCGGCGCAGTATGTGTGAATGTCTAAATATACCGATATTAGGTATCCAAGAACCAAGAACTTGCTACATTTCCCCGTTCATACTCTAAGTTTACGGTGCTAATTCTAAGTGAAAAGAGCTTGGGTAGGAAATGCTTTCTTCGTTTTGCGTATTTTCCCTCCTTTGACGAAAAGGGGGTTTGACTACATGGTTTTCATAGGCATAGTATTGATAGATGAAGGGAATTTTATGCTAAACAAACGACTTTCCTGAGTATCACAACACATTCAGTAGCATCACATATTAAAGTTTTCTGCTCGTACATAAATATCGTGTTTTTCATCCCGACTAGATTTACAAGTTGTCCAGGTCAGGGCTTCTGGGTCGCCACCTGCTGCTGTCTGAGGCACAAGCCTTACTGGCTATCTGAGTCTCGTTACGGACACCGAACCGTGCGTGTGGGAAATGCGTGGCGGCAGCCTGGCTGCCTGGCTCGGCTTGAGACAAGTGGCTCTTCCAATCAATTGCAGATAGCCAATAAAGCAGGCGTTCGAGCGACCTAAATGGATTACCAGCGCAGGAGCACACAGCCCCTCTCATATTTGCCGGTTCCTATATGCCCTTCACATTATCCGGGAAAATATACAATTCATAAATTACCTTTGCCTACATGTGGTAGTTGGGTTGGGTAGCTTCAGCTGGCGTGGGCAGGGTCATGTCATCGTTGAATAGAAGACGGTAATTAGAAATTTAATCTCGCCGGCAGTTAAAGGGTGATTACAACCCATCCTTATGCCAGGGGTACATTGAACTACAGTCATGTGTACATATAACCTGCGAAAGGCCTGCGGGATACGCTGTTGCACACTACCAAACTGCCTTAGTGTATCTAGAGGCTCATTAAATGTCGTATGTTTGAGCCTTTTAACTAGAAGTTCTTATATTCGTTAGGATGCACATTATAGCCGGCCACCGGGTTGAGTACTTAACTAGGCAGGCAAGTGGTTCTCCGATGTCGAAGAATTCAGTCTTTATCTGGGTCTTGGGGGAACAAATCCGGACGAGGCAAGTATAAGGCAAAAGGTGACTCTGACCAACCAAGCATCGAGTCCTGTATCGCAGGTTACGATTGATTACGTAGCTCTCCTGCGGCCTGCAAGATGCCTAGATGAACAACAAAACCAGGATTCGACCGTAGTTCCTTTGATAACATGTTATACGGCACACGCCATACGCGGAAATATCTGCTGAACTCCTTGATCCAACCTTCGAATATCTCCGGGTCCCGAAGCTGTTGCGCGACCAAGCAGACGGCTGGCCTGTCAGCGTTGTTGTTCTCATCAGCTCGCCCCAATCTACACGCGTCAGCGCAGGTTTGCACCAATGGTTTTATTAGCGTATCGTTGTAGATGCAGTCGCAAGCAACGACAGCATCGAAGCTCTTCACGCTTCTATCCCCCGTGAGCGATGCTGTCACCTCGTCGAGCTCCCAGTCAAGAGGAGCAAATCGCACGTCAGCTCTAGATCGGACAGCCGACGGCTTCCCCTTGCGCTTCTGGGACGCATTCCCCAATTGCTTCGAGTCCAATAAGTGACAATTTTCACTAATATTCTTTTCCACGAGCTTTGCAACGTAGGACTGGTCCGTCAGGGTATATCGCGCAATCAACGGCGCAAGTACCAGCCCGACGAGGCCGGATATTCCGCAGCCCAGCTCGAGGACGGCAGAAGAGGACGATAAGACGCCAGCTGTAAAGAGCAAATTGTCGGAAGCGGCCAGCCAATCGGCTACGAGCGGCGTGATCTTCCACACGACAGCGCCAGTTGTACTCCCCGGCCGGTTTAAGATGGCCGGGGATTGGTGAATGACGAAGTCTTTGCCAGCAACACTCAGGTCGAGCGTGGCTGATTGGGGATCTACGAAGCCCAGATTTTGAGAAGGAATATCTTGAGAGAAGAGTAAGAATGTTTCTGGTGGTACCGGCGTTAGTGGCGTACACTATTAGTGTAAGGGGAAAAGGGGCTTGCCTTCTTCGGCATCTAATATGTCAGGGCCGAGCCGATCGAGCAGGGAGCTCAAAGCCATTTCAATATATCTGTAGTATCCGTACTCCGTAGGGCGCCCTGACGCGCACGCGCGAGCGCAAAACTAGAACCACATGTCAGGTGAACGGCATCTTGATTCGCGATCAGCTGCGGCAGCATGTTGTGTATATGCCAGCAATCGAAAGACTTGTCGCTCACAAAAAAAATTACGTATACAGGGATTGAAGATCTGTATAGATCATCTGAAACTGGGCTGCAAAAAGTTGCGGCTTATTCCCTATTTAGCTACCTAGATAGACGTTAGTAGGTAGGATCTTGCAGTGTCTTGGCTAAACTGGCTTGTATATTCGAAGCGAATCGTTTCGTCCTTGGATGTAATCAGCCCGAACTCCGACGAGGTATCATGCATTCGATACATGTAGTGGTAATAGAATTCGTAATTGCAACGTCGTTTAGCTGACAGAGTGTCAGGGGGGACGCACTCCGAAAGGGATTTGGTTGGTCTGTTGTTGCCTTTTCCCCCTTTTCCGCTGGTATAAGAGATATGCGATGGAACACTACCTAGATAGAGCTACAGAAAGAAAAGTTGTTGAATTGTTGAATAACTAGTACTCAAGGTACCTAATAGGAGCTAGGTACATGCATGTATATAATTGGAATGAGGACTAGGAGGTAAGTCAGTATCAAGTCCGTAGCTTCGTGCCATAGGCCATAGCTTCGTTTGCCGTTATGTTGCCAGGTTGCTAAGGGCTACGGGGTACGGGGCAAGCTAACAGCTAATACACTAAGGACTTAAGGCCCCGCGTGTAGGGTCTAGAGGATTAGAGGATTAAAGAATCTAAGTCTCGGCAGCTCGAATTGGCAAGGGGTACGGGTCTTATTGGCGCGGAGTGACGCTAGTTGTCGTCATGGGGCAAAGCTTTGGAAGGGTGAAGGAGAGCTTAAGGGTGCTGGGCGGGACGCTAAAGCTAAATCTGGTAGGCTACCTGGTAGGCTATGTAGGTACCATTTTACCATTTTCTTAGGGAATGCCAATGCTGCAATGCTACAATGCTGGCAATGCTGGCAATGCTGGCAATACTGCAACAGTTGCCAATGCGAATTGTCCCCAAGGAAAAAAAATACCCGCTTGCACCTTGAACTTGTAGAATCCAAAGACACTTCTCCCGTAGCAACCTGACAAGTCCTGACGAGACCTGACAAAAAGTAGCTTGCTTGGCCGGACGAATGAATGAATGAATGAACAAGTAAATGGTATATTTTGCTTATTTATAATTCTATTTAGAGACTCGCCCATTTCCGTCTCTATTCCTCTCCATCTCCATCTCCATCTCTATCTATACCTGCTCCTCCTCCCCAACAACTCGTAATCCTCCATCGGCCTGTACCATCATTCCGGTCACTTGCGTCATCCTCTAACAATCCCCTCAAACAAACTCTCGCAATACCGAACGCACATCCGCAATCATGACGACCGAATGGCGAGAGTCCAGATTAAGGAATCAGCTCCTTCAACCGAAGGCCACCGCTAAGGCCCCATATTCTATCGAGTCCCCGGGCGCCGAAGCCGTCGAGGGCGAGACGAAACCCCGTAGGCATCCGTTGACCGCGAATGGGCTCATCACGAAACCCGCCGACGACATTAGCACAGTCTACGAGCTCCTGCGCGTAAGCGTCGCCAAGTATGGCAACGCAAAATCTATGGGCTCTCGGCGCCTCGTGCGCACCCACCAGGAGACCAAGAAGGTCAAGAAGATCGTAGACGGCCAAGAGCAGGAGGTGGACAAGGCCTGGACCTTCTTCGAGCTCGGCCCTTACGAATACCTCACGTACAACGAGTTTGAGAAGCTGGTTCTGAACGTCGGTTCTGGTCTGAGGAAGCTCGGTATGGTTAAGGACGACAGAGTCCACATCTTCGCTGCCACGAGTGCCAACTGGCTTACTGTCTCCCACGCTGCCTCCTCCCAGTCGATGCCGATAGTCACCGCCTACGACACGCTCGGCGAGGAGGGCTTGAGGCATTCCATGGTTGCCACCGGCGCCAAGGCGATCTTCCTAGACCCCCATCTGCTGCCTACGCTAGGCAACGTCCTCAAGGATGCCACGGAGGTGCGCTACGTTGTCTGGAATAACCAAAACCAGGTTAGACAGGAGCACATCAACAACTTGAAGAGCGCCTACCCCCACATCACGGTGGTAAGCTTCAAGGAGCTGGAGAAGCTCGGCAGGGAGAATCCATACGACCCCGTGCCCCCAACTCCCGAGGATCTCTGCTGTATCATGTACACATCAGGTTCTACTGGTACCCCCAAGGGTGTCCCTCTGAAACACAGGAACCTCGTCGCCGCTGGTGAGTAAAATTGCTGGATGGAAGCTATGGGCGAGACTAACGGGTGCTATTAGTTGCCGGCGTCAGTGTTGTCGTCCAGCCGTTCATTGGCCCTGGCGATAGCTTATTGACTTACCTCCCCTTGGCCCACATTCTCGAGCTTGTGTTCGAGAACGCCGCGCTGTATTGGGGCACTACCATGGGCTACGGCAATCCCAAGACCCTCTCTGATACCTCTGTTCGTAACTGCGCCGGCGATATTCGCGAGTTCAAGCCTTCCGTCCTGGTCGGCGTGCCAGCAGTGTGGGAGTCGGTCAAGAAGGGAATCACTGCCAAGGTCGCTGCTGGTGGACCTGTCGTCCAGAATATGTTCTGGGGTGCATTGGCATTAAAGAGCAGGTTGATGGCTACAGGCCTGCCTGGATCTGGTCTGCTTGACTCTGTTGTTTTCAAGAAGATTAAGGAAGCCACTGGCGGACGTCTCAAGCTCTGCCTGAATGGTGGTGGCCCTGTTGCAAAGGACACGCAGCGATTCATCTCAATGGCGATCGCCCCGATGATCATTGGGTACGGCCTTACAGAAACGAACGCCATGGGATCGCTCATGAGCCCCCTCGAGTGGTCGTCGGAAACGATTGGCACAATGCCTGCATGCATCGAAGTCAAGCTCGTCGACTTTCCAGATGCGGGTTACTATGCGACCAACAAGCCTAACCCGCAAGGCGAGATCTGGATCCGAGGTGCTAGTGTCATGGAAGAATATTACGAGAACGAGAAGGAAACCCAGGAGAACATAGCCCCCGGAGGCTGGTTTAAGACGGGCGACATTGGTGAATGGGATTCCAGGGGTCACCTGAAAATCATTGACCGTAAGAAGAATCTGGTCAAGACGCTGAACGGCGAGTACATTGCGTTGGAGAAGCTCGAGTCCATTTACCGCTCGGCCCACGTCGTGGCCAATATTTGCGTGTATGCAGACCAGTCAAAGTCCAAACCTATCGCAATCATCGTGCCCGCGGAGCCGGCGTTGAAGAAGGTAGCGGCAGACAACGGAATACAGGGGGCCAGCATCGAAGAGCTTGTGCACAACAAGAAGCTCAATGGCATCGTACTGAGGGAGCTTCAAAGTGTCGGACGGGCTGGTGGCTTGTCCGGCATCGAGATTATTGAGGGAGTTGCGTTGTCAGACGAGGAGTGGACACCACAGAACGTGAGTCGCCGAGTTTTCTTTCTTTCTTTCCTCTTTCTTGTAAAACTGTCATTTAAAACTAACCGGCGCGTATAGGGGCTTGTGACGGCAGCTCAGAAGCTCAACCGCAAAGGTATCCTCAAGAAGTACGAGAAGGAAGTGCAGAGTGCCTACAGCTCATCTAGCTAGGCGTTGCCGAGTCGTGCTGATGTGCCTCGGCATCCCGAGACCAACTTGGCCAGGGTATGAGCAAAGATTTCAGGAGGTCACGTAGACGCGGGCAAACAACCTAGATACCTAGTTTTCGGTACACGCATGGCCAGAGGATATACAGGGGCTGGATAGGGTCTAAATTGCAGTTGTTCCTAGTAAGGTGAGAGATTAAAGAGGAAGTTGTGCTCTTTGCTGAGATATCAAGGAGACTGTTACTTGAGCGTGTTACTCGTGTATACCATATGTAGAGAATTAATACTATTGTTAACGCTTTGAATACCTTCTTTCGGTATAGGATTTAGAAGATCTGATCTGTCCTAGATCGTCAGGTTAGTGCCTTCGGTATTGCTTCGGTGTCGTTAAGACCGCATGGTATCCAGTTCGCTCATGATGATCTCTTTTGTGGTCGGCTGCTGGTAATGGCATATGCGGACGCCCACATGTAATCTTATGTTGACATCGCCAGTATAAAACGTGTAAGGCGTACAAGGGGCTGCTTGCTGCGCCTCGATCGTGTGGGAATTCGGGAACAGCCGACAGAGAACCGGTAGAGGTTGACCAGGGTCTGTTCTACATAGTTGGGTACAAAAAGGACGAGTTGCCCTGACCGAAGCTTGCTCATCACATTAGACTACCTAGGTATTCTTCATCTAAAATACCAAATCCGGGGCTTGGGCGCCCTACAACCGTATTTATCCTTCCTTTCGATAAATAGACGCCCGTGTAGGAGACAGGAAAGGGAAATAAACAAATCGGCAGCGAACCCTCCAAAACGGGGATTGTTGTGGTATGACGCTATCGTCAACCTTTTTTCTTCTTTTTTCTTCTTTCTTCAATCCCTATGCTCTGCCGGTTCCCTTATGTTCCTACGGTTCTTCCATCTGGGGCGCCTCGTTTCTTCTACCCGTCCACCTATCGCCCCCTTGACGAGGCAACGGGAAACTACACTAGGCCGTCATATAGAGACAGCGCTGAGACGATGGTCTCATCGCGTTTGCTGCCTTCTTTAAACTCCTCCATGTCCAGACTACCGTTCTCATCCTTATCCATCATGCGGAAGATCTTCCTAACGCGCTTTTCAGGGGTATCTTCGTCTGCGGGGAGTTTCACCATCGAACCAACCTATTTTAAGCCATTGTTAGCAAGAGTCGGTCCGTTGAAGACAGCCCAAGAACAGCATATCCCTACCATCTTGTAGATCGCTTCCACAATCTTGAGCATTTCGTCGTAGCTAATCTTGCCATCGCCATCGATGTCGTATAATTGGAAGGCCCAGTCTAGCTTGTCCTCCATCTTACCCCGACTCGTGACGCTTAGGGCGCAGATGAATTCCTTGAAGTCGATGGAGCCGGATTTGTCCGAATCGAAAACATTGAAGACGTAATCCGCAAATGAGGACGGATCGCCAAACGGGAAGAATTGCCGATATATCTTCTGAAACTCCTCCTTGGTAAGCATGCCCGACGGGCAGTCCTTTAGGAAGCCTGGAGATAATGAGCATAAATCCGCGTGTCTAGATATAGCTACGCGACGTGATAGCCGGAGAAGAAGAGGAGGAGGAGACGGGAACTACTGACCCTTATACCATTGTTGCAGTTCCTTCTTGTCGAAATGCGTGGATTTCTGGAGCTCGGCCAATTGCTCTTGCGAGAGTTTCGACTGACTGGAAAGCTCATGTTAGTCAATGCTATAGAGCGATACCCAACTAGGGTAAAATCAAAGTGGCAGTATATGTCTGGCGTCTCCTGACACGGTTGCACGGAGGGATAGGAATTCTCGCATTCTTCGCGCAGCCGTAGACGACAATGATACGAAGTCAGGCGACTCAGGGCGGACTTACCGATTGCCCATCTTCGAAGTTGGTGTCTCGTAGCAATTATTGCAATCGGCACAAACGCGCTCTTTCTCTCTGTCTCTTTCCCTGGGTTTCTTTCCGGGGTAGTACGTAAGAAAGGTTGGTACGATGTCGGCGTTTCTCGTCAAGTCTAGCGAAAGTGAGAGCGAGAGCGAAGGGGGGGCCGTTAATGCGACAAGTTGCTTTGAATGATGGCAAGGTGGGGTTGTCGCAACGGTGAAGATAACAAATAAATTCCGACTGCCTAGGTATGTGTCGCAATGGAGCTGGCACGGAGGGTCAGAGGGTCAGAGGGTACGAACGGATGAGAGAAAGAGATGAAACGGCGGGCAATGTTGCGCCCGAAGCAAAAGAGAATAAAATGAATAAGTAAAAGAGGGAAGTCGAGATATACTGCAAGCAGGGTAAGTCTGTGTAATCTAGAATTTGTTTTGGCTGCGGCGACTTGGGACTTGGGGACTTGGGGACTTGAGGACTTGGGAACTTAGATAGGCAAAAGAGTAGAAGAGCAGAGCAATACCGCCGCAATGATGCTTCGTAAGAACTCTCGGAGTAACGTGGTAGGCTACCAGGCTACCTGCCTAGGGAGGTAGTCTGGTAGTTTGACTGGGCTTGGCTTTGCGGGATCGAGGCTGGACCTGGCTCGCGTGCTAGGTCACAATAAGGCGGGCTCGAAAGGGGATTGGGCTAACGACGCGCAGGTATTAGCTGGGACAGGCTGGGGACAGGCTGGGACGGGTCGCGATTTGATGAAACTGGAAATTCACACATGCAAGATGACTACCTGATTATCGTGGAGGGGACCAGAAGGACTTGAAAAGGGGTGGGTCGTGGATTTGGGACCCTAGGGCCCTGGGTTGGCATCACTTACATGATCTCTGGGAGCCTCTGATGAGGGGGACGAGGGGGGACGAGGGGCACCGCTAGGGCTCTTCGGGGGTAGAAGAGCGGGAATTGCGCCGATCACATCTAGGAACTGGGAATAATTGCGGCGATGTAATGCAGGTTAAGGCTATCTTAAAAAGACCAGACCCTGTATGTATGTGTGTATGTGAATGTGCTATGTGTATGGTCCGTATGCGAGTGTGCTATATGCGTACCTATACCTATGCTGTATGCTGTATGATGTATGATGTATGTTGTATGCTGTATGCTGATATATGCGGAGTGCGATGCGGCAAATAGAAATGCTTCAAAAGTCAAAAGGTATAAGGTCTGATGATAAGGAAGAGAACGGAAAACGAGTTAGGTGTAAACGTCACCCCATTCATTTCCTTGCTAAGAAACTTTCTGAAGATAGGGAAGAGTTTAAGACGGAGAAGAAGGGGAGAGAGAGACCGAGGGGAGATGTGGAATACATGTTACATGGTAAGTAGAAAAAGTCCTGGCAGCACCCTTCCAGCGGGGTATTTTTTTCACCTATTACACCTATTACACCAATCGCACCTATGAACCTGTGAACCTATGAATATACATACGTACCTACGAGCCTACGAGCCTACGAGCCTACGAGCCTACGAGCCGACATATAAACGCACCACGCATATGCTCATACTATATAGGTCATGTTTCAGATCGTTCAAAGTGGAAAGTTGGTCTACCAAGTTCGACTCACCCACCAACTAGCCAGTTTGCCAGCTTACCCAGGAGGTTCTTCTTCATTACTATGGTACGTGCCTACGCGGTTACGTGCCTACGCGTACCATTCGCCTTCGGGGACATGTATAGCTTACCCACATATATGTATTTTCCTGGTAGGTGCATATATGTATACCTCTGTCCCTGACGTAGTTGGAAGTGATAAGACTTTAGATCCATCTTCACACTTTAATCCATCCTTACTTTCATGTTGGTATGTATTAATCATGGCTTAGTATATAATACATAATGCCACGGATAAATCATCACTAATATTACTGGTCAACATGGGGATTCTGGATGGCAAGATGATTTCGATCCCTAGTATCGAGGTACAGTGAGCTAGTCGCCGTGTCGGATTTTACATGAAATTCGAGCCCTACTTTTAGCAGTGTCGTGAACCAAGTAAGTCTATGAATATTACCCCTAAGAGAGTAAAGACCTCACCTCACATTAGGCTAGGTAGCTACATTCCTATCTAAATGTATAATATCAGACAATTGGGATACCATCCCTAATATAACTTGGCAGAATATGCTATTTACAATGCTTCAACCTGACACCTCGCATAAAGCATGCCCCGTCTCGTTCATGCGTCATTCACAGTCTTGCACTTCTAGCAGTCGTTTCACTTGTCGTGGGAATATCCTTAGGTATCAAATCGAGTCATTTCATAGCTGAGGAGCTAGACTATATGCTGCAAACTGAACGGGTTTGAAATACGCGGCTCTTAGTCGACAAGGAGAGAGAGGGTTCAGCCAACAACTGTTTTCTGGCTTAAACCCTCGAGGAATCCCCCGAGATCGTCCTTCCGAACCTCGACGACGCAATGCTCGAAGCTGTCGATCCGTACTCGGGCGCTCGTCTCGTTAACAACGTCTTGGAATGCGCTGCCAAACCTGTTCAGGCCGTATCCGCGATCTTTTCGTTCTTCGATTTCGTCCTCAGAGTCTGAATCCGAGTCTCCGCTCGCCTCCGACTCTGTCTCTTCATCATCTTCGCCTTCATCACCCGCTGCCGCCCTTGCAGCGCGTTTCTCTTCTCTAATCTTCTCCTTATTTTGCCGCTTCCGATCTCGTTCCCTCGCCCTGGCTTCTCTGGCTGCTTGCTTTTCTTTAGCTGCTTCCTTATCTAAGAAGGCCAAGTCGGGTCCCCCGCCGCCGCCCGTACCAACGACAACGTAGACACCCCGGTTCTCATTCAAGCTCGCCACAACGAGCGGCGTACCTCGGCCGCCGTGTGCTAGTTTGCCATTGTCATCTTTCTCCTTCTCTGCGAGAGCCTCGCCAACCCACATTGCGAGTTTCGTGAGCGCTGCCGGGTGAGTAAATAGAGCGACGTCAGGCCCGTCCTTAATAACACAAAGGCGAAAAGCATGCAAATGTTTGATTTGCCGTTTACATATTAGCGAGCTTCCCGTGCGGAAAATAGCCTTATGAAGGTATTTCGCTATAGGCAGGCCAGCTTTGAGTGCATCGATGCTAGACTATGTTAGCTCTCCACGATGGACAAGTTCACGTTGATCATTAACTTACTCTTCGAGTGCGTCGTATGCTTCCCAAAACCGACCAACCCACTCTTGCGACTCGGCGGCCCCGCCATCATCTTCTAGATCTTGCGTCTGGCTCGCTCGAATGCGGCCATCATCGTTCAGGATGGTGCTGTTTTTGCCCACCTCGAGCATAGCACCAATGATCACTCCCACGTCTTGCGCGCTAAGGGTCGCTCGCCAACCCCAGCTTCGGACAAATCCCCATCCATCTTTGGCGCCGGCTCGATCCCTACCGTCCGTATCTACTGCGGGGACCATATCGTCGAGGTTATAGAGGGAGGCATACTTGAGGAGTTTGGTCCGTAGCTCCTTTTTCAGCAGCATATCCATGTGCGTATAGTTCTGCTTGCATTGGACGAGACTCACGCCCATCTTGGCAAGCAGCTTATGTAGGCGTTTCAGGCCACTATCGTTCCAAGTGTGTAGCCTCGAAAAAAGGTACGGGGAGTGTAGCATACTGTCGTAGAGGCTCCAATGCCTGATCAACAAGAATTTCGGCTCGGGAGATAACCGAATGCTCGTATCCTCCGGATCTCGAGCAGTAGTTGGGATAACCCCAGCGCCATCTGTCGACGGAAGTCGTCCTATAGTGGGCGGGTTAAGGCGCCGCACCTCGTCTCTTAGAAGTTGCCGTATCCGAGCACCGCGGACCCCCATCCAGCCATTCGTCGGTTTAGCATCAGAACCTCGGACCGTAACAGCGAGGCCGGCCGAAGATCGGCCATATAATTCCATTGATGTAACGCCGACGATCGTTAGCCAAAGCAAGTCGTTGTCTTCCCTACCCAGCTCTGACGCTAAAGAATAGACCATGGCGCTAATAGGCTCGGAGTACGAAGATCCCATGCGATAGTATTTCCGAAGTACACCCTCGTTTTCATGTCGCATTCTTAGCAGTCGCCTTCGAAGAGTACGGGCGGATGGGCCTTTGGCGGGCTGGGCTCCGGACGACGGGTTCCCTGTGTCATTCGATCTAGCTATATCGGAATCCCGTACGGATATCAACCCCCGCTGAGAAGGACGTCGAGGCGAATCTGGAATAGGAGTTGACTAAACATGGTCAGCGATACGCTTAGAATTCGGTAGGAGGGCATCATACAGAGTTGCTTCTTCTCCTCTGTCGTGGTCGGTCCTCCTCCTCACCACTACTCTCTTCATCTTGATCTGACCAAGATTTTCTCTTTTGGCCAGAACGAGGTGGCTCATCTTCTGCCCCTTCCTCATCCTCAGAATTGCTTTCCCCATATGGCTCACCATCGTCTTCAATATCAGGCATGTCAAGGAGTGCCAGGTAAGCCTCGCGCTCTGCGTCCAACCCCTCTTCAATGTCACCGTCGTCGAATACCACAATTCCACCTTTCCCAGGTTTATATGAGCGACCAATCCGGCCGGAAACTATGCCATCAGGCGCACGCGCCTGGTAGCTTGCCCTCGCCTCCGAAGCTAGCTCTAGGGGATATCCGCCGAAGACATTACTAAGGTTCCAGGGCCGGTGAGAGTCGATGACCCATACTTCCACGCCGTTAAAACTCGATTCCTCGCCTTCAGCTTCGAGTCCTAGAATGGTGCCCATATCGACCATGCCTCCTACACCAAGACAGACTACAAGTCCACCGCTTCCACCACGTGTTTCCATCATGGGACTGACGAGCTCCTGGCCTGCGCGTTCGAGATCGCCATACCCGGCTATAGGGTGGATCTTGTGCGGAATGTAATCATGCTTAAGAAGCCGAGTGAGGATTCGACAGGCACAGAGGGCATCGGGCTCGAGGGCGACGAGAATAAGGACCGGGGGGGAAAGCGGATGCCGAGTATTTTGAAGGTGGATGTAAAGTTTCGATATGAGATCGCGTGGCAGATACATGGTTCTAGAGTACCTGGACGCGTCTTCGAATATACTACGGCGGCAAATTCATAGGATCGATCGGAGGAGTATGCATGCAGGCAGGTACGTGGCGATTGACAACTCAAGGGGTTAGGAAACGCGAAGGAAGTCAATGTCGACGTATGGATTGTTGGACTGTTGGAAAATCGAATTCTAGGACGGGATGTATAAGACGGGATAGGATATCCCGTCAGCGTTTACAATGTAGTTCGGTATCAATACTGTAAAGTTGTGGCATCTGGGGGAGTGCGGTAGGTTAGGTAGAGTTGACCAAGTTTAATGTGGCATGTGGGCGCGGTGTAATAAAGTGTTGATATGGCCAGGACGCGCCTCGGAGTGGGTAGACGCGATTCGGTTCTTGGCGGGTTGCGTCCGGCGTAAAGTATTACTGGGATTAGATAATATAAGTATATATATGCGCTTATGCGAATACTGCAATAGGTGCTTAAATACATAGTAAAACAGCATTACCCCCAAACCTTCGTCATTTGAAGAAATGAATTGGAGAGAATAAATAATACAACGAGATTAAAACGAAAAAGGTTTGTGAAAGGAGGATAGAAGAAAAATTAAACTCCGACACGAGCAGGATTCGAACCTGCGCTCCCGAAGGAAATGCCTGAACTTTCGTAATGATAGCAGGGCATCGCGTTAACCACTCCGCCATCGTGCCTGAACCAGGCTGTGGCCGTAACCAGTTTGTGATAACACAGCCGCTAATTAGTGATTATACGGTCTACCCCTCTTCTCCACTATAGTGCGACTACCTTCCCCCACAGTGACAGTTTATAGAGTCAAAGGCGTATTTGTCCCGATTCCCTACCTATTTACTATTTATCAACTCTAGTCGGCGATTACATTTCCATGTCTATAGGAGAATAATAGGAAGAAAAAACAGAATTTTATCACCCGCACGATGCACATCCTACTTCCAGAGTGTAATGGCATCTGAACATGTCTTCGGCATCGCAACTCCTTAAGTCTTGCACGGAGGCAGCCGAGGCAATCCGAAACGAGTGCAATTCCCTACTATCGACGGGACGATATTCCAATGAATCTTCGCTGGCGGGATGCGGCCCTGCTCTGGTTGATCTGCTTTTCCGGCAAGCTGCTCAGATCTGTCTTTACTACCAGGATTTGCATACAACAACAGCAACCGAGGTTCCTCTAGAAAAGCGAACACTGGCATTGAAACGATTAGACGACATACTCTCAATTTCCTATGCCAAGTTTTACGCTTTTGTGTTCAGAGATCTCCCCACCTGCTGGCGACAACTGCATACCGACGCAAGCATCCTAAAATTCTGCCTCAGCTTTCTTCAGCATCCCTACCTCCATGGCCAGGTTCCGTGTAGCGAGGCGTACCAAGCGCCCCTTGACGAGGCAGGTTGTGAGCCTGGTGAGCTCGTCAAGATCCTTGACCTCGCCCTAATTCTCGCTGGTGCTGCCGGCGAGCAGAGAGGTAGGAAGTGGGTGAATGGCACTCTTGAACTACTTTACGTAGTCTGGAGAGAGGCTACTGTTCCCAATGGTTCGCTGGCACTTGAGCCTCCTAAGAGAAGAATGAAGTTGGCACAGGCTCTAAATATAGCTTCCCCGAGTGATGAGATAGACATAGAAGACGTCTTTTCTGTGGCCGAGCCATTCACACCCACTGTGAAACATCCTATTAGACGTATCGATGATCTCTCATTGGAGGCATTTCAGGCATATATGGACAACCCTCGGGATCTCAAACTCGGGCCTGAGCCCCTTATAATCCGTGGTAGTATTCGTAGCTGGCCAGCAGTAACCACGAATCCCTGGAACAAACCATCCTACCTCCTCTCGCGAACCTTTGACGGTCACAGACTTGTCCCCATCGAGATTGGCCGCAGCTACGTGGACGAAGGCTGGGGCCAGAAGATTATCACCTTCAGCGAGTTCCTTCGCGAGTATATCGACCCATCCCTAGCAGGAGCCCAAGATAACTCCGACAATGATCCTACAGCTTCTTCGTCGCTGAAAAGACCTATTGCATACCTAGCTCAGCACCCGTTATTTACACAGCTCCCATCTCTACGGAATGATATACTCATCCCGGATTATTGCTACACGACACCACCGCCACACCCGACGGATCCTAGTATTGATCAGCCGGAACTCGACGACCCTCTCCTCAACGCCTGGTTTGGGCCACCGGGAACCATCACACCATTGCACAACGACCCATATCATAACATATTGACACAGGTCGTGGGGCGTAAATACGTACGTCTCTATTCGCCGTTGGATACGGAACGCATGCGAGCGCGTGGAAGAGAGAATGGGGTCGAGATGGGAAACACTAGTTTAATGGATGTTGGGGTGGTTGAAGGGTGGGATATATTGTCTGATAACGACGGCGGTCAGCATACCCAGGAGGACCTCGATGCGTTTAGAAAGGTGCCATTTCTAGATTGTATTCTAGAACCCGGTGATGCTCTTTACATCCCAATTGGATGGTGGCATTATGTACGAGGTTTGAGCGTGAGCTTTAGCGTAAGTTTCTGGTGGAACTGATAGCTATTCAGTTATCATATAACTATGTCGAATCACATAGGCTCTCCCATTCCGAAACTTCTCAGCAGCGACGTATACTCGGGTTCAAGGCCTGAGTCTTTTCTTTATTCCAGCCAGCGAAGATATACCGGGAAAATACCTAGGGGTAGGTAGGTTTCTAAGAAAATTAGCACTACGAATATTTATATCCCTGGCTCTCATAGCCCTGTTCGCCTGCCTGACGCTACTCCTTGTGTTAAATCTCCTACTATCCCAATTAGACGCCTCTAATTGTTATAGTCTCTAATGCCTCCTTTCTCTATCAAGGCAAGCTTGAATTATCTACATCGCGCATACCCCCTTTAGGCTAGCAATTGACCTATATACCCAAGGTAGCCGAATTCTCGTATGCAATTAGACGTGGTTAAGTACTTATCAAGAAGAATAGCATACTGAAAACCCGCACAACTGCGAACCGGTACCTTATTTTAGGCACCTATTTCCAGGCGATAGCTCGTTGTCTCTACTATATGTGGAAAGCAGAGGAAAAAAAAACATTCAAGTCAAATGACATGTAGATAAATTCCAACACTATCATTTGTGCCAATACTATCTTCTGCCATTACTACATGTCCTGGAAATGAGTAGATGGTAGGTACGCAACGTCAAATGCTCCCCTGACTTCATAGCGTTTTAATGAGACACACGGAATACATCGGCTTCGACTTATAACCGCAGCACCGGAGGCAGATCCATTCAAGTATGGACGCTCCCGATCAAGATCAAGATGTGCTCCTCCAAAAGTTTTCGGTAGACCTAGTCGCTGATTTTGATCGCTCTCTTGTGTCTTTTCTGAAGAAGCCTGATGGCCAACTTCGGAGACGCGTACGCATGAGAGAAACGGCGAGGCTGATATCTCATGTGAGTATAATTCCGTCGGCATATCGAGAAAAGAAGGACTAACAAGTATCATCAAGGTGTTGGAGCCATTTCAAGAGCTCCCACAGCTACTTGATCCGCATCTACCCAAATGGCTGCCGGTACTAGCAGAAGCATACTTGGGATGCTTGCAAGACCGTCGGAGATCCGGGTCGCTGTCTATGCGGTCCCAGCTTCTGCTCCCGCTCTCCAATGCAATATGTAAAATTCTCTATACGTTCTGTAAAATCCGAGGAGAAAAGGTCATTGTTCGGTTCCTGAATGTGGAGACGAGATACCTAGAGCTCTTGCTACTCGCCCTCGAAGAATCGGAACGCACGCCCGATTCTGCTGCCTCGTGGACCTGGCACGAAAGGTACATTGTTTTGTTATGGCTGTCTCAGCTGTTCTTCGCCCCTTTCGATCTTTCAACTATATCATCTGGTGACGCGGATGACCTTGATCGGTTTGTCGTCCCTGGGTTCGAGTGGCCGCCACAAGTACCCGGTATCACCTTAAGAGTCATCCCTCTGGCTACTAAGTACCTCGCGTCGCCTGGGAAGGAGAGAGATGGGGCCAAGGCTCTTTTGGTGCGTGTCGCGATGCGAAAAGACATGCAGGAGCTAGGTATTTTGGGTTCTCTCGTCCACTGGGCTCTGTGGACATTGAAGCCATTGAAAGATGTACCAGCCGAGTCTCCGTATTATTACATCGGCACGCTGTCATTCTTAGCCGGGATCCTACGTGCTTCGGCAGATACCTCCATCATGGATTCGCATCTGTCTACCATTTTCTATGCTACCCAGGCTATAGCTGGAGAGGCAAATCCCGTGTTCGACATCATCAACGGCTCTGCGCTCGCTCGTAAAATGCTGATCAAAGTTACACGCTCAGTGGTCACGCTAATCTTACGCAAACAACAACAATCCATTACCGACACCGAGATGGTAGAGACAGCCATTGGATACCTGCTTGAGAGACTGGCAGATAATGACACGCCGGTACGGCTTGCTGCCAGTAAAGCTCTTAGTATCGTCACACTCAAGTTGGAACCTGACATGGCCTCCCAAGTTATTGAAGCTGTTTTAGAGTCACTCAATCGGAACGTCCTTTGGGTGAAGAGCAAGTCGAACCCATCGGCTCTTCCTGTCCGGGACCTTGCAGCAGTTGATCCTCTTGAGTGGCATGGCTTAATGCTTACTCTCTCCCACCTTCTGTACCGGAGGTCACCACCTCCTAACAACCTGTGCGACATTATCCATTCCCTGTTGCTTGGGCTTTCCTTCGAGAAGCGGAGTCCATCTGGTGGTTCAATCGGGTCCAACGTTAGAGATGCGTCTTGCTTCGGTATCTGGGCGCTAGCTCGTCGGTACAGCACTTCCGAGCTTCTCCAAGTGCAGACAAAATCCGTTCTAGTTGCTAAGGGGCATGATTCTACTGCGTCGATAGTACAAGTAATAGCTACTGAATTGGTGGTTACCGCGTCGCTCGATCCCGCGGGGAACATTCGGCGCGGCGCATCAGCTGCTCTTCAAGAGTTGATCGGCCGACACCCTGACACTGTAGAGAAAGGAATTGCGGTTGTCCAAACAGTTGATTATCACGCCGTTGCCCGTCGCTCCAGGGCAATACACGAGGTGGCCTTGCAGACAACCAGGCTCTCGCCGCATTATGGACGAGCATTGTTAGAGGCGACCCTTGGGTGGCGAGGCATTGGGGATATGGATGCCGGGGCTCGGAGAGTAGCGGCCACGTCGTTCGGTTCGCTAACAGCAGAAATGATAGGAGTCGAGGTTTCCGATCCCTCTGAACGTTTCAGCAGCTCCTTCGAATTGCTCCTATCTCGACTTGGAGCTCTTCAGGTACGACAAGTTGAAGAGCGGCACGGGCTCTTGTTGAGTCTCGCGGCTGTATTGGACCTTATTCCGTTACTTCTCACGGCTGGACACGCCGAGTTCCTCCAGAAGGTACCGTTGGCTAAAATTATTACTACGGTGACAGAAATTCTACAGGACTCGAATACCACGAAGTATCGAAAGCCGGAACTGATTGCGGAGGCAGCTGGAGGGCTTGTAGTATCCGTTACTCCCGCCCTCCTAGCGAGTACTACGGAAGGAAGCTTACAGGAAACCCGAACAGTATTTCTACAGCCTGGGCCTATCATTGTCGGCGAGTCTAACCCTGGTGCCTTACGATCAATTGCCGACTCGATAGATACGCTCCAGATTGTTTGTCCTAGACAAGTCAATGATTTGCTGGAGACTTTGCAAGATACTCTGAAAGGATGGCTGAATAGAAATGAGGCCGAGGTAATAGAGGCATCCTCGAAAGCTGCGTTGACCCTGCTCGTCTTTTGTGACAAAGAACGTCGCGAGAAGATTATAGAAGAGTGGTCTAGCAAAGTGCGGCGCCTACAAACGCCACGTAGCAAGCATGGCGACGGCTTCTTCCATGTTCTAGCTCGTGCTTACCAACTTCAACAAAACCAGCAAAGTAGATCGGAAGATATTCTAGTGAGCAAAGTGCTTGAGGATAGGTGGGCACAAGACAGCGACGTTGAGACTCGAGTTGCAATCCTCCAGAGCCTAGTCGACAGGTTAATCCTGAGAGAAAGAGCAACTGATTTCCTCAATATCGTCTCAGATGGTCTCGATGACTACACAACAAATGCGCGGGGAGACATCGGCTCTCACGTCCGCTTAGAGGCGATCAAGGCCACCAAGACTTTGTGGGAGGCGAAAGGGGATGATAAGCAGGTCGTCTCGACACTCTTCCCCCGCATACTTCGACTAGCAGCCGAAAAGCTGGATCGAGTTCGCGTCGAGGCGCAGTCTGCACTGGCTCTGCTGCTACATCCGAGGCGAGTATACGTGCTTACCAACACAGTACTGGTGTTTCTGTTACTAACTGCTAGATAGCCACGTCAAACCATTTCGCGATCTGTCTTTCTCTTCGAAAGAATACTTCGACTTTCTGCTGCACATCTTCGACACGACTAGGCTAAATCAATCTGCTTCGAAAACATTGGCGGTTGGTATGGACGGCTGCGTTTCAAGTCTCCTGGCTGGTTTGGTGACTTCAGCCGACACAGGGAACGAAGACTTGGTCATCGTCAGCAGGGCTGCACTGGCCGGCTTCTGCGAGGAGTCGCCCGAGAACCTGAAGCAGATATGCGCGACGTTACTCCGTAATCTCAGGCAGTACCAAGGTCAGGACCGGATCATAGTGCCTACGCTGGAAATAATGGCATATCTATTCCACGTCGGCCTGCTACAGCGATGTGCCGCGATAAACCTACGGCAGGTCTGCCTTCTAGCGCAGAAGGCAGCTTACAAGACCGGCAACGTCCGCAAGCTGGAGGCGTGCATCAAAGTCTACGGTGCCATCGCAGCCGTAGACGTAGACGACCGAGCATCACCAGAGGCAACATCCAAAAGGCACGAAGGCATCTTGGAGGCGAAGCGGAGGCTTGGTGCACTTATGATGCATCCCTGGCCCAGAGTAAGATGCCTGGTCGTCGATGAGTTATGGAGTTTGATGACGGACGATGCGAGCGCAAAACAGGCGAAGCTCGTAGCCGTAGACTGGGGCATAGCTGAGAAGTCCCATATTAGGCAAGTAGTTAGAGAGCTTGGGCTCGAGTAAGCGGTATTCGCACCATCTAGCTTTGAGCAATATCTACACGAACCCTGCCGTCGGGACTTTGGTAGTTTAGGGGCACGTGTAGACAAAGTCTGTTGTATCTGAGGCGATAGTCGTACGTTGAGGTTTATAAGCTTGGCTGTTCGCGTAGGCTGGAGGAGTGGCATGATTAGGATACGCGCGTATCGTCTACCTAAGTACCAGAGCTACATATCATTAGAGGCCACGTCCAGCAGTGACTTCTATTTAAATCAAATCGAAGACCCAATCAATGTCTGCATAATGAGCTTCGTAACGCATTTCTCAGCTTTCCTAGTGGAATGTTCGTGATGCTCCTCCCCTTTGCTGTCTCACGGCGCTCTCGTGATATGTTCCTCAAAGTAACAGAAATGCTCCCAATCAGTATGGGTCTCTTGTTCTGTTTTGGTTTAAAGCGGTACTTGTGTAACGACTCATTTTAAAATTACTGGAATATCACACCGGCTCTTTGGATGATAGCCAATTGTTGACATACCCGCCGAGATTGTGCTTCAAAGGGAATCGTAAGTCATAGGGATTATGACGGCTTTTGCTGGTTTACCGACCGATTTCCTAAATGCCTACAACTACTCACGGGATACTTATGTATGAAGGGATGGAAGCACCAGTACGTCCTGCATAGGTGAAACAGCGACGCACGTCAGCTCGCTGCATTTTACGCCTTGCTGCAGTGTGCTGAACGGTTTCTTGGCGACGTGGGATTCGTCTCAAAATTGATCAAACTGATAATTGTCGGATTGGGAACAGAGATGCGAGATGGCTTTGCAAGACATCCAGGTCGTCAGGTGCGAAATGGACGCGCAGAACAAACATATACTCGGACAGTCCTGTGTTGTTTCAGGTATTTTTGTCAGTCGGCTTAGTTTCCTATTAGTTTCCTAAGGAGTCAACTCCCCCTTTGGATGTAGGTAATCCTCTATGTTAGGGCTCGAAATGACGGGAACTGCTTATCCCCAAACATCGGATAGGTGGTTGACATTTCACGAGGGCTGGAGTCCTGAGTTCTTGAAGAACTGACGAGATGGATACCTTGTACGACCTTGTATGGATCCTACTAGGTATTCTAAGTTCTTATCCCCTTGTCTCCCCAGCCATCCAGCCATCCAGCCATCTAGAGAAATAAATATGGGGGGTATCGATTCGATATTCTGAATCCCCCCGCTATAAATGTGCGTCGCGACATGTGATACTATGTGATACTATGTACCTATGAAGGAAGTCTTACTATGTACGTACATGTAGGTATATGATTACCCAGATACAAGTACTTCCCAAGCTGCCAAGTTGAAAAATCCAAGGTCGCCTAGCGCAATGATAAGAACTGGCACTCCCCAGATACACACCCCAAAGTTCTTCGAGGCTCAAGTTCCCGAACCCGCCTTGACGGTACCTCTTACGTGTCAAGGGAAACGAACCTGCACGCGCAAGACATATACATGTGCAGTCTAGACACGCCGGCACGCCGGCACGCAGGCTTTTATTAGAATGCGATTTTAGCCTCACCATACGATGTGTCTCGGTTGGAAAGCTTGTCCCGCTCGACAAAGTGCTCATGGGCTCACGGATGCAACACCACACGCTTGGAGCTACATATGTACATAGCGAAGCGGCTTTAGGTAGGCCCTTGGGTCCTCTCGTGTCCATTTCCTGGTACCGGTCCGATGTAAGATGACATAAGACGACAACTCGAGATCGGTTATCCTGGGGAAACCCGGCATCTTTTCGTTGTGATCAGCTTTCGCTATACTATGTAAAGCTGGCGAACATGGAACGAGGCAAATTCATCATTCGGTATAGGTGACTTCTCCAAAGTCTGCGGATAGAAAGCCATCGTTCCCTTTGCGTTTATACCGCGGGTTGACCATTCACCTTCTTTAAGATAAGACATCGCCGCTATAAGCCCCCCGGACAAGATGATAGGCTGACTTACCAGCTTACATGGCAGCAAAGGTGATGGGGATCGGTGAAGACCAGCCGAGAAAGACAAGGTCTCACGTGCTTTCCAAGCCTTGGGAGCTTGGGAGCTTTCCGGGATATCACCCTATTCGGAATTCGGTGGGACTTTGAGATCTCTAAGGTGAATGAACCAAGTTCGGGTCCTTGAACCGGAATAGCTTGGCAGCCCTGGCGAAATGCTCGGTGGGCGCTGAGCCACGAACCGTTCTCCCCCTCGGAGTCCCCTTTCAAGTCGGTTTTCAAAGTACACGCCTAAAGTACCTTAGGGATGTACTCTTCTTGTCCCCTCCAAGAGCGTCAAGGGTCCTCGTCAAGGACCCTGGCAGCCTAGGTCGTGATGCGCAAATCGATCTGCAGGTCCACCCTTGTCCAACCTCCTCTCCACAATGGGAAGCTCTGAAGAAAAACACAAAAAAAAGATATCATCTTAGTGTGGGACCCCCATATCAACCGGTCGCACCTCCAACGGCCAAACGGTCCTGTCAAACTGTAGGCCTATATGTATGTGTAAGTCATAGGTAGGTGTTTGTATATATATTCATACATATTCTGTATTATGTTGGATCATCTTAACCTCTAACTACCCAGGTACCTAGTTAGTTAGTTATATTGTAAAGACCACTTCGAGGAAGCTTGAATAAGAGGTAATGCTAAAGAGACTTTTTCCTATAGTGTTGTGCGATGGGATGGGGAGAGATCGGTAGCTTCGTCTGCTTCGTTCGCTAAAAGGAGTATGGCGATCCCCGCGACAATCAACCATCGATGCTCGTGATGAATCGCCCCAAACGGTCGGGTGCTCGGTCGGGCGCATCCCGTTGCAATTAACGTATGCGTTAAGTACCGCGTAGTACTCTTCTCGCACAGTCGCGGTGAAGTGAGAGCAAGGATACGTAAGCACGTACTATTAGTCGAGCGGGATAGGTTAGTACGAATCCTGAAGAACACGATAATCAACTATGTAAGGCCTAGAACATGAAGTCGTGGGAGATTCGCAAAGATCCGTCTTTCTATGTTGAGGCGCTTCTTTACAAACGTCCTCTTTTTTCTTCTCTTTTCTTACTCTTATTTTTCTTTTCCATCATAAATGTATTCGAATATTCTCCTTGCTCTAATTATTCGTTTCAATTTTAAAAATAAAAAGATTTTAATGCTTCGAGGCGTTTAGGAGGTGGCCTATTAATATCATTAGCACGGAGCCAAGAACCGGGTCAACATACTTCTATAGTAGGTGATCCGAAAGACTAATCAATGTTGCAATAGTCGCAATTCGAAAGGCCCTAACAATACACATGTATCTCTTCTCAACCCCCCCGGAGAGCTTTGCGTTAACTACTACATATGTAGGTAGGTAGGTTATGTATGTACCTCACACTGCATAGTCCATTGTAACCGCGTTACCAGTACTAGCAAGGCTCAGCGAGTAGCCAAGTGGCTTCTCTAGTCTCTTACCTTCGCTGAGATTGTCAGCGATTAGATCAAGGATCTGCGTGCATTGTCCTTCATAATGACAAGTTGATAACTGATCGTTCTGGGTAAGCTTGTGTTCATGACCATGACGACTAGTATAGTAGACGTTTAGTTTATCTTGATAGTAATGGCGAGAGGGTAGCTATCCACAAGTCGCCGTCTCGGTATACATAGTGGTGGTTAGCATGTGACACGATATGTTACAAGTCGTTAAGCGCCCCGAGGCTGAGAGGTGAATACCTAGGTATGCTCCTCGGCGATTGAGGGGTCGGGTCAGATGGATATTGTGTTCCTTCAGATTTCCTTCAGATCTTGCTCATGCTCCACCCACGAGAAACGAGTCCCAAAGTGTATACTAGGTATGTATGTGTGTCCTTTTACACTACCTAGTCCGTAATCTACTTAGGTAGGTATATAGCAGTTCGTGTTGCCGTGTCTGCGTGTATACTATGTATATTTCCTTTCCTTATCTACGCTCGGGCTCGTAGTCCCTAGCAGGATTCTGATTTTTTTACTACTTGGCCATGAATTTGAACGGAATCCCGTTTTAGCTCCAAGAATCCGTTGGAATCATTCGACTCTTGTGGCTCCTTATGACAAGCTCCAACCCAGAGCTCCCGTGCGCCAATTGTCGTGGATATCCCCGGCCGAGAAACTTGTCGAGACTCTGAGCCACCGCTGCTGCGACTCGCTTACAGCGAATCCATGATAAGCCAACCGCGCCAGTTTGGAGACCGTATTAGTGACGGCGGCGGCGCTAAGTGAGCGTGGGGACTGGGACATGAGCAGCCATGAGTTGCTGTTGCTGGCTGTTGGCCCCACGGGCAATACCCACCAACGGCAAGGGTATAAGTACATACCTTGGGTACAGATCTGCTACAACTGCTACATATGTAGAGCGCCACGATACGCCCGAGCCTAGCAAACTACTACTGTAGGTACCTACATGTAGGAAGATATCATAGTACACCGCGACGAAGCCTTGTGTCTTCCCTAACCCGCCGGCTTCGTAAGACATAGGAAGACATAGGATCAAACTTGTCGAAAGTTAGCGCCGCAAAGATAGACGGAAGAGGCGTGTCTGGACCTTTGAGCGGGCTTATTGCTATCTTGTGCTATCTCTTGTGCTATGCCAATGTGCACTAGTGGCTGATATGGTATCGCGACAGCTCGCAACAAGCTCGCACAGCTAACCTATCGATCCTCTATGCTACTGCAATCACCCGTCTCATATCATCTCATGTCCGCGTCAGGACTTTTGAGGCGGAAATGGTGCGCACTCGCTCGTGCAACACTTGTACATTTCACCTGCATGATAGTCATAGTTATGTACATATCTCATTGGACGTAATATCTCACTCCGCGTATACCTACTAGTATACTAATACTGATATGTATGCATGTATGTAGGTAGGTATGCACTTCACCTGGTCATCGTGCATCTTTGGGAACTCTGGGAAGAAGAATTACATACCTGGATATCTATCGTCTTTGATAGTAGTACTATGTAGCGTGTTCCCTACTCAGTTGACCCGTCCAACAGGGAAGCTAGCTGGGATTGAAGCTGTATATACCCATCCCCTGTAAGCTGCTTGGCTCGAGTTTTATCTCTTGTGGAACGCTTGTCGTGGCGGTATTGGTATTGGTATTAGTATTGGTATTGGCATTGGTATTCCGTACGTGTAATACATACATCATGTCATGTAATGTATACGGTAAACAAGTATGTATATAGCTAACGAAATATATATATACTATGTATGTAATTACTAATATTATATATGGATATAGGGACGTATATAGATCTGTATATTCTGTATATTCTGTATACTCTGTATGTACATGTATCCTCTCATATGTGTTATGGGAGGTACATATATACGTGTATACATCATATGTAGGGTACTAGGTATATACGTACCTAGGTATCCTTACCTCTAATGCACATGGGGTCCTACCATGTACGTCAATATGTACATGTGCATATAAGGTAGGTACATACATGTATGCGGATGTATATGTATATACATGTACACCTGTACTTGCCCACCCACCTATATGCAGCAGTAGCTGCATGTACCGGTCCTGATAACGTTTTTAACCCTCATCTCAACCCTCGATCCTCAACCCTTAGCCCTCTTACCATTCAGCATTCAGCATTGAGCTAGCACTCCCCAAGTCCCTCCTCCATATTCCTCTCCATGCTACCATACATGTAAAACTACAAACTTCCTACACAGACATCCTTCTCGTACATGTAGTCTTCATTTATTCCAGTCTTCTTCGTATTTTAGATCCCTTCGTCTCTATCTGTTCCCAGCTGTCACTCAAGCTCCCGACACGCGATATTCTTCTACGATGCGCAGTCTACAGCCTTTGATGTCATACCGCTTTACTTACCGATATCGTTGCAATCGCATCGTCCATGCATCATCGGCTGGGCTCGACGCTCGTGTCGCTAGTAAGGGATCGCATACCACTTATTCAACATCATAAGTGGAATATTCGGGACGCAATTCTGCCTTTGGCCCCACCGATTCGGTTTTTTTTTTAATACGACTTGGGTGTCGACGAGGAATACAGCAAACAACGTCCATACCGCCGCCACCATCTGGATCGTGACGAGGAGGAGGAAAGGGGCAGAACTGCTGCAGTGGCCGGTGGATTCATGTTCCGCCAGGCGAATTGATCATTTCACATCCCCAACCGTGATCCGCCGACTTTGCTGCAGCCGGCGTCTTCTGTAGAAGACCTCTCACTCCCCGCTCGTCCCCTCCACGGAGGTCGACGGGCGTGGCTACGTTCAAGCAGAGACAAGATGTCCCTGTACACGCCGCCGCCGCCACATCATAGTTCTGACCAGGACAAACCGACCCTCTTAGTTTGCTGGTGGATAACATTGTTTTGCACTACCATAATTCTGCTGCGCGTCGTCGGCCGCTTCATTCGATCCGAGAAGCTCTTTCGGGAGGACAAGATGGCAGCTCTGGCTATCATCCCTCTTTACTTGCGCATGGGGTGTGTCCATGTCATCCTCATATACGGCACTAACAATGCACACTTCACGGAGTTAACGGACGAGGAAATGCGAATGAAATCTATTGCGAGTGGTTTGGTCCTTGCTAGTCGGATCCTATACGCGGCAACGTATGTATACCCTTCCCCCCCTTGATCGTCTCTCCTGCCTAGCTTCTCCCTGCTGTGGTAGATTTGGTCGGTCTACTGCCTAACGGTGAACTCTACCATATCTGGGTCAATGGTCAGTCACTAATTCATCCTCGTGAAGACTCTGGATCCTTAAAAGCGCCATCCTCGAATTCTTCAAACGTCTGACCAGCATTACCTGGAACCGCTCCCATGAAATCACGCTGCTCTTCATACGAGCTACTCTGGTAGCGACCTTCGTGGCCGTCCTAATAGCCGACCTGACGGAATGCCAGCCTTTCGACCATTATTGGCAGGTAATGCCTGACCCTGGAGGCCAATGCCGTCAGGGATACGTCCAACTCATCACTATGGCGACTTGCAACATCTTGACCGACCTTCTTCTCGTCGTATATCCCGTTCCTATCATCATCACCAGCCACATGGGCACTAGGAAGAAGGTCCAGCTGACCCTGTTGTTTTCGTTGAGCCTATTTGTCGTAGGGGTTACCGGATATCGAATTCCTCGTATCCTCCACTTGAACGGAAACCAGCAGATCCGCTCTCTTCTCGCTTCTGTCGAACTTCTCTTCGCTACAGCTGCCGCTAATACGTTGGTGCTCGGATCTTTTGTCCGGGATCGTGGCGTGAAAAAGACCAAGTATCGACACAATTCTATAGCCGCCGATTCTATAGACCGAGCGTCTGAACGTAGGCCCACGCTCCATAGACATTGGGGTAGCGACGAAGACCTTGTGAGAGATCTGGGACTAGGTGTGGACCGCGAACTTCGTGACGCCACGCAGCAGAGTCAGGCCGACAAACCTCCAGCTGCCAAGGCTGTCGCAAGTATGGATAATTGGCAGTTTCCACAGCGGCACCCGAGCAGTAGCGCGCGTAGTGACGATTCTCTCTTGCGTAGAGACCAACTTACTACGTCACGAAGCAACTCGACTATAACTCCCCGCAGGGTATCCTTTTTCGATGTTGGCGGGCTACTCGACGGCGAGCCGTCTCGAAATAGCGTACGGGACAGCTACAACTCCAGTCTCGAACCACCATCTCCTCTTTCTCCAGGGAGTCCTTCGCCTACCATGCAAGCAAGTAACAATGGATTTCGACGTGGCTCTCAGGTATTACTGCAAGATCTTAGTGGCCTACTTAGTCCTTTCAATCCTAGGCAATCTCGGTCTAGTTCTCGAAACGGGGTCGAACTAGAAACAATACCACAGCATCCCCAAGAACCACCGGACGAACCCGCCAATAGCCATGGCAATTCGAATGACACGGACTATGATCTAAAGGTCGTAGAGGCTCGACCTCGCAAGGCCTCTCTGCATTGCTAAGGCTTAGGGCTTGCGGACCTGAGAGACCTGAGAGACCTTGAGAGGTCAAGCTAGATGCCGGGGTATTCTTCGAGGCTGTCTGTTTGTTATCGCTTACCCAACTTGGCGCGGTACGAACCCGGCATCCGTGCTGTTTAGGAACGAACTCCTTAGAGCTCTATAGGATTCGGGGAAACGGGGGAGCAACACAGTTCAGGTCCTCCATGTCCCCAAGCACATTCCTAATTCTAATAGGATACGCAACTTTCGATACGGAGCTCCTACGGGAGCAGTGGACTTAATCATTATCTCACCACCGCCATGAACCCTACCTTGTTATGAAATTTACGATGTTGATGCCGAAACTTTCCCTATACACTGTACAAATATGTCTACATATACGAAGAATTTATACGACACGAGGCTGGATAGAGATCTAATTGGGCGTCTTTTACACAGGACGACAGAGAGCTAATCTCAGGACCGGGGGCCATATTGGGCGTTGCTAGGTCTTATTAGGGGAGTGATGTGATATCACCATAGCGCGTATCAAAACGCAAGGGAGCTATGATCTGTTTACCACGGAGTTAGGATGGATGGTATACACCAAACCAAAAGACTAAAAGGGCGATGGCTCGGAGAGGCCCTTCGGCGCGGGGGCAAAAGATGTTGCTATCGTGGCAGCGAGTAATGCCTCTCCTCCACTACTCGGCCTTCCTATTGTGCTGGATGTTATGAGTGGCACTGTATCTTGAAAACCATATACCCCCACGGCGATAAGCCACTGTTGATTTATGAACTATTATAAACTAGATTTACATTAGATCACTAAGCCTAACATACCCAGGTACATTATCTACAAGTTGATTGTATTCCATTAGTCGTCGGATGCGTCCTGTAATGTGTGCCTACCTAGGTAAATTCCGAAATCCTCCTTGGTTCGAATCTTTATGGCATCACTTTAGGGAACTTGAGATGACGGGAACGAGACGTGTTGGTCGTGGTAACATAGTAAGCACATTGGGTGTATATGTACATGATCCTTTCGAGGCGTAAATCCTGGTTATCTAGCCTGCCAAATCAGCCTGGGTCAGATCCCCTCCACCAGCCTACCTCACCAGTGAGTGCCACATCCCACTCACATATGTGCCGTACTTCCGCATTGACGTTCTGTGTTAGAGACATCTAGTGCTTTTGCCATGTTTTGACTTGGAACTTGGTAGGAAACAGAGGCAGCATGTTTATTTCTCTATATATAAGTTTTCATAAGGGAGGGGAGGCTGGGCAGAAGGGTATGGGCTATATGCTAGGTAGCCTTGCTGATGACGATTGTTTGCGAGTGTGGGGTGGAGGCCGACTTGCTCGTTATAATGCTCATTCGTATGTGATAAGATGCATACGGTAGTAAGAGGAGGCAAAAGGAGGACGGGTGGGTCGTTCTGGTTTGGAATAGCTAGTCAGTTGCTTGTTGCCTGTATGGCAATGTGATACGTAAATACATGTACATATGGCTGATCTCAGGGGTCATCAACCTTTGGACAATTGTCCTATCGTCTGTATCATTTCGTAGGTTTGAAAACAGCAACTCCACCTTAGTTTTTCGCTCTAGTTTATATGGAAAATGCCATACATACATTGTAAGAGCAGAACCTCTCCCTCATCCGTAGCACACCTTATTAGTGGTCATGGGGTAGAAAGCAAGACCCCCGGAGCTGTAGACCGAAAACGCCACCCTATCAAATCATGTTATGCTTGTAGACGCCGGTGATGGTTTTTTTTTCTTTTGCAAAGATCTTAGATCCTACCCAAGCCAAGGGATTCCAAGTAGCGGTTTTATACACACAGCCTGTAACTCGCATACCGACCAGCCGTCTCACTCTTTCGAATAATCTTGACCACCTGGCCGCGCTTCATGCCAAAGTAACGGGCGACGGGATCCTTCTGTAGGATGCGGGGCAGTTGGGTCTCCTTGAGGCGGTAGCGCTTGAGCAGGGCGGCCTTCTCCTCCCGACTAAGGACGACGTGGCGCGGCACAAGCTCGTGCTGGGTGATGTTGATCAATAAGTCCTCCTCCAAGAACCACTCAATGGAAGTCCACTGGGCGAACTTGGCAATCTCTTTCTTGGCCGAAGCCGACACGGGCACGTGTGATACGAGAATGCCCGTCTTGTGATGTTCGTGGGAGCAGAAGCGGCCGAACTTGCGCATCTGCTCAGCACCTAAGGACTCTTCATCCAGGAACTCGATCCAGATGGTGCCGACGTCGGCTTGCGGCTCGGCGTTTTGTGGCGTAATGGGCGGGGTGAGCTTCTTGATCATCTCTGGGCTGGGTCGCGCAGAGAACTTGAGCTTGGCGCGACTGTGAAGTTGAGTTCAGCTAATTTGCTTTTTTTATACGGATTGGACTGGTTTGCAGGGAGATGGCGAGGAGATGGCGGAGTAAAATACATACAGGACGGAACCGTCGATATTGCAGTACTGTGTCTTGAAGTCACCTAGCGAGATCTTGACTTCGCTCTCGGCGAGCTCGTAACCCTGCTCGGAGGTTAGTATGGGGAATGCGATGGCGTGGTGCATAGGCAGGGAGGAAGCATACTCGGTCCTGGACCATCTCGTGGACGGTTCGCCATGCTCGCCAAGTCTTAACCACGATCTTCTCGTTGGCTTCGTTGTTGGCTTGCTCCTGGTCGGACATCGTGGAAGCTAGTATGCGCCCTACCAGGCGTGCGATTGTATGGGTACTCAGGAAATTGCGCTGTCGAAAATTGATCGAGTATCGCAATGCGCAATGGGCGTCGCGTTGAGAACGAGTGGTTGGTAAGTGGTTTGGAAAAGGAAAGGATGGGGTTAGGTATTGGGTAGTGAAAGAACAATACCACAGTGTGTAGTGCACAGGTGCAAGGTGCAAGGTGCAAGTTCAGGTGCCGGTTGAGGTTCAGCCTTGTGTGATGGGAAGGATAAAAAATTCCCAACCTTAAGCTGCCGTCCTCATCGAGCTTATCCTTATCGGAGAGATGCTTGCGGATAAAGGAATCCCTGTAAAGAAAATATACATATGTATGTACATCGTACCTGTCAGCCTAAGGTACATGCACTATGTACCTCTTAGCGTACCAGCAAATCACAGGTGTGCCCCGCCGTACCCAAGGTAATCCCACCTGCCCACTTGCTTAACGGTAGAAGTTCGGTGCACCTTGTTGGGTTAATGGGCGCTCGGGCGCATAGGTATGCACGTACCATGTTTCTAATTTGACAATTGGGGGAGACTAGGGGGAGACTTCACCTTGAAATTTTTCTATTTTCTTTTTTTTTAACCCGTGGATCTCCAACTCCGAAGCCGAAATTTCCCTTTGCTGAACCTAGCCAGGCCTTTTAGGACCCTGAGATCTGGCCTCCTTTTCCCCTTGGGTTCGCCAAATTACCGATTTACCTATCACTCTCTTTTCCAGATACTGATTCCAATTTCCTTTGATCAATCTGTCGTTTTATTAAATATTGCTTACTTTGCCTTCAATTCTCTTACCTGACACACGCTGGGGTACAAGCAGCTGTAAAGAGCATTGATATATACCACCCCGATACCCACGTCAGCGTTAAGTACCATGGCTGAAGTAGCTGCCGCCCCTACTTCGGCCTCGCCAGCCGTGGCCGAGAAGAAGAGGCCTGAGAAGCCCGACACCGATCTCTTCAATGAGCAATTGGCCAAGGCTGAGAAGGAGTACCAGGAATCATTTGCCAAATACGTAAGGCCTCATCCCCATCGCACCCCAGGGGTGGTGAAAAGGTAGCAAGTACCATTGCTCTCGTCCTAACAGAAGTATAGAACGCCGTAAAGCAAAAAGTCGAGCTCGCCGTGGGAGGCAAGAACAAGGAAACTCAGACGCCTCTCCAGAAACGCCGACAGGAACTCATAGCCCAAGCCAATGAAATCCGCACCAAACAGGGCGCTGGGAAGAATGCCCGCAACACCAAGCTCGACCAGATCAAGCGCCTTGATGAGCAGCTGCGCTCCCGAATCGCCGAACAGAAGAATGCGCGCGGCAAAGTGTCCTTCAAGAGTGTCGAGGAACTTGACAACGAGATCGAACGCCTTGACAAGCAGGTCGGCAGCGGCATGATGAAGCTAGTCGAAGAGAAGAAAGCCCTGAGCGAGATCTCCAATCTTCGGAAGCAGCGCAAGAACTTTGCGCAGTTCGATACCTCCCAGAAAGGGATTGATGAGTTAAAAGCCAAAATTAAGGAAGTCAAGGATTCTATGGACGACCCCGAAGCTCGTGCGCTTAGCGAGCAGTATACCAAGATTCAAGCCGAGCTCGACGGCATCAAGGCAGAGCAGGACGAGGCCTTCAAGAACCTGAATGCCCTGCGCGACGAACGAAGCAAGCTGCAGGCGGAGCAGCAGGAGAAGTTTCAGGCCGTGCGCAAAATCAAAGATGACTACTACGGTGCAAAGAAGGCCTTCGCCGAGTTCGAGCGTGAGAACCGCCAGCGTGTGCGCGAGAGACAAAAGGCCGAGCGCGAGCGCATCGAGAAGGAGCGTAAGAAGGAGCGCGCGCAGAAGATGCTCCAGGAGGCTAGCGATCCGGCTTACCTCGAAGAGATTCGGAGAGCTAACAGCCTCCTACACTTTTTTGACCCCTCTTCCACGTCCACCGAAAAGGCACCTCTCTTGGCTGACAGTGGCCTCAGTGCCCAGGCTTCGCGCAAGGTTGACGACTCTGGCCTCAAGGGCACTCGGCTAATGCGAAAGGAAGACCGGGATGATGATTATCTGCCGGCCGTGAAGAAGGGCAAGAAGGGTAAGAAGGCCAGTGTTGTCGAAAAAGGGTTCAACTGCCCGCCTTCTGTCATCGACGATTGTGCATTCTTGGGCATTGACCCCCCCATGAGCGCTGCCGATGTTGCTAGTGCTGCTGAGAAAGTAAAAACCAAGTTGGAGCACTGGAAGTCCGACCAGCAAGCCCAGACTCAACGAGTAAGCCGCAACCCTTATCCTCTCACCCCCCTTCTATATATATAATCTCCATAGTTGTCGGTGCTAACGAATTCTAGAACGTTGATAAGGCAAAGAAAGAGATAGAGAAAATCGAAGCGGAGGAGGCGGCTGAAGCTTCTGGCGCCGCAACCCCTAACGGTGCCAACGGTGTCAACGGTGACAGCAAGACGGATGATAAAGTAGCAGCTGTAACCTCGGATCTGAAGGAGGCATCTCTGGGAAAGACGGAGTAAACTCCGCATACTCGCGTGTACTTAGCATTGCGGTACCTTGTTTCTCCTTTTCTCGTCTTCTACGCACATACCTACGCATGGTTCGGCTAGACAGCTCATGACGGCCTGACCACTGACATGATTATATAGCATGATAGGATCCAAAAGGGGGGAAAAAATAAATTTAATTGGTAAGCTCGGCGTCAAAGGCTGAGCTAGAGTGAAAGCCGACCTGGTGGTAGCATGCCGTGCCTTACGTGATCTGGGCAGTTTGTTTTCGGTCTAGAGAGACTGGTTGATTCGCTCTTTGCTTTCCCCAATTCTACGACGCGTGGTTCATGACCTAGGCATGCATTGGCTGTTTCAGGGGGTTGGGCTAGATTGGGTCCGTCGTGTCCCGCAGACGCAGATCCGATTTCCATTGAATAGTTTTCTAGCCGTGGGGGAAGTTAGCCAAGTGCTTTCTCTGTCTGCTCATGTGGCCATCCAATTTAGTCTGCAAGACACACATACATATTAGGTAGGTATGTATGTTGAAGTATTGGTGATTCAAGCCATGTGTGTATGCGGTGTTTCTAAGCCAGCTTATCCTCATCTATTCTCTACTTGCATTCTTGCACAGCTCAGCTAAGATGTGGCTAGAGGAGAGCGAGAAGGGGTTATAAGTTTCTCAACAACGAAGGCCTGACTGGAGCGGCGGGTGGTCTATAAACGCTATGCTTCCGGCATGACTATTGCCACCTATCACTGTGAGATGGGGTAGTACATCGACCTAGACTCGATGATACCAAAAGCAGAGCAGGAGCAAAATCCACCGCAGAGCCCGATATCAAGCTCATCCTGCATTGCATGCTTTGGCGTATATGTGGTTAGTCTAACCATCATAGAACTCGAGCTATATACAGGAGCAACATGTTAACCACGTGTAACCGTTATTTTATGTGTTAGATAGTTTCTACACATAAACTGATTGCTTTTTTGGGCTACTCCCTAGGCAGATAATGATATACATATCAGTTGCATGGATACCTCATATATAAAATGGACTCGTATGTAGCGAATATATCTACTTGCTATCTAGTCTAACCTCCCCTTCTTCCCCCTTTTTCCAATCATCATCCACCAGGTGCCCTCAGTTCACATGCAAAGTCCAAAGGACTCGATGCTCCAATTACTTAGCTGGGCGCCAAGGTATCCATGCCACTGCATGAGTAACCTGTCTGCCTGTCTGGGTAGCTAGATGCGTAACATTGTACATGGCCACCTTCCTGCGTATGAAAGAGCCGAGCCCGAGCCCGAGCCGCAGCCGCATATTATTACACATGAACCTTGCCCGTTTTCCATCGTATACGTGTCAGCCGCATCGCCATAGGTAGTAAACCCGCGCGCGTGACAGACCGGAAAGCTCACAGTAGCTTTCTCTCCTACTGCCGTGCTTGATACTCGCCCATAAGATGACGAACACGTCTCCCTCCCTCTCTCTCTCTCTCATACTTAGCCCAACAAAGATAGCCATGCGTCCGCAAACTCATTTCTATACAAAACATAATGAGCGAGTAAAAATATAAATTGTCTGGTTGTGTTGTAGATTTATCGTAGATTGATTGGCCAACTCGCTGATAGGTAACAGGTATTCGTTGCAACTCCGTTCTCGCGATGTCTCCCTATGAGGTACCCAAGAGGCAGGCATGGGACAACAAGGGAACTAATTTAAACACCAAAAAAGATTGCCAGATAATGCCGTACTCATCCAACCATAGCCCAAGCACTCCGTACGCCCAGACCATTCCGGAAAGAAATTGCCCCCCATCTTAGGTGACTCCAAGCTCGATGTAGAACCAGTTCCCCCCCAAGAAACAAATAAACGAAGTCAATAATGATTTAAACGTTGTCGACAAAGGAAAAAGGAGGGAAAAAAAAAACAGAGCAGTGTCTCGCCCGCTATGCAGAAAAGAAATGGTATCTGGGACATTTTCCTCCCACCAATGCAATAGATACGTTGATCATAGTGCGTTTTCGTCGTCTCGTAAAATGAGTTCGTTCTTCTCTTCGAATTAATCTGATTAAGGGGAAAGATGTGCTGTGATCCAATTTTACATGGTGAACGGGTTAGGATGGTGATAACCCAGGCGTAAAGCTGTCGTTGCCATCGCTGGCTAATAGTAGGCGCCGAGTTTTAGGCGTCCCGCTTCCCACCCCTTCAAACTGCCGGTAGACTGCCGGTAGAGTCGGTAGTTGTGACCTGGTCAGTAGTTGAAATAACCGGTCGGCGGTGCAGTCGGGGGCCTGTAGCTGTGTCTTCGCGAGCCTGGCGGTGGCGCGAGTGGGTTGGCGAA
>JAOWAP010000004.1:1110247-1132524 GCA_028565235.1 Hypoxylon lenormandii
CCGATCTCGAGCCACAGCGGGAGCTGGGCGCGGTGTGGTGGGCGCAGAGCCGGTGTTTTGCCCTGGAATACGAATTGTGCGAGTTAGTTTTTTGGGAGGATCACGACACGACACGATGCGACTCGGTACTGAAGTAGTGGTGATGGCGGGGTGGTGGGGTTCGGGTCTTTACACTGAGGAGCGGAATGGACTCGAGTCTTTGTCGCGGAACTACTGTGACCATTTCCATTTCGCAGAGGAAGGCCACTTCGGTCGGCACGAGGCCGGGTGGGAGCGGCAGCGCCATTTTGGTTGCTCAATTGAGGAATTGGCGAAGTTATGTCTCGAGGGGTGAAATCTAAGAAAGTTACGCGACAACAATATCGATCGGCGACAATGGCGACGCGCCGTACCGAGTGGATGGTTGTGGCGGTGCGAAGTGTGGCTGCATCTGGGAAAATCTTAATGTATTTCTCCAATTCCTTTAGGTAGACAGCAGTTCCACTTTTTCACCTTCTTCACTTTTCTTCACAAGACGATTGTGTACTTGACGTGTGGCAAGGCCTCGAGTCTATTAATTCTCCAGTGACTTCTAATTATCTACAAGAACTTCTTTTAATTCCATTCTACCTCTAAGTGAAGATTCGGATAGGTGTTTGCAAGCTTGCGGGGTTGTTGAAGCGCAGGTTGATATTCAAGTTTGAGATCTGCTTGATTTCATCATCGCTGAGGTCGAACGAGCAGCACTCCAGGTTCTGCTTGAGTCGGTCAACACTGTTTGACTTAGGGATGACGATAATGTTTCGCTGGGTGCACCATCGAAGTAGCACCTGACCGGGCGTCTTGCCGTGCTTTGCCGCGATACTCTTCACCACGTCCGTCTCGAACAGCGGCTTGACTTCCTTGGCCACAGCATGATCCATCTCGATGAAGCTCAGAGGGCCGAATGTCGAGTATCCGGTAACAGCAATGTTGTTTTCTTGGGCCATAGAGATCAAGTCAGGTTGAGTCAGGTAAGGATGATGTTCAACCTGCAAGACGCTGGGGTGAATCTTCGCGTACGACAGCAGGTCGTATATCAGCTGGGTGTGGAAGTTGGAGATACCAATACTCTTGACGAATCCGTTCGGGTTCTCCTTGGTTTGCACCAGGTCCTCCAAGGCCTTCCAGGTCTCCGAGATGGGCACCTTTGATAGAGGAGTGACCTTGGTCTGTTCTTTATCGCTCCAGAAGCAAGGGTATCTCATCTTGTCGAAGGGGATAAACTCGAGAGAGATGGGGAAGTGGATCAGGAACAGGTCCAAGTATCCCAAGCCCCACGCCTCGTTCTCCAGCTTGGCCATCTCGTGCGCATGCTCACGAGCGTGGTAGTTGTTCCACAGTTTCGACGTAATGAACATGTCCTCTCGCTTCACGATGCCTTCCTCGATCGCGCGTCGAACACCTTGACCTGCCTCGGCGCTGTTGGTGTAGTCCCAGGCACCGTCGATGTGCCTGTACCCTAGCTTGATGGCATTGTAGACTATCGAATGGAGTCACGTTAGCGAGGAATAACTAGTTCTAAGCCTCAAAATCACATACCTTGATCGGCACAGACGTCACGCGGAACCTTCCAGATGCCGAAGCCCACGATAGGCATTTCCTGTTACCATTAGCTCGTTGCCTCTTCTCCCGAAGGATCTGTCTTAGGTCACGTACAAAGCCAGAGGCCAGCTTCACGGTGGGTGTTTTAGTTGCCATATTTGCTTCTGTGTATGGGATGTGTCGAACAGAGTGGAAGAGAGTTCGGGGCGAGTGCCTAGGAAGTACGAGGATGCTGATATTTATTTAGGTAAAGCAACAAGTCCACTTTAACACCTTCCCCGAGGCAATGAGGGGTTGATGGAGATTTCGAGCTCAGTTCTATCACTTCCTGCACTTCATGACGTTAGCTCTACCTAAAGTATAGTCTAAGAGCCATAGCGGGGCCGAACGCTTCTAGTTTACTATTTGGGGGTGGCTCCCCGTGTCGTAGTATCCTTCGTGGGCCTCGTGCAGCTTGCCCTTGCGGTGAACATGCGAGGTTCCCCTATCGTCACGAGCTGTGGCTGAAGGACCTGATGTATCGTATTTGTAAAAAGCCAGTGGGGTATAGGAAGGATTTGCAGGAGACTTGGCGACAATGTCAAGTTAACAGCTGGATAGTCGAACCACTACTAAACTACGTGTTAGGTACGTAAGGTAAGCTGCGAAGTTTCAGTACTAAGAAGAAGGACATAGTTCAAGATACTGGTACCGTGTCTAATAGTACCGAGAGCAACTAATATCATACGCCGTACGAAGTATACCAGGTACGAACTGTGGAGGCAAATCCATCAAGGCCAAATTAGGATATACCCTTCAACGTCATTGGCCAGTCTATTAGCGCGCCAATAAGCTCACTTTACGAATAGCACTACTGAGTCCGCATGTGATACAGCATCACACTAAATATATATGCAGGTACTTAAACCTACCAGGTAGGTATTGGGGAAACAAGTTCACAACGTCGTGTTAAACATTGGGTAGGCGAGCCAATGAAATAACAACGCCAGGATCTCGTCGTCCTTCTATATTACGCTGCTAGACCGTCTTCACCTACAGCGTAAGGCGTGTTCCGGGGTAGTGCAATATAATAGTACTGTGGCTTCTAGTTATCGACATAACAGACACGTTTAGAATGTAACCATAGGAATACCAAATACTCGAATCCTTATATGATTCCGTCTATCTTGGAACTACAATGTTAGTATGGCTCCGTTTGACTCGATGCTCAAGGTATTGAACGCGTGAGGGGTACGTAGGTGCCGACTTGCCAGTGCTTGCTTAATGCGATGTTAGGTACAGACAAGACCCGGCGATCTTCGCTTTAGACCATTGAAGGTGCCTCAGTCTGGTATTGCATGCCACGGAAGTTTCATCTCGAATGGTACAGCTACATCCTGCCCACGTATCCAAAGTGTGATGCAGCAAGTCGTTCGAGTATCAGGTAGGTAGTCATGGAGACACTGTAGATGATGGCGAGGTATCACCATGAATCGGAGTATATGACTTGCAATACTGTCAGCGCACAGCTGTCAGTACAAACCTAAGCGCTTCCCGGTCCTTGTCTTGCTGCAAGACCGTGCTTAAGATCAGGATCGAGACCTTTAAAAGCTCGAAAGCCACCCACCTACCTACCGAGGAAGAGAGACATCATCAAAGCTAGAACTTCACTATACGCTTGAAATGGTTCCGGGATACTTTCGACATTCTCATCACTACCAAACTCATTACCACTGCCCCTGCCAACCCTGTATGGATTCTCAACCCACTCGACGCGACCGAGTCCGGGCGTACTATTGGGAGTTGGACGTATATTCGAACGGAGAATGCAACACGGAGTTTGCAGCACGGGCAGTGGATACTAATACGCCAGGGGACGACTTGGGCCCTGGATGTGGAGTTCTATACAGAGCCGAGGGCACCGAGACCGAAGCAAAGGAAACCCAGCATGACGAGACGGGATTTGATCGAGTTGGACAGTACAGAACCGGTAGCCGGGGTTTCTGGGTCGTATTCCTCGACGGGATGCGTTGGTATCCCGGCGCACCCGAAGGACCTAGACTACTCGACTTCGGCGCCGATACTAGGCGCATTCCGCTATTCATCACTAGTCAGGGCGACCCTCTACACGAAGCCATGCTCCGACCCGAACGATTCGCCGGACCTGTGTTCTCTTTCATCCCAAGGGACAGACGAGCCTGGGACGACGATCGGGGACCCTATCCCTTTCCCGAAGAGCCCCTCATCACGCGGGTTTGTATCAGAGACCTTAATGCCAGAGTCAACCAAGACGGGCTTATGGTGATCCCCAACGGGCGGTTGATGATCTGGATCACGGGAGACAGGGATGACGTGCCCTGGCATTACTTCAACATGCTTCGACAGCGTGCGGGAAGAATCAATATCCCGAACGTCCAGGAGAAAGAACCTCGCAGCTCGCTAGCGCAGAGACCCAAAGTTCCAGAGACAATCAGACAGGTAGTGAGGGAGATAGGAGGCGAGGTTTAAGAGATGTCGACGATTGAGCACCTAGGCAGTAGCAGCTAACCCGAGATGAATGGCATCATCTCGTCTTAACTGTCGTCTCGGTATGGGCCACTAGAGAAGCCACACCCCCTAACACTTGATGGACGCTTTGAAGTAGTGGTGGTTATGGGAAGGGTTGCTTACAGTATATTATCGCTTGAATGGGTGTGTCATGGAACAGCCACAAAGATAGCTTATTATAGCAAATTGCGCTTTTTCTCCTGCGCCTTCAATAACCCCGCTCCCGTGAGGCTCTACTATATGATATGACCGCCACCTGCTCCAGTGGGTGGAAGGGTATACTCCATGTCCGACATCTCGTCTTGGTGATGCTCGTGCCTATCTCTTGAAAATTTAGTTCGAAATGCCGTCCGGAGGAACAAGAGCTACATAGCATTTCCCGTATTGGCGGTAATATTACGCAATGAGATTCGGTCTTGTTCTTCAAAAAGACTTCAACTAATTTCCTAGGGGCCCGTCAGACAACCTAAAGTTGGGGGGTGATGGTGCCGGACTGCCGGGTCTATCGCTACCAACGCAAGGTGAAATAGCAATAGAGGAATACCTCCTGGAGGTAGAGAAGACATCTGAACAGGACATGAGAGCCTGGATTTTCCACCGGGAAAAGGCGCTAGGTAGAACTCGTTTGGTGTGACGTAGAAAGCGATGATGCTTAATGAAGCCCCGACGATTCGACGTTGACTTGTGGGCTCTCGATATCACGGCACGGCCGAAGATCGAATGTCCCATAGAACTTACATAGGACTGACTTTCTTGACTTTCTTCGAGAAGCCGAGGAGAAGACGCTCAAGCTGACCACGCAGGTACGTCGTAAGCCGCGTAAGGTCCTTTCACCCAGCCACGACCCAAGATATTTCTACACCAACCAGGCTTCCCGCGTTCTAGTGCCAGCAATAACAGCCGATGTGCTCGTCGACGGTTTTGGACCACATAAATTAGATGTTAATATACGAAGCGAGTGAGGCCTTTGCTATACTACTTGCTTTTACCCTGAATTCCTATCTTAGGTTAGCGGTGATCCGGCCAGACAGGCTATTATCCAGTTGTGACGGTTCGCGTCTGGGGACCATCGTTCGAGCGCTGTGTATTTCTGCTGACATTATTGCTGACAGTATTGCTGAACAATTGTGCCGGCCGTCGTACCTAATATTTCTCCTAAACCGAATGGGTCCGATTGAAAGAGAGTTTCTTTTTTAAAAACCAACATCATTCTTGGTTGAGTGAGATTTTGAAATAACGCAACTCGCGGGTTTATGCCTTGTTGATTTGAACATTTGAAGAATTGCGACCATCTCGTCTTTCTTCCAGTTTCCCCCCATTTTCATTTTCAGACACACCCCCTATACCTATACCCCTGTCCTTTACAACCCCCCCGCAGACCAGGATCCCGGGTAGCTAACCCAGCTACCCTCCGCCTGTTACGGCCTGTTACGCGCACTACTGTAAGGCCCTGCCGCTTTCGATCCACACCAGCTTCGAGCTACCTGCCAACCTGCTACCTTAGAGAGAGGCTAGAGACTTGGTCGACCTCATAATGCCGACATACCTCTGCCACGGCTTCCGCTGGCATCGCCGAAGCATTCGGTATTTTGTCGTCATCCAGAACGTCGACGACGCTGCCTCGGAATGGATTGTCGCGCGCGGGAGCGCCGACGCCCTCCTTGACCAGTTCTACGAGCTGTTCGACTTCCTGCCACCCTGCAACCGCCCAACGCGAAACGCGAGCACTTCTCCCCAACGCATCCATTCGCGCCCCTCGACAACAACGAGCAACGGCCACGCCCACTCGCGCAATTCCTCGTACGCCGACCAGGAGAAGGGCCAAAAGGAGAAGCAACCTATTCTGGAGAATGGCCACAGCAGGAGTAGCAGCGGTCAGCACGGCCAACACGGCCCGCCACCCAACGGCGGGAAATCGTTGGGGCAGCTCGCGAAAAGCAAGAGACGCGACGACAAGAACGCAAGACCGCCGTCGCCAGACCCGCCGGAACCCGACGACAGTATACCGTTCAATAATTGGTCCGTGGTGAAGTTTCTGGAAGAGTTCGACCCGACGGACCTAACCGTCGTCAGCGGAGAGTGGGCCTATGTGGCGGATTATGTGGTGCGCATAGATACGTCGGTGTCGGTCGCGGACGAGATAAGCCGCTACGAGGCACGAATGAAGACGGACCCCAATAAAGCCATGAGCGGCCCGAGCGACGAGGTCAGTCGCAGGGTCAACACGTTTGGTAACAAGAACGCCGGGTGGTTCGAACAGCTCCGCGACAAGCTGCAAAGGACAGAGAACATCCGGTGGTACGTCGTCGTATGCGGCGACGAAGAACGTACTGCCCCTGAGCTCAGAGACGAGGAATACGATGGGCTAGATGGGGGCAGCAGGGCCGCAGGCCATGGACGCCGGTACTCCATCCGGGGGATTGTTGAGAATGGGTTCGAGTTCCGACTACCCGAGTTCCTCTCGCCATCACGAGCATCGGAACAGGCGCTAAGACGTCGGAGGGCCGAGAGGAGGATGGCCAGGCAGGGCTCTACATCTAACCCCTTGCCAGAGAACAGCCAGCCGGCCATCCCTCCTCCGCCCGCTCCTATCCAGGTTGCCCACAAGATGCCATCAGACAACACCGTCAAACCTAAGGCTTCCAAGTCTAGCGGCGGTCTTAGGAGGTTGTTTTTAAGACGGAGAGTCGACGGCCCGACATGAAGTGCGCCGTCGAGAGGTGCTTAATAGCTACCTTGTCGTTGGGATGTCTCAAGTCCTTTTATTTTCAACAATGTACATTCAAGGGTACATGGTGCTAGAGGAAGCGCACCATGACACATGAATGGTAGACAGGATCGTATCCTGTACATGACTGCCTTCTAGGTAGTACTTATTTTCCCCCGGGTCCGTTTTTTGGTGGCACTGTTGTCTAAATCCACTGCTAGCCACGTTGAAAGGGGGTACATGAGCAGCTAGGAGAGACGACAGTGTCGACTCCCGGAGATGACCAAGATATTTATAGGTCATATTCGACCTAGATGACTCTGACAACTGAGGCGCATTAAATTTAGACGACAACGCCTTACTTCTTAATTATAAAACGGGGATCTTCGTGTACCTACGTATGTACATATATATCATTACGACGACATTATAAAATACACGATACAGCATTCACCGGGCTATTATTAGGGGCTACTTCTTCACCATACCTTACCTTGGGTACCTACCATCCCTAACACGACTACTAATACGACTACATCCAGTGCTGGACGTGCTCGCTCTCCACGATGAGCTCGGGTGGTGGCCACTTCTCGCGCCTTCCAATTTCTATGAAGCAAAATAGGCGCATTAACGCAATTTTCTTTTTCATCAATCTTGCCTCAACTTCTTCCGACTTCCTCCAACTCCAACACCGCCAGCCATCTCCCTTTACTCCTTTCACGGCACCTATCTCTACTCTACTATAGTCCAGACTCCTACTACGATATCTTATAGCACCGAAGGACGAGTACTCAGGATGGTTCTATGGAGACCAGCAGATCGTAGAGGGATATGACAATGCTGTGGACGTGCTTAAGGCGGAGTCCCGTCAGCAACGGCGGCGACCCCCTTTCCCCAACGAGGTCTTATAAACGATCGTCGAGTCGGTCGAACTCCCAATAAACGACGTAAACACCATAGGAACCCCGGAAGGTTTTCTCCGGACTCGAAATCTGCTTTACAGCTTTTGCTGATCCGCACTCTGCTGGAGAAACCTGAAATCCGCGGGCTCGTCAAGAATATTCTCTCTCCTTCGGAGTTGTTTCCTGAACCATGATGGCGTTGGAAAGAGAACATCGCCAATGCGGCAAAATGGCCTTTCGCCGTTTATGACTATCCACACTAAACAGAATTCTCAAGACGTGATGCGGCGATATTCGGACACGCTCATCTCTACCCGTGGTTCTCCAGAATCAGAGTCGACTGCACAGTTGATCAAATATCGCTAGCCGTACTTCTTTGGTATACAACCAACCTAGAGCTTCTTCTCCTATATAGTGCCATTGAAGGCCCGAACGACGAGAGCAACTCGTACACAGAGCTATGCGAAACCATAGGGGAAATATCCAACTACCTGCGTAAACCTCCGCTTCCCAACCTTTCGACACCGTATATTCAACGACATATCACGTTCGCGCAGGACTCGTACCACAGACCTTGTCGTGGATCCCGCCTTCTTGGGCAAGCTAAACCTCACTCGGCTTCATTCCTGGCGCAATATCAAGTATCTCACCTTCGAGCATCCTTGCGCTTTCAATCGCAAGACTGTTTGTTGGCGCCAGTAAGTAGCATCTCAAGTTACTTTGTTTCGATTTCCAGTATATCACAAGGAACTCTTTACTCTACTAAGGGGGGACTTTCTCCTACAATATGGCCTTATTTGATCACTTCGCTATCCGCTATCCAAATAAATTGCTGCTAACTCCCGATATTGCAGTTCTCGCTGAGGACTTGGTTCGTGTTTTACGAGCAGCCTCACGACTGGAGACTTTGTCGGTTATTGTTTCACATGCGAAATCAGCACGTAGACCAGTTCACGCTCCAGCAGCAGGTTGGGATGTCAATGACGTGCTGGAGCAGCGGAAACACACTCTGAAAGAGCTAGAGTTCAGGATATGTGGCCATGATTGGTATCTATCTCAGCTCGGGCCTAGCCAACGCCTAGAGTGCCTCCCTTGGCTCGCAAAACTGCAGCGTTTAACAACCGGGCCGCTCCTCATTATGGAGCGCTACTCTTCGCTACCAGTAGAGGAATTGCTACCGCCGAATCTCATCCCGTTGACGATAGTCGAGTCGCGGTGGTGTTAGCCGACGCACTTTGTATCCCAGCTGCCAGCGAATGTATCGAACGTCTGGATCGCATTGTCTCTTGCGGAGCTGACCACGGCGCCGCACACCAACACGAATAAGCTCGAACATATTCTTTTTCTGCGCAGCAATCATCGGCCCCATCTCACGCCTGCCCGATTGGAATGGATGGCACGGAGATTCCGGGAGGAACAAGCCACGCTGGGATTCTCGTACGGAGATGATGAGACGCCGCGTGACTTTTTCCCCCATCACAATCTGCACCCGTAGAGGAGTAGGTTGTTGTTAGTGAGGTGTATTTTAAGGGAAAACGTGTATATAGCCTGCAGCACCATCTGGTTTCTTTTTCTCAATTTGACCTTCGTCTACTACTTTAGGGAATATGGTAATGCCATTCAGAGCGATAAATTCATATTTCCCCTTTCTTCTATCGAAAGGTTCTCAAGCAAGTTTGAGTAACTGCTTTGCATATTAGGTACCTACAGTTAACCTATCTACCTCTAACCCACATACTACCTTACCTTACCCAACTACCTCCATATCAGTTATAGTAACGCGATATCCGTACAAGTCGCAAGTCCAAGCCGTTCCGTATCCAACTGAAACCCCGACCGACGGGGACCAACCCCAAGCTCGCAAAGCCAAGCCGTCCCCAGCTACCAAGCCTGCATTCTTTTTTTCTGCGCGTACCTATAAGAAACGAGAGAAATCTCCGAAAAGGCCAACTTGAAAAAGCCGGCTAGGTTAGGTTAGGTATGTAGGTTGGATGCTTGCATTTGCATTTACATACACATACCCTTACCTGCCTGGGATTCTTTTTTGTTGAATACCTCCACCTCTCTCCCCATCCCGCTGCCATTCAAACTGCCGCTGCAAGCTGGGGGGAGGGGACTGGCTTAGCCTCTGGCATGCGTTGTTGCCGCCGGGGAGGGGAACCCGGGGAAAGAAAGCGACCTGTTATGCCGTGTTATACGTTATGTATGTACGTCGGCAGCGGGTGCGGAAAAAAGTGCGGAGCCCCGCAGAGTTCTCAAACACGGTAGGATTCTTGATTCCTGGGCTTTCTCTTGGTTCCCTCGGTCTATGTACTAGGTAGGTAGGTGGGTAAGGAAGCATGTAGGTAGGTAGTTAGGAAGGAAGGCGATGTAAGTAGTGGTGAGTAATAGAATTTGGTAAATTTTGCATTGATCAAGTTCCTTATTTGTTGTTAGTCTCTTGCGGGCAAAAGCGCATCGTATTAGTCGGCGCGGCGGAACGTTAAAGGACCACCTCCGGGTGCATGTAAGAAGGAGGTACCTAAGGTCAGGCCGCCAGTAGGCTCTTTTCTAGCTAAACAGGTATTTGGAAGAAGCTTTAAGGGGGTTCTAGACTTTTGTCTTTCATGTAAGGTATGAAGTCATATTTCATTTCCACCTCGCTTAATCTCTTTCCCACGTGCGGAAATGGCAGTAATTTAGTTGCACACGATATGGACATGCGCGAGTCTCACTTCAAAAATAGAACAAGCAGGCTAATACGTAGATATCTTTTAACAAAGCCGAGTGGAACAGATGTATAAATAGAAGTTTCTTCATATAATAATATAGGTATATTTTATATCAAAAAAGAAGAAGCGCCATTGGGGGTATAGAGTAAGGTACCATAGGTATAGGTAGGCTGAAATGATCAACTGTAAGCTGCCACAACTTTCATTAAAATAATTTTCGTGTCATTGCCTCGTAACCTCCCCTTCCACCGTCCCTTATGCGTCGTTCAGTTGCAGTGTAAGTGCAAGTTGAGCCAACCTCCCGAGATGTCGAGTTCTTCGGCTTGTTAGTCGAATCCATCCTCGCCTCCCCAAACCCTTAGGATTAACCGTGATGACGATATGCAGATCGCATAAGAAAGAAGAAAAAAACGCCGACAGCGCCGAACAGAAACAAGAACTGAGATTGCATCCCCTGGATATATCGCGAGATAGTACACTTTGGTGATGCTTGGACCAAGAGACGACATATAACCCCCCTTGCCATGTTTGAAGTGTAGGTATACAATGGAATACGGATGGATGGCAAACTTTTGGGGGTTAGCTAAGCCAGCCAGCTGGCTTGCTTGTTTTCCCCCCTTTACCCCGAGGTCTTTTCCCCTTTGCTTGTGACCTCATCGACCCTCATAATGACATCGTGAACGGTGGAGTTGTGTGAGTTAATGCATTGCATCGCGGTGCAGCAACGAGATGATGAGAATTAGCCGCGCAGTTCCCTGGATCGGTGTTGCAACGTATCGGTGTATAGGCGTATAGGAAAAACGTCAGTAGACTCAATGTCTGCCCCCAAGTCTGCTAAAAACATGCAAAAGAAAGACTTGGTAGCGCTGTTCGTGAACACCGACCCTGCCCCCCCTCCGCATTGAGTAATAGGGAGCGATTGTTGTCAACAGGGGTTGGTCGGCGTGACGGGCCGCAATGCCTAGCCGTCCCCAGACCAAGAGATTTCCCCGCCAACCACGGCTGGGCCAGTTCATCCCCAGGATGCAACCCCAGGATGCGCTGCAGTGCTTCCAAAGGCGCAGGAAGTGTCACTGCTTTCTGCTGGTCGGTGTTCCCCCAGGCCCTCTTTTTCGACGGCCTTGTTCCTGGGGGTATTCTGTTTTCTAGCTTGGTCAATCATCCTAAGAAATCAGCCACGGAGGGACTTGATCCCTAGAGACCCGACAAGGCTGAAAAGGAATCCGGTGGCTAGTCGCCCACTACCTTTGGTTTTCTTATAACCTCCCCAATCGAGCGTCGCATCGCAGCAGTACATGTGGCCGGGAGAACTCCTCGTGCAATAGAGACGGGGCATTTGGCGCATAGCCGAGAACCTTCAGCACCCATCCTGCTGCAAGTCCCTGCACTGGTTCCTAGATACGCGAACAGGCCGGCCCAGACAACGGGTAGATATGACATCTGAAGAAAAAGAAAGAAAAACTTGACACCTCCATTGCGGGCGTAGAGGTTGGTTGGATTGTTCGGGTCAAGAATACAGAATCCGATCGGTGGGGGAATCTGAAGCCCATTCGGTCCGGAGATCTCGACCACCATGCTTTAGCTGTATGTTGATCATTCTGCGTCATTGTCATTGTCGTTATCCTTCTTTTCTCAGGGCGCACGTCAACCATTCAAAAAAGTTCGCCTGCGGACCTCAGCCTCCTTGATAATTTCGGCGGCCAAACTCAGGCTGGGTGCCAATATTGCCATCCTCTCGATGTCCATAATTACGTCATTGATGATCTGATCGATGACTTCACGGTGAGGCACCAACGTCAATAGGATGTTGGACAGGGACGGTGACATTGTAGCGCCCATCACCAGTAGCGTCTGCGAGACGATAGAGAGAGCGCCTTGCCAGAGGTAGGGCATATGGCCGGCGTGACTACGGCCAAATCGTTAAATTGCATTCAAGACTTTTGAAGAGCCGGGAACAGAGTATGAGGCTAGGGGAAATTGACCAATCAGAAAAGGGGGATTTTACTTACTGTGCAGCTATGTGCTCCAATTGCCTGATTGAGGCTTCGAGGCATTTGTGACAGCTCTCCCGCACTGAGGGGTCCAAAACGGCCTGTTCGTTGTCCAGGACCGCCAAGATGTACGGACGGTAGATAATGGTTCGGCAAGCAAAGAATCGTAGACGCAGAACCGTTTGCACCGGGTCCGGTAGAGTCGTGCGGGTGAACGGGAACTGAAGGGCTAAAGGGAGGCTCTCGTACCATTGCGTGAGCTGAAAGTCCAGCTCAGCAACGACAGGCTCGAGACTAGTGGTCGACGCCATAGAATCCTTCGAGTAGATGAGTTGGCTGACTCGATTGAGCAGCCTCCTCAAGGCGATCTCAGCTAGGAAATACCAGAGATCGTCTCGGCCGACCGCTTCGGACTCTTCTCCTTGAAAGCCACCAGGGAGCCCGACATTCTCCTCAAATTGGACTACTCCGGAATGGGGCAAGTCTAGCTCCGCAAGAAGGTCGCTTTCGAAAAGAAGGGCGTTCCAGTAGATGCGTTCCAGTAGTTCCCTCTGGTCCTCGGGTACGCGGGTTGGTGTCATGAGCAAGAGTTGTAGTTTGCTGCTCACCGTGCACAACAAGTTCCAGGCTTCCAACGGCCGCACTAGGTAGAATAGATATGCCGCTGCCAGCAGATGACATTGAGCAGCGAGAACGCTATTAGCGGTCATCATGCCGGGTAAGAGTGACCACGCAGCCGTAAAGTACTGCAAGCCGGGAGGGTCTTCCTGAGGTACGATCCTCGATATACTGCCCCGCAAGCTTGCTTGTCCTAAAGAGAGCACTAGTAGCACAATGCAGCTTTCCGGACCTTCGCGGAAACCAGTCGATAGTGCCGTTCGATAATGACTCCTCCAAGTAAAAGGGTTGACGCACGCATACCACACGTTCACTCTCTCGAAATAGGCTTCGATGTAAGCATTAGTATTCGATAGATCGACGCAGGGAGTCTTGGCCAAAGAGTGAAGGGGCTCTCGCGCCATCTCGAGCTGTAGGATGATTTGCGGATCGTACGGGCGCCCGATGAGATCTCGAATCAGCGGCCACTGAAGTAGATGCAGTGCGGCGTTGGTATGAACTTTCGGCATCGTAGAAATGTTAGTTCCTTGGGGATGGCTGGTCCATGTGCCTAACCCACCGCTCGGTATGATAGAGACAAAGCTCCCGGACGAGTTCTGGATCAGGACATTATCACCGCTGAGAGCTGTCCCGTTACTGATGGGCGGAGAATCGTGTGTGATCTGCATAGCATTTGGATGGCCGTTCGCTAAGTTGATCTGAAGAAGACTCTCGATACGATTTAGTCGCTCGAGAATGAGCTTGTCGCCGGCGTCAAGCTTGATCCCAGGCTCTCGATATATGCACTCAGCGCCCAGTTCCGTGCACAGTTTGCACTTCGGTTTGGTGCCGTCACACCTCGATTTCCGGGACCGGCATACTTCGCACTGTCAAAATTCGTCAACGACAAAGCTCACTCGGGTGACCTTCGTTGCCTCCCAACCTACCGCGATCGTGGCTCGTCTCCGAGGGTAGTCCACAGTTGCGTCCGTGTTCCGCCTCTTCAAAGGGTTTCCTCCTTCGTCGCTCGGTGCCTTCGCCATGCCATTGGTGATGGATTCCACACGGATTTCAGACGTTTGAGAAAGGTTTCTTGCCTTCTGGGCCGAGCCTAGTATTCCCTCCCGACTGAAACTTGCGGTGCGCTGAGCCTTGATGGCCGTCGGGGACTTCAGCGCTGAGCCGTTGGTGGCCGGGTTGAGCTGCGGCGACGGGACCTCGATTGAGAAACCCTCCCTCGACGGCAGGGGAAAAGGCCGTCCTGAATTACTCACAGCCCCGGCGGAAAGAGGCGAGTCCCCCGTCGACGACGGCGACATCTTCCAAGCCAACTGGGTCACCGGCACCCACTACGGTCAAGACGACGACAGCCTCGCTTAAGTTCGTGTCAGATGACGATATGCTACTGTTTCTGTATGAAGCCGTGTAACCAGGACCAAGACAAGTATGCAACTTCGGTGAAGAAGTATTTACCCAGGAACGCCTCGCAGGGACGAGATTCGGATAGAAATGACGAAGAGACAGTATCCGGTCTGCAAGGCACGGGCAGCAAGCTTATCATGTATTAAAGACGGGAAACCGTGGGAAAGATGGAGGATTTGACGGTGGTGTCTTCCCTCCACATGGTAATACAACCTGCAGAAGCGTTGAGCCCTAGTAAATAATCCCAGCTCGCCTAGAGGACGAGAGGAGGGTCCAGCGTGTCCAGCATAGGTCGGCCAGCCATAAACCCCAGAAATTGCTTCCCATCGCGGTTTAGGCGCGGTGCCGTCAAAAATAAAAAGGGTACTAAAATACAGCCAGTTAGTATGACCCGTGGTATAGGTATGGTACAGTACGTAGCAGCAGGGCAAGGGATCGAAAGTCCACCCCTGCCCCGTCACCCTCGCCTTGATTGGAGCCCATCTTCTGGAAGCTCGCGGTACAATACTGTATACTACACCATTTGACGGTTCAGAGAGCTACGAAGTAGCTGTGAGCCCAGTCGTAATGAACTTTCATCTTCCGTGCGAACAACCTACTCCAAGGTATAGTGGTACAGTTGGAATCAACTCGAGGACTAATGTTAAGACGAGGCGAGCCCTGACACAGGGCTTCATGCGTCGCACATCCACGCTATGATGCTTCTACATATAGCTACACGTAGAATAGAAGAGTCCAAAAGAGGATAGAACTTCTACCGCAGATGATACTTGACGCCAGCCCGAAGCGCTCATATCAACGGGGTAGAGGGTACTGCAAATAAGCAAGCTCTTCGAATCCCCGCTCCTGGAACTACCAAGAGTCCGCGAACCTCGTACAGATCAGCCCAGCGCATTGGCTAAGCCGGGGCCTTGGACGGTTTAAAACACATGGGACGATTTGCGAATACGGGAGGGCCCTTCAAGTTGGGATCAGCTGCCGCGCGCTGAAATTTCGAGGCCCCCTCGAATATTAACCACACCAAGCCCATATGCATTATATGTATCGTAACAAATCAGGGTATACGATACGCTTGTATCGTAGACCGAAGTGCTCTCTGCCCCGATGGAGGGGGCCAAGGGAAATAGGTAACCCCAATAATGATATAATGATACTGAAATGATACCGATGATGACGGAGGATGATGATGAGTGATCTGTATACATGCCATGGCCATGCCCTTGAGACGCGAGTTCAAGGCATAGGCTCCTCGCGACGTAGATAGAATAAAATTAAAATAAAGTGATTGGTACAAAGTACGTAGGATGCAGTTTGGAGATGGAATCTGGGGTCCTGTGGGTGCGGACAAGGGATCGGATGAAAGGGAATATGAAAATTTCCGTAGTCAAGGTAGGATTCCCGATAGCAATTGACGATGGAACAGCGCGAACATTGTTAGTTCTGAGGTGTCAGAAGAAGAGCAAATGGCGGGAATATTCAAAGTGGGCTCTCGGTTACCTACATTTACATGTATGTATGTAGAATTAACTGGTAACGACTCCACGGATTATACTTCTATGCACGTAGTGATATCGAGAGGTGGATAGAGTGAATGCCCTAAGGATCTTATGTATTAATACAAGCTAATTCTGCTGAACCCTTTGGCACTGCTAGCCCTAAAACAAGAGGCTGGAGCCGGAAGCCAGTGGCCTACCTATCCCCTAGGCTGGGTTAGGTACCTACTAATAACGCCAACACCTTTTACACCCGCATTTTTAGGAATGTACAAGGTAATGTGGCAGGTCTGGTTTGGTGCCTGCGTTACAAAGAGAACAACAGTTCATGTCGGCATTTGGCTGGCAGCGTTTTCACCTGCTACTAATTTCCCTACAGGCCACATTAAGGCAGGTCGGTTTATGCGCTCAGGATGTCCAATTACCTAAAGTTAGCATAGTCCATATCTCAGGACCCTCCAGCTGATTTGGAGTGCCGTGCCTACGTGCATATGCCCTGTGCAGGTACATCTAGGATAAGGCCTTACAAGGTACGTTTATTAGGTATCCCAAGGGGACCCTTGCCCGACCCCATCTTTTGGACTGGATGCGGCACATGGGGCATGGATAACAAAGATATCTTGAAGCTTGAACGGTTACGGTTTTGATACCTACCTCGAAAATACACTTTTCTAAGCTATCTCTGTCTATGGTCTCGCTACGATACACAACATATCCATCATCGAAATGCAGGTAGTTGACCAGCACTTTGATTTTTAATGGTCTTTCATCTGGCTGATCATAGCATCTGTTCGGCCGAGTAACTTGAAAAGCAAAAAGAAAAAGAATAAAACCTGATATCTCCACTCCCTTCGAGGGGCTCAACTTTGGACATGTTCTTGGAGAATAAGACACATCACATGCAATGCCGTACAATCGACTAAGGTAGGTCATACAAGACTATAGCCTACAAGATATTAGTATATTCTTTTCCAAATCCCCAATATCCTCCAAGAGCCAGTCAGCCACCGAAATTGACCATGCCTTCCCTGCTCATGTAATATACGTGACAGATGATTGGATATCCAAGGTCGTGGCCAAACGATGACAGCTTCTCAGCCTGCTCACTTAATATCTTGCCTGCAAACACGTGAAGGATACTCCAACCTCTATATAACGGAGCCAGAGGGACAAGGTCTTGGTTGTCATTTGGCGAGCCGAACCGACTTGCTTATATGGTCTCGCTTGAGTCACGAGAACCTGTCTGCCGCAGCTCTTCTGCGACATCAATATATAAGCGGATGACTATCTCTATTCGCGGAGCTGGCTGACCTTCCTTTCTGGAAAGGCCACTCTCTTTTTTTCTACTCTTTATGGACCCCCGAACCTCCTACTTGGGTACCGAAAAAAAGAGAGGCCCCCTCTTCGCTGTTCACATCCCGCTAGCGTAGGACGAACGAGACGATCGCATCTCGCTACCGGACAAAAAGTCCCCTTTCTGCTTCTTCAACCCCTCTCTTACAAAAAGACGAAGGATGCTAAGAAAGAAAGCTGCGAGGCTGACCGAGCGAAAGTCATCACCAAGATTGCCCCTTTGGGTTTTACACGGCACGGATTCATCTAAACAGTGGATCGCGCCGTTCAGGCAGTCTGCGGATTACTACAGCGGACATGACGATCGAAGCAGTGTTCTGGAAGTTCTCGCGAAATGAAGCCCGGTTTTTCCCCAGCGCAGAAGCATAGATTGATCAAACTGAAACTTATCACCTATCATATTTTCTGGTTAGTCTCCCTCACCACACGGTGTTCTCTATCCTATACACCTAGGTATCTGTCTAATTTTCCTCCCATAGCACCAAGGCTTGGGTGCGTGGGAGGACTAACATCATATCGGCGAGCGCTTCTTCGGCTGTTGGCATCTGGTGGTGACTTGCATAACTATAGCCTTTTTTTCTCAACGGGCCGAATACTGAGTGATACCCAGTGTTGAAGGTGGTCGAAAACGTGGCAACCTTGCACTAAACGCACACCGGTCGCCCGATTCCTGGAAGGATAGGTATATAATATATCCTTACGCTATATCCTTACAGTGAATCCTTACACTATAATCTTTGGCTGGTAAGATCGAACTGGGCTTAGCATCGTCCTAACTCGTGCCGCAGATCATTTCTGCGGGGGAACGAATTTCTCCCGTCAAGTTGATTGAGCTAGAGCTGGCAAAGCTGGGAAAGGGAACTTGAACAAATTAAGATTAATAAATTTTGCCTTATATGGTACTATCTACTATCTACGTCCGACTTCAAGTTCTTCGACCAATACCCGTTTTCCTTTCCCCGGCACTTTATGATGTTCCTTCCAGTCAGATGATACCTACCCAAGGGTCTCGTGGTATAAGGGAGGGAACAACTGCACATAATCCTCTCTCATGCGTGCTATGTAACAAGTCGCACCCACTTCGTTGCAATCATCAATGCCAGCTAATAAATCCTTGAACCTGATCAGGGTAACGCCCGGCTATCTCCTAATTGTGAGTTTAGAGCAGATCATAATAGGGTTGTATCAGTATATATCGCAACCCACGAAAGCTCAACCAGACCATTGTGTCAGAACTTTGCCAGAGTTGGGGTCACGAGCCTAGACCAAGACGAGCCAGTCCGCCGGTTAGCCTTTAGGAATTAAACGAGAGGCCGTCCCTTTCTTAGCAGCTCCGCTATTGCTGCCGTGGCCCCGGCCCGCTTTGACAGGCCGATTGCCTCCTAGTCTGCTAGTACAGTAGTATAGCAGTATAACACTGCTACTAATATCGCAGACTCTCTTCTCCTCACCTGTCCGATGCTCTTCTCACTATAAACTCAACCTCTAGACTTACAATGCCAAGACGAACGCTAATCTAGTCAAGTGGATGCTTTGTTGCAACTCCCGGCATCGTCAGCCTATAGCGGAGGTTATATGAGTTGGACGACCAAATGTGTCTTGCCATAGCTAGCCGTCTCTAAACCAAGCCCCAGCCGGTCGGAGCTGTTCCGTAGGTAGTCCAGAGACATCATCAATATCTTGGTAGGCCAGGTAGTCAAGCACTGGGCGAAGCTCATATGTTCCTAGGCACATGCTCGGCACAGTTACCGAGAGTAAAGTGCATCACGATGATCCCGATCGATTGTTCTCATGACGTTCGGACGGACACGCCGCATACCCAAGGCCAGCAGCTCCTTTTTCTTTCTAGATCCACCGACAGGATCTCCTATGCATGATGTCTGCTTTCAGACCAGCCGCTCAGACTCTTCGCTAGCTAGCCCCATGCCCGCCCGGCTCTGCTTGCCTGCCTGCCCTACCCTGCCCCAGACCCCGCATGCACGAGCGAAGAGAGGCTTTCATATAGGTAGCTAGCTATCATGCTGTCATGTAACAGGTAGCTACCTACATAACCTGACATGGGCGAACGACTCGCTTGGGAGTGTGGCATCTATTAGAGTTTAGGGTCTAGACAATGGACCCTCTCTGTCTCTCACTCCCTCCCTTGTCCCTGAACTACTTATGTAGCTTCTACCTATGAGGCTATGTACCACGACCTCAACTCTCTCGGGTCGGCCAACCAGCTCTCGAAGGGGGGGCCGGGCCTTGAGACTTTTCCGCGAATAGTACATAGCTAACCTTGAATGATCGCGATAGCTGCCGCCCCCGGCTACTCCCCTCCCCAGACGTATATACCGTACATACGTCTAGATATGCAATGTACGCCTGCCCTGCAAAGAAGACGTGCAAGAAATTTCACGAAAAAAGGACGACCGTGCGCGCCTCCTCTCTGGGAGGTAGACTACTAAACGAGTGCAACGTCGGTATAGTATCACAACATTCTACAAATTTTTGTTTTCCTTCCCTTCTTCTTCGTCGATGATTTTTCGCCTTAGGAGAACCAACTAAGATACATACCATACTACTAGATGGAGATGGAACACCCCAAGATCCAGCCCAGCGAGCAGCAGGGTCCTTTTCCGCCAAGTGAGCCAGTTTGCTCCCGTTTTGGGGTCCTCGTCTCGTCCCGATCCGGTATCCCGTACCCCATATCGAGCACTTCCCCTTTCCTCTTCTTGTCTTTTTCTCTTTTTTCTTTCTTTCCTTGTGCGACTTTAAGCCTGGCCCTACCGGATCTTAAACGGAACGTTGTAGCGGAACCGCTGTCAACCTTACATGTCAAGCTTTTCTGGTACTGTTACCGAGCCGCCGCAGTCTGCCATTCTGATGTGACCAGGTCACCAGCCAGTCAGCCAGAACGCTGCCGTACCAGGCTGTAGGTCCCCATCCCAGGGTATACGTATGCCAGAAGTTATTAATGTCTCTGAGCGGTTCCAAGTTTCCCAGGTTCAGCTGGGCTGGGCTGGTTCGTCTGTGCCCTTTTTTTCTTGTATAACGAAATGACTTGGGGTATGTATGGCGTATGCTCATGCAACGAAGACGTGGATCTCATCTATCTAACCTACCTGTCAAACCCTGTACGTTGCCTGCCTACCTGCCAGACCTTTCCCCTTCCTGTCGATCTCCCGTGCCCTGCTCCGCGGTGGCCTTGCCGTTCAAAAAGCATCTTCCGTCATCATCTCTTTCGCCACTCTATATGCGTCGATAGGCAAGGCTGTTCGACAAACGGGTGACACATCGCGAACTACTCTGCCCCTGATCAACAGTTCCCCCCTAGGTACGCAAACCATAGATTAGTCTCCTTTCCAAATACTAGTCTATTCGTACTTCTTGCGGCGGCAACTATTCTCCGCAATGATTCCAAGCCGGCTTCCGGCTCGAACGAGGGGGCGAAAAAAAAGGGGGAGGGGTTCTATTTTTGTCACACCATACCATTCTCACCAGTCCAGTGGCGACACTCATATATTGACCTACGTACACCTGGCTCACCCCCATCTCTAGCTTACCATACTTTCGAGAAGGGGCTGGCTTACTTACTTACGTGTCTATATTAAAATCCAACCTGTCCCCGCACCGTACTTACTCGCTTCCTGTCAAAAAATCTATATTGTAGGCGCTACCTAAATACGAACCCCGCAGGAGGTCTCCAGCACATGTCTTTTACGTCCTCCACAAGCTCGTGAATGAGGCTCTGGGGTTCGTTGGGGTAGCTACTAACGAGACACTTCTTCATTAGCGGCATCGTCAGATGACCTCAAATGACTAAAACAAATTAATTGGGTTTTTTCTTCTCCTTCGCTTAGGTATTGTCATTGTTGGAACCGGGGTAAATCATGGCTACTACTGCATGGAGTTTGATTAGGGGGTGCTGTAGAAATTTTAACTACTCTATAGATCACGCGATGCCCCCTATTCCAGCCCCGTTGCCCAGTTTGGGAATCTAGAACTCGTACAGTGCCCCGTGTTTTCCATCCCTAGATGGTATGATAGTCCTCGCGGAAGATGGCGGCAGTGACCTCGCCCTCGATGTTGGTGTAGGCCACGTAGTCCTTCAGCTCCCCCGTCTCGACGTCGCGGTCGATGATGACGACGCGGCCGTCTGCTTGGAGGGCCACGGCCAGCAGGTCGCCGTCCGCGTTGATCGAGAAGTGCCTCGGGCCACTGCCGCCGGCGGGGAATTCTTGGACTTTGGTGAGGTCACCCGTCGCGCGGTCAATCGAGAACTATGGTAAGTTCAGAGTTAGAAATTACTGGCATTGCAATGACAGATTCTACGGGGGTCTCTCTTATAGCTGCTGCTGCTGCCGCCGCCTGAGAAATTTCTCGCAAAATTAGGTACCTAGGTAATTACGCTTTTCAAACCTAGAAAAAGGGGGGGATAGTAAACAGTTCTATTAAGCAAACTCACAGTTATGATTGGATCCGAAGGGATCTCGGTGCTGTTATTAGGGTCGAAGTTGGTGATATTGAACGAGTTCTCCCAGCGAGATGATGCAATCAGATACTTGCCATCGGGCTTTCACGTGGCATATTAGCAAAGCCCATGGTAAGCAGCGGCTTAAGGTCTGGGGAGAGCTGAGAGGGAGGGATGGGTGGATGGATGGATGGATCTACGCTGCACTCACCGATACCAGAATCTCCGCTGCACCCGTGCCCTCAGGCAGTACCGTCTCCTCGCCATGCGTAGGGATGACAAATAGCTCGGTAAACCCAAGAGTTTTGTTGTCATTGTAGATGACCTCGTAGCCCGTGATCAGGTTGCCCAGCTCGGAGATTAGGTAGAAGTACGTCTTCGCTGGAGTTACCGTGAATGCACCGTGCCTCGGTCCAGACCCGGGCCGTACAGTAAGGGGCGCCACGGGCGTCAGCTCGAGGGTGCTGGCATCGGCTTGGTAGATGCGTACGAGGTCGGCGCCGAGATCTGGCACGAGAACGTACGACGCCGTAGGGTCCAAGATGGCCTCGTGCGGGTG
>JAOWAP010000004.1:1171898-1184767 GCA_028565235.1 Hypoxylon lenormandii
CCGATCTGCTGTCCGGGAGTGCGGAGATGGCGTACGAGTTCGCGGGGCTCAACGGGCAGATCCTGAAGATACTGCTCGAGCGGCCGGACATGGCGGTGCCGGAGCGGCGGCTCCTAGCTAGGCACGCCATGCGTCTAGTTTTCGAGCACCTAGCAAGCCGACTCCTACTCGCGCTCTCGAAGGATGCAGGCGGGGACGAGGGCAATCCGCTGCGCGACATCCGCACCGTGGTGGTAGCGGGCGGTGTCGCCAGCAACCGGTACCTGATGCATATCCTGCGTTCGGTGCTGGACACTCGGGGCTACGGCCACATCGAGCTCGTGTGTCCTCCGCTGCCCCTGTGCACGGATAACGCGGCCATGATTGCGTGGACCGGGATGGAAATGTACGAGGCCGGCTGGCGGAGCGGGTTGGACATTCTCGCCATCCGGAAGTGGCCTCTGGATCCGAATGCTGAGGGTGGCGGCATCCTGGAAGCTCCGGGATGGCAGAAAGTTACGAATGAAGGATCATGATACCCTGATGAAGAAGCTCGCTTATAGTGGCAAGAGAGCGAACAGTCTTATATGTCTACTTATGTATGATTAGGTTGCATTAGGTAACATAGCATGGCATTCACCGGAGTTTGGTTATTTAGAACAAAACACTTCTAAGTGATTCGGAGAAAAGGGAAGGCATCAATCCCTTAATTGTTGGTAGTACATTTACACAGCGGGTCCTAAAGGCCCGTGGGAATTGGCCTAGCTAGGCTGCTACTGTGACAGTCTATCAAGTTTTGCTCTGCTCCGCCGTTCGCTTTCCCTAATAGCCTGCTTCTGTTCTGTGCTGGATGTCGAGATCGAAAACATCCGAATGCCGTCTGGTATTCCATCTGCTGCTAATAGGCCCGTAACTTAGTCTAGCGCACTGGTAACGTTGCTGAACTCGCCCTTCTCCAGCTTCGTCTTCCAGAATATCGGGTTGGTGTCGTTGAAGCCGTGCTTGACCCAGCCTTCTTCCTTGACATGATACAAGTTAATGTAACCACCCGAGTACGCGTCTCGGTGCGTAGCCGCCAGGATACTCCGGCGACCCAGCTCTAGGGCGTCCTCCTCGGTCAGGTCGTACTTGTACTCGGCGTCCAAAACACCGTACGCAAACGTCTGACCCGAACCGACGCAGAACAGGTTTCCGGCGAGACGAGTGCCGTCTGAGTCGATATAGTATAGGGCGGGGCCTTCCTCCTTGGTGACGCCGGCGCACATGGTGCCCATCGATAGACCCATGCCCTTGTACTGATAGACCAGGTTGGCTAGGATCTTAGAGGCAGCGGCGACGCTGATGCGTCGCTTGTGACGCAGCTCGTGCAGGCGGCACTGCATACCGAGCCAGGCCAGCCAGTACTGGCAGTCGGCGGCACCGCCAGCCATGGTGCCCAGCAGGCAGTTGTTGATTTCGATGACCTTCTTGACGGTCTGGGAGGCGATCCAGTTTCCGGCCGTCGCACGGGAGTCCGTCGCCACGATGATACCGCCCTGGAATCGGAAGGCGAGGGTCGTCGTGCCGTGGGCGATCTTGATGGGGCAGTCCGGGTTCGAGCGGTCGTCGGTCGCTGCGCGCAGCCAGGCCGAGGGCTGGTCTCCGGGTTAGCTTGTTGTTGCTGCTTGCTTCACGGCCGTACGTAGATGTGATGAGCGACTGCACTTACTTGGGCTACTGGAGGCATGGCGAATTTGAGGGATAGACCGGGGGCCATATCATTCTGAAGGTCTTCTTGCTGGTCCTCTAAGTAGGTCTCCTTGTGGAATGTTGCCGGGCGGCTGTACCGGGCCACTAGGGTGTCCATGGCTGAAATCTGAGAACCAGAATGACGAGGTAGAGAGGGTCTATATGTTGGGAATAATCTTGAGAAATTGTTAGACGGAAGTTGGATTGGCGATGTGGTGGTAAGATGTGTACAAGTCGATGGAAATGGTAAAGGGCGACGACTGACGTTTGGCAGTGGGCAAGGCTTGAAGCTCAAGGCAGCTGGTCTCACGCGTCGTTGCTTGCTAAAGCGAGCTTGGTCCAAGCTCCCTTGGTGCATGTTTGCTTGTGTGCATGTACCTGGGTAAAATATTATGTAATCGCTTTATGCAACTTACGGGCCTCGTCGGCCAAACGAGACTAAAAGACCTATTACAAAGGATATCAACGAGCTCGCAAGTAATTGGTTTAGCTCTTCCTTTTTACTGTCTGCCTCCTATTCGAATCTATTCTAAGTAGCAAATAGGAATATATTGCCTATTCATTCAGACATTCAGACATAGAGGACTAGAGACGTCATGATAAGCAGCTGGCAACGTACTTGTGTCAGTTGCGAATTATATGAAGCTTACCTCGATATCCCCCTCGAAAATAGCCTCGCTACAACAGGAGACTCGAGGAAAGCAGGCCATGGTCTCGGCTCAAAAGCAACTTCAAAATGTGGGATTTGGAACCAACGGCAGCTTTCGATGCCGAATAGAGAACCTTGGAAACTTAATTAAACTCCTACCGGCATTCTCTTCGCCCGGGAACTCCAAGTTATGTATCTAGCTGAGACCGGATGTAGGAATCTGTCCAACCCTCTATATACTCGATTTCCTTCACAATCCTTGGAATTTCTGGGCAATGAAGATGTATAGCTGTCAATTAACCCTCATGAGAGGGCGCAAGGTGTCGGGTCCAATGGCGTTTATTTGATAACCTTACGTATGGTCTTCTAGAGGTCGTACAGCGGCTCTTCGAATCCATTCGCCCATCATACTCGGCTAACAATTTCCCTTTGTGGGATGTCTACCCTTAGAAACTGGGTATTAAAAATGGATTATAATGGTTGGCTCAAATGAGAGCGCAGATTCTGGGCAAAGTTGTTGACAACCCAAGTGAACAATTACTTAACCAGCAGGCTCAAATGAGAAAGCTCTGCTATCGTGTGAAGAGAACTCACGTAAGTATCTAAATATTTGCAACTGCCGGATGGCTCCATTTAAACCCGGGTCTCAACTCGGTCTCTATAGGATCCTATCCCGTTACTCTGAAGGCGAACTTACATAATTCGTAGTAGGTTTGTACGGTCCGACCAACCCTTAATAAAGTCAAAGGTTATAAGAAATTCGCGGTGCGGCCACGTGACTTACAATTGATATTCCGCTTCGAATTTTTAGAAGATGGAACTTTCGGAATACAGGGCTATTTGATTTCCAAACCAAAATCCTAACCATTTTGATACTTGAATGATGCAACATTTGCGGCACAGCAGCTTACGGGCTCTTAGCACAGGTGATGAAGGATTCGATTTCAATTAGAGACAGACGCCATACCAGCATACCAGCATACCCAGCAGGTTCTTTGTTGTCTTTAGCGGCCGTGTTGCATCGCACCGCGCGGTTAAAATCAGATTTGGTGCTGTGCCGCTCTTCAGCACAGGAACAGCGTTACCCGTTTTTGACACAGCGGCTGTATCTCCTTCTTCGGCCCTTTGATTACACATTGGATTACACATTGGCGCGCTTGCTTCAGTTATCGCCGAGACACGCGACAGGCCAAGGGTCTGTATGGTCTCTTCGACGATATTCGATACAAGCAAAGCTGTTGGTGACCAGTTTCCGTCCTTCGAAAGCCCCGGAATCTGGATTACCCCCGTTCCACGTTCACGGGAATGCCCATTGCAGATTGTTCGACGGGCCGTTAGATATCTCCATCAAAGCAGATTGCGGTTCCGTCTGCCTTGACCCTTGCAGCCTTGTTACACACTTTACTCACTACCAGACTACCTAATTCACATATCCCGATGGGTTTCCAGCCGTGCCGCCGCAGCAATGGCTGTGCCTGCAGCGCTTGGTGGATCGCCGTGGAATTTCCCGCTAGTGCACAGCTTATCAGAGTAGGAACCGATGCTTGCAATTTTGACTACCTATACCCGTATATGTTGAATAAGTATTCGCATTATGAAATCATCAACGATCCTGAGCTTGTTCCTTTTCTTCCAAGCTCACCACATCCCAAAAGAACACGGTAGAGCTTAGACGAGAGCATGCTCTACCGCAATTGCTCTCGGGAGATTCTTCCTTCAGCTGGCGGTTGGCTATCAGCTCGTGTTACGGTAGCATTGCCGACTCCTCTCTCTCCCAATGAGAGGTTTGAGACAGCAGTCTGAGAATCCCCAAATTTTTGGGCTTGTCGAATCCGCAGTGCGGCTGGGAACGAAAGGAGGGTATGGTCACTAATTTGTACGGTATGGAATACCTATACCATCGCCGGCGTCCCGAACAGTCGGCAGTGGCCTACTCAGGTTGGGAATCGCGAGACGAATGGCCGGTTTTAGACCTCGGTGTATCTTGGCTACTGCCACAGAGCACCGCCATACCTATGTGAGAATATTCGGCACATGTCATCATATCGACTGTCGAAGTGCCTTGCGATCTCACTTGGTCTAAGTATGTAGGCTGGCAGGCTGGTAAGTAGTGTGGCTCACAAGTGGGGTGTGTCCCCTGGACTCTTCGGGGCTGAGGAGGAAGCGAAGAATGCCTTACGGCCCCTTGCCCTTCCATGGATAGAACGCCTCGCAGGTCTGGCGATGACAGAATGATGGACAGCGACCCAATCAAATAGCGCAGTGTACTTTCGAGGGGGAGCCGCAGTAGTGCGCGCGCCCTATCATCGATGTATCGATTCCGCGAAATTTGCCTTGTCTGCTTGCCTACCTGGTGTACCGCCCATTTTGGGTCACCCTCATCTACTCCCGCTTTCTTCTCTCTGCCCCCTTCTACGCTATCCTATCCTATCCTATCCAACTATTCCCCAGTCCATAGATTTACTAGCTTGTCGAGCGTTCAAAAAAACGTGCGTCCCGTCATCTTCCTTGTACCTTTTGCACGGCCCCCTTGCAATCCATCGGCACAGGTTTCGATCAGATTGTCCTCGATTAGAGGAGAGACAAGACCACGCTAGTAGTATTTCCATTTTGGCGCGCCGATTTCCGTTCTACTCCACTTCCCATAAGCGCCGCCGCAGTATCTAGACAAGGTACTGGCTTACCCCCCAGTATTACAACATCAGGAACTCTTACCTAGCTCCTCTTCTGGTCCTCGAACGAAAGTCTTCTGATAATTAGTCGAGAATCAGATTTGTCATTCTCAATATCACATCCGCGTTGTTGTCTTTCACACACGATTGCGTGGAACAGTCCAAAAGAGTTGACCGTTGAAACACCTGTCGCATTCAGCTCGCGAGGCTTCAGTCTGATCACTTCTCAATTGTTGCGCTACTCCGCGTAGGAACATGGTCTCTCCTTGACTACGTGTACTGAGAACTACACGGTTCCGGTATTACACATTTGTATAATATATATCAGCCTCGAGTCGCCTGCCTACGTATATCAGTCATGACTATGAATGCGGGATACACCGTTTCGCCCGCGTCGCTCGACCTTCGCGATCACTCAAAGGATCGGACGCAACAACCCCACCGCGACCTTCACCAAAACTACAGCTACAACTACAACCAGAATCAGAAGGGTCCCGCCACGCCCATCGAATCCCACCTGTTGTCGCCATATTCCTCCCACGTTCGAAGCAACTCGGCCTCTCCCACAGGCAATTTCAACACCCCCGCAGACACTGCCTCCACCATAGACATCTACCAGTCGAGTGACCTGAGTAGCGACTTTGGTGATCCGTTCCTCGGAGTCGACTTCGACCAAGTCGAGAACGGGCTGCCCCAATTCCTCGAGGGCTATGATGGCCTACAGGAACCCATAGGTCATTATACGCAAACCCAAGACTTTGGCATTAAAGATACACAGTATCCATTGAGCCCGCATCAGACCCCTTCTATACCGTCGAGGCCTGCTTTTGGCGGTAGTGCGGGGGCCAATGCCGAATTTGGGATGTCCGTTGGACCTCAGCAGTTCTCGCAAACCCAGCCCTCTACGAACTCGGTCGACTCGAACCAGTCTGTGCCTCAGCTAACACCCGACACAAACGGAGACAGTTTCTCGAGTGATGAAAACCTTGCACCAGCCTCATTTGCCATGGCCACACAAAGCCCCCGTGTTCTTGTTTCCATGTGGAATAGGGACGAAGAAGCCCCGATACAAGGCGTTGAGAGGACCTTCACAGCAGGCGCTGAAAGTCCTCATACCGTACATGCTTCTCACAGCCTAGCTGGCGATTTAGCAGGTGACCTGCCTCGTGAAAGCTTGTCGACAATTACGCGAGATGGGCAAGGTAGCTGGTTGCCGAACTCTGCAGCAGGATATAGGGGTCTCGCTCCAGGAAACCGGCCGTCGGAAGAGGTCCCAAGCCCCAATCAGCAAGCAGCCAACCGGGAACGCGCCGAGACAAACAAGAAGGTGTACGAATGGGTTTCTCGATCAGCGGGCGACCCTTCTGGTACCTCTGGAGGCGCAGGAGGCTCTTCCAACATAGTTGCTGGAGGACAAGATTCGGAAGACGACAATATACCTTCTGGTGAAATCCCCCTTGGAGATACAACCGAGAATAGGCACATTCCCGGCCAGACGTACCTTCATATAGATGGACCAGGTGGTCCTCTTACACAAACTGACTATGACATAATGCGACAACTCCAAACTTGGGGAGATGCGCCGGCTATCCACGCCATTCAGTCTGATCAGCAGTTCCAACCGGCCACGTCGCAAGCTGCGATCGAAAAGTTCAATCGGCAATGCCAAGACAACGAATCAATTGTTTCAAGAGCGGCTACCTGGGGAACTCGACGGCGCAGCTTGCCCAGTGTTGTTGATATGGAAGGTATTATTAGCGGCAGCTTTCTGAAGAAGTTGTCCCTTAGTCATTCTCGACGGCCGAGTTTTATCAAAAAGATACCTGGCCTCGTACGGAAACCTAGCGCCAGCCAACTCCTAAAGCGCAAGGGAAGTAATGCCAGTGAAGTACCACCAGAAGATTTCGAAGAACAAGACCGCCGAGATTCCAAAGATACGTTGGCACCGCCGTCACGTACTTCTAGCTGGGGAATCAGTGGTATTGGTGGCATTACCAAGAAACCGACACCGAGCTTAAACACTGCTCTGGTCGGGATTGCTACAGGCGCCGCTGCGATTGGAACTACTCATGCTCGAAGTGGCTCCATCAGCGCATCGTCGATGACTTCGCCTAAGAGCCCATTTGCATCTCTTGGCGTACCACCTGTCAAGAATGCTCTGCGAAGGCCGAGAAGCAAGACCGAACTCCCCAGGAGTTCTAACCGTGAGGCACTTTCGCACCCGAATCTCGTCGGGATGTTGAGGAAACAAGGTGGCCCGCCTGTTGCTTCATTAGGGGGGCACCAATCAGCAGTGGAACAAGATGACGACGACGACGACGATGATGATTTTGATGACACGGACATGAAGAGTGAACCAAACAGATATGAGGCGATTGAGCCAACGTTCCCCGGTTTCCGGGAACACGTTCTTCGATTGAACCCCGGGCTTCCAAGCGAGAATGCGTGGTTAGCTGACCGCATTGCGCATCAGATGATCATGCGCTACAAGCAACTTCAGACTGCAAAAGTTAAGCACCTAAAACAAGTTAAACAACAGAGCTGCTCATGCAGATCCATGTGTATTGCACTTGGTGGATCGGCCATCCCTCTAGATAGCAAAGGAGGTGAACGAGGTTTTGACCCTCTTTCAGCTCGGCCTGAATCTTCTGATGGCGATACCACGCCGCTCGAAGGTGGTATCAATTCGGAAAGTTTCCCTCCGGGTATCCCTATGCCCCCAACAATGTCTCTTCCAGCCGAATTCGAATGTCAGCTCTGCTTCTCGAGCAAGAAGTTTCAGAAGCCCTCCGACTGGACCAAGCACGTCCATGAAGATGTGCAGCCATTTACGTGTACCTGGGAGAAGTGCCGCGAGCCTAAAATGTTCAAACGAAAGGCGGATTGGGTTCGACATGAAAACGAGGGTCATCGTCACCTCGAGTGGTGGACATGTGACGTTGATGACTGTCGGCACGTCTGCTACAGGCGTGATAATTTCTTGCAGCATCTCGTTCGTGAGCACAAGTTCACAGAACCGAAGATTAAGACCAAGGCGGCTATTAAGAAAGCAGGTGGCGGAGACCGCACGTGGATAAAAGTTGAGCAGTGCCACGTCGAGACGCAGGCTAAGCCAGCTGACGAACCCTGCCGATTCTGTCGCAAGACGTTCCCAACATGGAAGAAGCTTACGGTACATTTGGCAAAGCATATGGAGCATATCAGTCTTCCGGTCTTGAAGCTAGTTGACACGAAGGAGCTCGACGCAGATACAATAATCAGCCCAGTGCAGGATCCTCCGCGCCCCAACTTCCCTCCACCTACGGTAAAACAGGAACCTGTGCCACATGACGCCAACGTAATCTCAAACCAGATGTCAATGGACTATCCTCAGCCAACCAACATTGGTTTTGGCTTTCAGTTACAAAACACCTATTACGGGCAACCTCAACAGATGGCTCAGCCGTTCACTGAGATGAACCCAAGCCAAGGGTCTAACATGATGATGGCGCAGAATTATCAGCATCACCAGCATCAACCTCAGTACCAACCTGTCCCTGTTACTACTGGACCGGCCTATGACCCCTCCACAAACGCGTATATGAATCTACAACCCCACCCCCAGCAAGAAGAGCTAGAGCCGTTTCCTCGGTTCGACCTCAATCCTCTAGGAATCCAGGACGCTACTGGGTCTTTGGGCTATGAAAGCCTTGCCAATACTGGTATGCAACCCGTCGAGCAGTATACTGGTCACCCAGGCTCGGTTTCTCCTTACGGCCATTCACCCCATCAAGGTCACGGCGGTACCTTTTACAACCCGTGAAAAGTGACCAATCTGTTCTTTCTATTTTGCGGTTTACGTTTTGCGATTCCCTCTTATATGGCAGATACCCCCGAGCTGGAGTTTTGCAGGATGGCCTTGAACGACCAGTTGCATAGTCCACTTATGTTCCTGAGATCGTTTTGGTTGGTTAAGGATTTTTTTTATATGCGCGATCTATGATATACCACGGCGTTGTTTGGATAAGAGAGTTGTACATTGCATTTTTCCAATCCACGTCTAGACACCCAGACGGTTCCCAAATCTTTTACTCGACCATCATACTACTGGTCATTCTATGTCATGACATAGTTCCCTGTATCGGCAACACCCATATGTTTAGGCCGACTTCTCCTTTCGTTTTCTTGACTTTACTGTTGAGGTTATTCTGGTGACGGAAAAGAACTTATGAATATCATTTGGGTACGACACGATAAGCGGGCTACTGACGAATTCTTGGAAATATATTGACGACGGGAAGCGGGACGCGCACACGCACACAAACACACAATCATCCGACCTTGCTATGGGAAGCTTTTTTTCTTTCCTTTTTCTCTTATCATTGGGATCGGGTGTGGTTTGGCGCGTGCTTTTTTTTTTTCTAGACTATATCTCAATAGACCTCTTACTCACGTCTTGATATCATCATATTGTGTCTTCTTCGTCGTGATCTTGCGGGCTTGGTTGAGACTTAAATATGTGTGCGCACTAGATCAGCAACGGGTCAGAGGCCTCCATCGTCTTATTTGGCACCGGCCGGCGGGTCCTAACGTACCATGAGCCGTCCTCGTTAGTTCCTTAGGTAGATAGGCGGGTATATCTAGCACGTACCAGTCATTGCTCAAGCTCTTAATCCTACTCTTAGAAATTAAAAGATCCTCCATTGCATGGAGCGTCACCCAGGTATATATCTTAAGTAGGTACAGTATTTGCATCTTATTCAGGGAGATGACTACACCAACTAGGTGCGGTACTAGTATCAAGTTTTGATCTCGGCACCGTATACCTATGTAGGTAGTTATATATTCGTATTTTATGTGGTAGTCAACCCCTTATACATGGCAATAGGATACTGGAAAAGTGATAGCACATGCCTTACGACTTTGAGTTAGGTAGGCACCTGGGTAGCATAACAACTTGAAGAGAACGTTGACGCACTTCTGTTCATGCGAGGTCCGACCGTTGATACATTAACCTCAAGCTTCGACGCATAATGGCATAGGTGACCCATGATTCCGGCTGCGGGAAAGATCAAGCTCAATTGACGTTGGTGATCAAACTCGAACGATCGGACTGACTCCATTGGCGGCGCCGGCCTTGTGGGAGGGGTACCCTCGAGCGTATTTCTTATTTCCACCTTACCCACGGTCGGGGTGGTGGCGTCGGTCTGGCTTGACTGAGTGGTTGGCCTTTTAAGCAACCTAACCTCCCTACTTGGCGAAGACGATATACGTAGGCCGGTAGATCAACTTTACCTACACATCTAGGTATTTGCTCGAAGACAATAACCCGAACATGTTAAAGCACTGTCCAAGCGCAGATGACGGGCTAGTTCTTGGATCGACCCGACGCCGTCGTTCGAGCATCCCTATGCTGTGCAGTATTGATAGGAATGATATGCATAACAGCATTAAATTATACGGAATCCATGCTGCCATGTAACTCTTACGACCAAGCCGAGGTTCGTCATATTAGATCGCCGGGGTTAATAATAAGATGAACTTATGTTAATGATACCAGGGTTTCCAGGGTCGACACAGTGGAATTCGATAGAGGAGGGAAATACGATCGAAGATCTTTCTCGTGTTTTTAGTACAGCTTATACATGACGTAGAAAGCAAAGCTGGGATGAAGGGGCAGAGGAGTAAAGAAGACAATCTGGTGAGAGAGACTGTTCCCTTTTCCTTGTATCCCTTTTTCAGCTTCCAAGGCATCGTATCGAGCATTGACTCGACTCCTGTTTTAAATATGGCTTGGGTGCTTGGAAAGTTGGAAGGCCCCTTGGCGCTGGAGGCCCTCATGAACCCCTGGGGGACCCAGAGACTTTAACAATTTCTAACCAATCAGCTAATTGATTTCATTCCCTTTTTCCTTTTCAACCAACCACATTCCAGCCCTCCCTCAGTCTTAGACCAAAATTGCTTTTCTCCTGGTCCGTTAATGAAGCCCCCCCTCCGACGATCATGCTTGCGTACCATCACATATTGCTACCTGGACTGCTAGGTAATCTATTCAGCTGTATTGATTTTAGATGCCGTTCTTTCGGTTGCAATTGAAGATTTATTTAGCTGACGGATGGCCGCCGTGTACTAGCGCTCTAGGTAGTCGTTCGAGTGCAGCGCGGATTGCCCTTCCACTGGCCCATTTCCACTAGGTTTCGAATATGTCAAAAATGGCTGGCCCTACGCTCTTAGAAATGGCTGGGTCGGCCGAAGTAGCCCGGCGACGACCAATGATCTGCCAAGGGGGCGGTTTCATGTGGATTAGCTTAGCTCCCCGTCGCACCTTTTGGCTGGCTCCACGACGATGGGACAGACAGGGGTAGCCAGAGCTGGGGTATTGGGTATTGGGTCTCGACTATCCAGCATGCAAGGGGCAACGCGCAGCCAGTCAGCAGCCGCCGTTTCTCTTCTAGAGATCTGGTTCAGGGGCCGTGGAAAGAGATGCATCTTTCTAATCCAGGCTTTCTCGCCAACCAAACTGCTTTGACCTTCACTCTCTTTTTTCCTTTGGCGCCATATTCCTCTTTCTGCTTCAAGTCCGTCTTTTGGTCTATCTGCTAGCACACTCGTTTACTGCCGGCTCGTTTCATATATGCGCCGACGTCCACCCTCTCTCACATATTATCGTCAACCTTCTCGCCCTCGTTGACGCCCGTCCCGGGCCACCAAACCTCTCCCATAACTAGGAAACGGTCCAGGGCACTTTGCTCGCTTGTTTCCCTCTTTCTTCAAGAAAGGCAACTTGTTGCCATTTCCATTCTTTCCACAGGTTGATCCTTGGCCATCTTTGATTTGCATTGTTTTTTCTTTGGACAATTAACAATACCGTCTCTTTGCTATCGCCTTCTTTATCCCATACATAACCGACTTCGAATTTTCGAGACGATTTATCTACCAAGGAGATCACAAGCCGCTATTACATCCCAGACGAACAATTTTCTTCAGGCGAAATCATTTTACAGTCGATACAATTTTTTAATATAGATTTGGTGGAAACGGTACCAACGGCGTGATATATCGGACAGCATCTAGCGATTGATTTTCAGGAGCAGCATAGGAGCCAACTTTCGTGGCGCACAAACAGATATCGAACATTTCCACCTCCCGGTGGTTTTTACGGTTTCCTTGGATCATTCCTATAGACTGGACTAGGCCAAGATGGCAGTATCGAATTCGAGGTGGAATATCCGACGGGCAGCGATATTAGCAACGGCATTTATTAGCGGAGTCCTAAGCGAGGATCTGTTAGTAACGAGCGGTTTCAGCAATTGCGAAACAGGAAGCAATATCAATGTTCAGAAGGTGGATATATCATACAACAATGCCGACAAGACGGTAACTTTTGATGTTGCGGGTACGAGCGATAAGGAACAGAATGTGACGGCAACGCTCGCCGTGACAGCATATGGGCAAGATATTTACACGAACAGTTTCAATCCCTGTGATGAGACAACATATGTCCAGCAGCTATGTCCCGGTATGTTTATGGACCTCTAGTTACACCCTGTTTCCAAGCTCAATTGCTAACATTTGAATAGTTCCGGCGGGATCATTTGGTGCCAACGGGACTCAGGCAATCCCCGAGCAGTATGCTAATTCAATCCCTGCCATTGCCTTCCAGATACCCGATATCGCGGCACAAGCAACACTGCAGCTTAAGTCCTTAGATGATGGAAAAGACGTGGGCTGCATTCAATCACAAGTGACGAACGGCAAGACAGCCAATGTAGCCGCGGTCTCGTTTGTCGCTGCTGGCGTAGCCGGTGCGGCTTTACTGGTGGGCTGTGCCGGGGCAATTGATGCGGCTTTCTCGGGAGGAG
>JAOWAP010000004.1:1195562-1210731 GCA_028565235.1 Hypoxylon lenormandii
CAAAGTACCTAATTCGCTATATAACGAATTCTCTTTATAACGAATTGCACCCCGGGATTTTACTAATTCGTTATGACGAGGTTTCACTGTATGTAAGGTTGGGATTTTTACGGTCGATGTGCGGACGATTAGGCGACAGACAACCTCCACAAATTCGGCGATAACTATCAGAACCTCGCAGTCCTCACTATCTACGGAAGATCTTCGCGCGAGCTCATTAAAATTCTTTGGCCTTGAGGTGATCAAACCTGACCTGAAGCTGGGCAAGATGCCTATTGTGATAACAAGTCTAAGTCTTAGTCTTACCTCAATGTCGGGGACTTTGGATATTCTTGGCCACAGTCTCGTCAGGGGTATACTAAGTGGATCTGCAACTCGTTCATTTTGTACGCGTTATTTTGCAGGCGTCTTTGCTTTCTTTTTCTTTTGGTGCCCAACGATGCTCGGGATTTAATAGATGCAGCCGGCGAGAAAAGTCGAATTCCCCAGACTGTGTGAGGGTCGATTTTACATACAGGTAGGCGTATATGAAAACAAGATAGTCTCGCATGAGGGGAGATATTATATACCTAGGTATACAATATACCTTATATCAAATTGGCGTACTCGTATTTAGGGTACCTTAGGAGATAGGATCTAGCCTAGCCTAGGGGCGGCCCGCGATCTGAGCTCTGAGTCGAGTCTTGGTGGATTTCAGCAACGGGTTATCACCCACTTGATAGATGATAGACCAGGTTGAGAGACATTCTGGATGATGTGTCGTCGAAAAGGTGCAGACGGCCATATTAGGAAAAACTAAAATTTCATGCGAAAGACGAAGTACATACGAAGTTCAGTCCCCGGCGCCTCTCTGATGCAGCGCGCCAGGGATCGCTGACCACTGACAGCTGAGATACAGGGGTCCGTCCTTACGGCCATCCACCGGGGCACTCAGGCGCATTCTCGCGTTCTCGCATTCCCCATTCTTTAGATGCACTACGGTTTTAGTCTTCACATGGTGTGAGTGTGAGGGCATTCTACTGCGATTTTTCATGTTTCATCACCAGGCACACCAACCACAGCTCACTCTTCTTATCGTACTCTAACGCCGCGCATCGTTTAGCCTCAACTCGCCATTTGTCTCCATCTGGCGGCGTCTTTTTGGCAGCCAAAGGCCTAGCTCGCACTCTGATCACATGGTCAAGGTTGTGTGTCAACTCGCATGATAGAGCCATACTCGGCGTGCATCAACGTTGACACGTCTCACGGGATCGAACGGCGTCTACAGCTACAGAGCCTGTATTAGTTCTCGTCTTGGTTTTGTACGTCTCTAGAACAGGTGACATCACATAGTCTTCCCATCCTTGAGATACACTCACTCACTACCTACCTAGGTAGGAGGTAGTCAATATGGGCAGCCAATATCTCTATCGGCGTCGGTCTACGAGCCCTCCTAGCCGCATATGATGACTGTTCTCTCGTTTGATCTCCTTTTAGCCAGAATTCTACCAAGGCTTAAAACTCCTTCTGGGACCTCATCTACCTGCTACTTGCAGCATTCGGAAAATCGGTGAGCGGCCCGGCATTAGCCTCACTTATGCGCTCACTACATAGGAAGAATGCATCACTAATATCATGCTCTCACTCTTCCTCGGCCAATTGAGGCTGATGAATTGCATCGGCATGGGGGGAAAAAAGAATCTAAGTAGGACAACACCCAACCAGCCAACGAACAGTGGATTATGCATAACATTAGCGCCCAAGGGCCGGTCAAGGAGAAAAATGACATGTCCGTCCAGATCTTCCAGCAGAAATGAGGCTGATTGGGCCAATAGTGCATCCGCATCTCGCAGATCTTGAGTTACGCTGCAAGGCGTTGTCAGGAGAAATATCTCAAGCACCTTGGCATTGGTGGTATAGTCTGCACTGATGAGACAGCAAGAGCGAGAATGCCACGAGTTGCAGGAATATCACTGAAAAGGGCAGGGCCAATCGAGATTTCCGATTCCCCGAACAAGCAAAATGGCCGACAACCACCTACGCCATCAGGAACGTGAGCAGAAAGCACCGTTCTACCAACAGTCTACAGTGTGCCACACCTCCCCGGTATTCCTGTCTTAGAATACCAGGTGCCTCTCAGCTCCACGAGGTAGTCGACGGCTTCGAGAAACTAGCAGCCGGACTTGGGTATGCACTTGGCTACCGAATGAGCCGCAAAACTCCGGATGGATCGGTCAAAGGGGCTAAGAAAGGCACGCCCTTCATTTCCCGGCTTCAACCTCAATGTCATGGCTAGCAGTCGCGCCGACCCGGAAATTGGACTCTTGGGTTGCGAAGTACAGTACACAATGCACCAAGCCCGTCTCAAGTTGTGTAACAAGTTCATATCTTGGATTCAGATGTTTTGGAGAGGCTGCACACGATTCCGATGCATGTCTCCTAACTTAGCCAGATTGTGTAGGTGAGTACGGTAGCCACGTGCAAATTAGTCGTGTCTTGCATACCAAACGTCGTACCGGCACCGCTGCTTTAGGTACCTTTGTGTTGGCTGTGTTACTGCTGATGTACTGAGCTAACAGAGACAAGTCCTGGAGTCACATATATTCCTATCTTATGGTTATAATTCCGTGGAAGGAGGAAGTAAAGAGAACCCCAGAAAAGAACTTGAGGCATCTAGGTACTTTGGTACTCTACGACATAGCTAATACCAACTTAGCCGTGAATAAAAGATGAGGTCAATGTGAATGGCAAAGTACTCATTCACATGAAGCAGTCCAGGTTGGAGAACTAGTCGCGCATGCCAGCCAAGTCTCACCTCTCGACGACAAGACAAGCCCCAGTCATTCCTTCGGCTTGCCATAGGTACATACCATTAAACGCCAGCGATCAGTTAGCCGCAAAGGGCGAGCCCGCATTGCGCCCCCACCGCTCTGCATGGATATTATACGAGTGGCGTTTTTTGTCATGCTTTTCTTCGCTACACGGGGGGGATCCCACAGGGCTGGACTCGATAATCTAAAGTCAATGAGGCCCGAGATATGGCACTCCAAGGTCTCAGTCTCATAACGCCTCATAAGATTGCCAACGTCAGCAGTGGGCCAATCCATTTGCTCTAGGAGATATGCCCTAGCCCTTGTGACTGGTCTCTTCCTACATGCAATTGTTGATGCAAGAGATGGGTATCCCAGTTGCCTACATTGAGGGGAAATCGAAGAGCCGGTCTATACCTAGAGGTATGTAAGAAATCTCTACAAGTCGCAGTCGTAGTAATGAAGCCTCTAGAAACTGTCGATATGCAATCTGTTCTTACCGAGATCTGTGTCTACATCACATCAAGAGCTATTCAAACTTATTGCGCATAACATAATCGTGTTTCCTTTTCGTTTGACTATGAAATTTCTGTTGGTTAGCTGCTTTATTCATGATATGTCTCGTAGTTGCCACAATTATCTGTAAAATACTCTAAGGAGTAGCGGTCATAAACATTTAACACATCTTAACATGATAGACTACTTATCTATGTATAGTCTAACTACTTTAATTATGCAATGAATTAATTGTATGTTATATGAGAGCCAGTCATTTCGTCTTTTAAAGGGTTTTAACTTTTTCTATGAGAAGGTATAAGCCTGACTAGTTGGCCTCCGTACCTCTCCATCATGAGCCTTCCGTTATGTAGATACGGTGGGCTTCTCTCCTATGCTAAATTTTGATGGATGTATACTAGAGGGACCTAACTTAAGAGATGATGATGGGAATATCGCGAATAGATCTTCACGGGTAAGCGAGTCCCGAGGATAGTCGCTCGCTACCTAGGTAGACTAGCGGACAACAGACACAGTAATGGTAGACAGATACGATTAGAAAGAGGAGAGATTGCCCCCGGATGTGAAACTGAGGCTGAACTATGCTTACGGATGAGAGACACGGGATGCTACATAGCAATACGCAGTGAGAGGTGAGGTAGGGCTGGGAATGGTTGCGCAACAGCAGCGTCCCGGGCCTTGCAAGGATGATGTTGAAAGGGCCAAGAAAACGGTGTCTCATTATAAGCGACTTGGGCTATTTTTAAAAATCCCGAAAGGTAATAAAGACAGACGTAAGACGCAAGGACGTAATAGTCAATTTCGAGATGAGATAATGTCCACCATTCCTGGGTAGGCTGAAGATGACCAAAGGACTTCGTGTGTTACACTGTGTCATGAGTAACCTACCGGAAGATGTCCAGAACGTCTTCCTCTCGACCCATCATGCCTGTCGATACACACATTGTGTCGTTATCGTTTGGTCGCTGTAGAGTCTCGGCGGCTACCTACCTCCCTTCATGTCAACTAACACCTTGTCTATTCGATGTTGCCTTCGCGCATTGCTCGAGTAGAGGTTCTATCACAGAGCGTAAATGTTATAGGTGTTATAGATAGATCTTATCTACAGCTAAATGAATGCAACACGCAAGGTGAGCTAGAAAAGCCCTATCTTAATAGCGGTGACTACCTAAGGCGGTTGCATTGACAGGTATCTACTCACGAATTATCAATAGGAGCACTTTATTTCGCTACATCTAGCACATTGCTATTAAACCTCGCTCGTTACACAAGACTCTAAAGTATTGCTTAAGCTAAGTGCTTACCTAGGAGGTAGGTATGTAGTTCAAGAACTTGGTGAACCAGTTAGTATCACCCCGGTTTGGCCAACACGTCTGAAAAGGGGCTGAGGTAGGTTGGTTTATTGATGCTTCACCTCAAGGATCAAGGTCTAGTACCTAAGCTATTCTATGCCATCCTTCACAATGAACATTCCCGACAAATATATCTGACCTTAGGGGAGAAACTCGACAGCTTTGGATGCGTACCTTAGGAGGTAGGTAGGCTATGAAAGACTGATACATGCTTACCTACCTACCTACCTAGGTAGTTACTATGCAACCGTTAAGTTCTCCTATAAATGGCTTAATAGGTGTACTAGGAGGCAAGATGGAAGCCAACTGAAGGACAGGGTAAGATGCGGAATGTAGCAGCTCACAGACATGACAAGTTCTGACATTTTCATTTGCAGCAATCTCAATACTTCTCCCTTTGAGCCCCCTAGGCAACTACAAGGCTTTCGCTCCTACCTACGAAACACTTCATACTCTTGCCGTTGCCGTGTGACTGTATGCAGGATTCGCGACTCGGGTTGATATCAAGCGAAGAGGCGAAATATAGGTTGCAAGGGCTACCCTCATAACGAGCCTGATTGCATACCTACCGGTTGGTAGGTAATCTAACTCGCTTTGACCATCGGATACCGAAGTCCATACCCCAAGTGCGGGATGCCCTTCTTGTTGCCTACATGCATATCTCCTAGGTAGGCGCATCGAGAATCGGGATTACTTAGCGCAACACCTAACCCGGGAAAGAAGCAAGCAATCCTAAGATTGGATGTATCGCCAAGTTCCAAGACCGTCTGCTGCTTTACCCTCACCGCTCCGATCATCGAGTAGTATGACCTTTACAGTGCGTCACCTCGGGCCTCCCAGGTTCTTCGCCCCCCGGCGTTGGAACTAGGAAGCAAGGCAACAAGATCCCCTATCGAGCTTGCTACGTGGCTGCAACATCATGCGAGTTGATCGGCATCCCATAGGCCACATGATCACCTAGATGCCTCCCGGGAGTCGATGATAAAGAAGCCATCGCGTCTAATGCGGCTATGTTCTTGGTGCCAGGTAAGTCGAGAACCTGGTAATGGCAACACTTCCCGTCGAGCTAGCGATACCGGACCCCTGAATATAGGAACGATTAGCCGCGGACTGCCGGGTGAAAAAGAAGAAAAAAAACATGGGGTGGGCTAAAAGAGACAAAAGGACACCGCCATGTGTGCTCACGAACAAGCCCTGCCTGTGAACTAGGAAGGGGGAGCCGCATAATGGGAATATATCTCAAGCAGAAAAAAACGCTCCGAGGATCTCATTTCGCCAACCGTTCTCGCTAGCACGGACACTGGTACAGCCGGGGTTGAGTCGTATGCGGTTCCTCCCAATATTGCGACATATCGTGCATTCAGACCCAGCCGGATACCCCACATCGAATAAAAGTGAGGGGTGTCGTCATCTGATTACTGTACTTCTTTGGACCATCGTGGGCAATCCGATACGAAGAAGCACACCTCCGGTGACCCGGTTTGGCACACGAGCAAGGCTGGCGCTTTTGCGAAAGGGGCCAATATCAAAAGATTTTGGAAGATCCCAATTGTTGAAGACCGCGGCAGTGCTCGATATCGTGGATCGCGCATTTCGAAGACTCTTGGTTGGGGTAAAAAGATCGCGAACACTGCCACCTCATTTATCGTAGGGGATGGCACGGGAAGAGGAAGAGAAATCATCAGAGCAAATAGGAAGCAGGATCGCGATAAAACTGTCGGTGACGCAAAGGGTTAAAGAGCGCTTTGCAGCAAGAGAACACGGCCGTTTGAATGGCTTGTGGTTTTCTTTTCCTAGGAGGTATCTATTTCGTTTTGCGCCTCGTGTTTTGTGATAGGTATCAACCAGCCGCATCTTTTTTAGTGGGCGTCCCAGTTTCGATGCTACCCTATTTTCGTGACAATTTATTTAAATCGGCACAACATATCTACGTCTTGCATATATATGTATGGGCGTGTCCCAAAAAGGGGCTTAGGGTTTGACCAAATTTCTAAAAGCGTGCCATATCACAAAAATCCTCCTCTGCATTCCCACTGCTCCTCTACTTGTTTAGGCCTCCCTACCCCATCGGCACCGTCACGTCATGGACCCCAGCATCCTTCCCGGGTGGATAAGGATGATTTGCTTGCATGGGGGATTCTGTCTGGTCTGGGCCTTGGATATATTGTGGTGCAGATATCGAAAGACCCTTTCGCGGGGTGCGTGTGTGATTGCATGCACCGCTCCGCCAGGACGGATACGAGTCGCAATACTGCAAATCTATTGGAGTCCCAGTATAGATGCTACGGCTTGAGATCTGACATAATATGCGCCACAGCGCGATAGAGGTTCCTCTAGCCTGCATTGGTAGGGTTACGGTTGTCCTGCCGGTAAAAGGAAATCATTGAGAATGCACGAGCAAGTAGGTATCATCGGGTGGGCTCCCCGCGCTGCTCGGCCGCATAAAGGATGGCTTTTAACATTGCCGATACTTCTCTACAGAGTTGGATGGATGTCTTGTTGTTGGTCTTGGTTATAGTGTAGGTGCTGGTCTTGGTAAGACTTGAGTGCAAGAGGCTTGATCATACGGCCGTCGAGTTCGTAAGAAACAGGGAAATATATTAATAATATTGCATCCATGCAATTCCGTCTGAGCCAAGGCCTTTTTGTTTCCTTCTCGTGATATCCCATCACACCAGTGTGTACATCCTTTATAGCTACCTAGGTATAATAAGAAACCCGACTCCAAAAATCGAAAAGGAAGGAGATAGAACACGTCTTGCCTGAGCCACATGCGACATACTTCTCGCATCTTCGCCGAGCAGGCGTACTACTATGTGACCAGTTGACATGGTGATTAACAAGCTAAAGCAGTTCCTCGACTCCAACTGGCCATCCGGGAAGCACAAACGCCGAACGAAGGTAGTACATAAAAGGCCAGCTATTTGTTTCAGTGGGGGGTTTGGGCTCCAAGAATAGATACCGATAGCTAGACGCTTCGGAGTTTACTTGACAGTAGCAAGCCCATGAACCATATCATGCATTGCGAGTGGAGGGATCCTTGGAGTAGAATCAGGGGCCGTTGAGAAGTGGTGCAACATGGGGCGCGGCCGTGGAACCTCACGCACGTCGGGAAAGTTGCTCGTCGTGTAATCGATAGGAAGGTCGAATGTGAGGGCTTCGGCACGTGGCGATCGAACCGTCGTCCGCGTAGTCGCTGACCAATCTTTGTCATCTTCGAGGAACGTCGTACGTAAGAAGTCCAGGAAAGTATCGACATCCTGCTTGGTCGACATAGCCCCTAGACTTGCTCGAACAATTCTGCGCAAGGTCATACGTGTTAGTCGGCAGCAAACTAAAAGGGGTTTCGTTGGTAAGACGAAGAATTGTGACGCACCCTGTTGGAAGTCGGTGGATGATGCTTATGCCATGTGAACCACAGTGGTGGCCGGCCGACAGAGCACGCTCCGTCATCCATGGTTCATAACCAAGTGCCGTGAAGATCCCCCCAGGGTTGCAGACCCCTGAAAATATTAGCTCAGCCGGCCAAGAATAGGTCGCATTTTGGGTCGGGTGGCGCAGGCCAACTCACCTCCAGATCTTATGTAGATTCCCGCAGAATTGGCCGAACGCTCAACATCAGAGTAGGGGACATGGTGTCCATTTGCTCGCAGCACGTTGAAGGCAATGGCGGAGCCCTGCTTTGTGGAATCTTCGAAATCGCTGTTCTCGTTGTAGATGCGGCAAAGGGGCCGGCCGTTGGAGTGGCGTAGCATGGCCATACCTCGAATGAGTCTGGAAGTGAGGTAAGACGCATGATCCGAGATCCTGCTCATTGAGCCGTAGAGTTTCTTGTGCACGTCGATAGCTTCTCCGAGCGCGAGAATGCTGTGGAAGGGTAGGGTTCCATCCTCTAGACCTTCGTGAAGCTTGTAAGTGGGCGCTTGGAGACCCTTGGATCGATGCCAGTTCTCGCCAAATGTAGCAACCATGGACACGGTCCCTCCACCAAAATACTTTCTGAGGGTCAGTATGTGCCCTGATTCTCTTCGGACTACTAGTGCGCCAATGTCTGGAAAGCCAAAGATTTTGTACAGGGACAGACAGGTAAAGTCGGGCGCCCGATCCACGTCTCGGAAGACATTCTCCATAGGGAACGTCATGGCTAATGCGGCGGCATCGAGGAGAGTGTACGTGTTCTGTAGGTATTCGGACTGGCGCAGCATCCCGGGCCACTCCAACGGCAGTCTTCTGCCAGACATGTTGGATTGGCCAGGATAGGCGAACAAGCCCAAGCCCCCCGGGTGGTAGCGGTTGACGAAACTTGTCTCAGGGGAATGGAGCCATCTTTCCACTTCCTGATCACCACGGAAGCAGTAGGATTGCCCGTACGTCAACTCCCTCACGCCCACGATGCTTGTATGGGCATCTTTGTGATAGCCGTACCAGAACCTCCGGTCACTCGTCTTTTCGGAGAGATCCCTGAAGGAATCCGCAACGAGCTTGATGGCCGCGGTAGCGTTTGCTACGAAGATCAGATCGAAGTGTTCGGGATTTGCGCCGAGGAAGTTGAGAGTCTTCTCCCGGACCTGATCAACGACGTCCCCGGAAAGCTTGGCCGGCGAGTTCTCGGAATGCGGGTTTCCGTACAAGTTGGTAACCATCTTCGCGCAAAACGCGTCGACGGTAGACTTCGCGTATATGGTCGCCCCGCTATGATCCAGATAGACCCCTATTCAACGGTAAGCTAGGGGCGCAAGCAAAACTACCTAGACGAAGAGCATACCATCGTTCATGTGCGGGTATTCTTTTTGCCGCAAGGCCTCCACTTCACTATTATACCCTTTCGACATGGTGAGGAGAGGCATTGGTGGTAGAGATCGGTAAGGGGCGAAGGTTTCTTGAGGCTTTAAGAGAGTTTACTAAGAAGTTGTACTGAAGGCTAAAGACGAGTCGCTGTAGCGAAGTCTGCGTGTCAGACTTTATAGATAGCAACGAAGGATTCTTGTGCTTGCTCTTGTGCCGCGCTCTTTCGGGAGCCAACATATCGTGGCACTGGTCCCAGACGAAGGATCTTATACTCAACCTCTAACACCTCCCTCCCGCCACCCAAAGGGGGCCCATAGCGGAAGCGCATGGGGGAAGCAGCGTGGGGTGATATCCGCCCTACATCATCTAGTCGACAGAGGTCAGCAACGAAGAGGTGGCGCGGTGCGCAAGAGTCATTCTCTGTCGACTATTGGCTATCTTGCCCTGTTCGAACTGGACGAGCACAGCACAAGCGGATGACCGGACGAGCCTCTTGGCGAGTCGATAAGGGCAACCGTAGGCGCAGCAGGTCGATACGCTAAAGGCTGCGATCTAGTGACACATCGTACCTGGAGACGGTTCCCTCAGGGATACTTGCCGCACATCTGATGATGAGAGCCTGGCGGAGACTATTGGATCCTCGATCTGGTCTGACACACCTGACCTTTTCCTTTTTAGGAGCGACATCGCCTGTACGTACCGGATTTCCTTGCCCAAAAGGAGCCCTGCTCGTTAAGTGGTAACTCGTGGTACTTCCAGAATTGTGCCGGTAGAGAAACGAAAGCGGGAAAGTGTAGCTCGAAAATCTGATTCTTCACGAGATCCCAGGAGGGGGACACAGGTTGACGTACGTTAGTGGACCCTACATATCTTCGACCAAAAATAAGAGGCGCCCAGTGTCAGATGCAAGGGGGAAACGGACGAATGCCCTCTGATTGGAACGGCTTAAAGAACTATGCAGCTCACTACGGATTGCGGGCGTATATGGGGTGCTCGATAAGGCTGCTATCAGAAAGCCGTCCGACTGCATTGGGAAGCAGCTCAAGGGTCCCGGACGATGCCCGGGTTGGCCTCAGAAACTTACCGAGGAGGCTCTGATGGGAATAAGCACGACAACCGGTCGCGGCAAAGCCATGTAAGTATGCAGACACTATTACCACTTGCAAGGGTCATCTAAGACATGGGTTCCAGCGAGGAAGCCATCCTATTTGGCGGTAGTTCCACCGTTCTGCTCTCTTTTTTACGGGCTTGGATAGGTCGAGCGCCTCTTTCAGGAAAGCGTTGCGGGGAGGACGACGAGTGCAACGGCCTCGGTATCTGAACGGACGCCCAACCCAATCATCATGGGCGCGGTGGGATGCTTGCCGCGAAGTGACGGCCAAGAGCTGCGAGCCTAGATGTACTGTAGGCGGGTTGGCTGCAGCTGTCATCGAACCTCTTGTATCGATGCTAACCCCATTGTGCCGTGAGGGAGTATTTCGAGGTACGTAGTTGTCTAGAGAAGTCGATCCCTGCTGCTTGCGAAGAAATGGTCGCCGACCTGAGAACTGGAGGGTGTGCGTCATATGGGCACAGCTTTCTGCAAGTCTCTGCGTCTAGACTCGAAAGACCCTGGACATCTCACTTTCTGCACTGCTGCATTCCATCTTGAACAGTAAGAGTTCTTGTGGAGAGCGAAACGAAACGAGCGTTTGCCGACCACGGCTTAAGCAGCGGATAGCGGGCGTCAAGGAGGTGGGAAGAATGGGCTTTGGCTTGGTCTGCCAAAGCAGAAAGTAGAATTCTTGAGGCGACTTGGGGATGGACAGACCCATCGCTAAAGCCCGCCAAGAACCAGGGATCTGATTGAAAAGAGACGATACTATTAATTACTTTTTTCCCTTCTAGCCATCAAGTTGCCTATCATTGCTGACAACGGCTAGCCAGAAAGCTCTTATGGCACCATAGATTTTCGACAGAGTCCCAGGAACACACAATAGTAACCAAGTCGTTGGAGCATTGTTTCCTTTTCAGACTTGACCTTAGTTTTTTTTTTTTTCCCTTCGCTCCCAAGAAGGTCCCAGGTCATGCAACCATCCCGGGGATCGCCCAACTTGACAGCTCTATAATACAATGCCCTTGACAATATTTGCCCACGAGGCTCAATTCACCCCCAGCTCGGGGGCCCAATAGTAGTGGCTGACAACATCCGCGCTGAACCAGCAATGGCCACGAGAGCCATCGGCGGCTATCGTAATCTGAGACTCAACTCTGTTCCCCCCTTTTTCCCGTCTTAAGGGCCGGGTGAGTTGCATGTTCCCGGGCGAAGTACCGTCGGGTCACGCACCTCTCTCCAACGCGCGCCCTGACCTGACCGATTTGCGAGTGCGCTAGTGTCGTGATAGGCGAAAGAATATTTGGACGCTTCGGGGCAAATCGAAAATCCTGTGGCTGAGTTGGGTTCGCTACTTAGAAGCTTAGCCTCGAATTTACCTGCAGGTGTGTTGCATCGACCCAGACCCAGCTGCAATGGAACCAAGGGCTCCTGTTAGTAATAGACCACATCTCGCATTTGCTTTCTTGCAGTTGCAGAGCGCGAGCTCAAACTCGAGTCCGAATCCGTATTCAGCGCAAAAGGGAGTATCATCGAGTCGCATATCCAATCCTAGAGCAAATCCCTTCTTCGGAAGCGCGGATTAAAAAAGAAAAGAGGTAGAAAAAACACTTGAATGCAACCCGGGTTACATCGAGTCTTGCCGCCACGACTCCGCGTCTATCGCCAACCTTGAGTTGCAACCCGAGTTGAGCAACCCCGTTTACGCGTTACGCTAGCTGACATCATTTCTCAGCTGCTGAACAAGCGCCGAGTCGAGTAGGCCTCCCGCTGAAAAAATAATGACCGCGTTAGGAAAAGAACGCGACGAGGCTAGTCTTCTCGGCCTATAACCTGCCTTAACCTGCGTGGCACCCGAGTTCCTTGAAAAGTACCTTCTTTTTATCTATCAATGTCTTCGGGCTCGGCTCGGGCGAGCCACCTGAAAATGCACTAGGCTTTTGCGTGACCTATCCTCTTGTGCAAGAGAATCCGGAGCCATCTCCATCAGCGAAGCAGCGGCAAAATCTCATACCTAAAGCACAAGCCCTGATCACCGTGATCACCGTCAAGGACCTAGGCGATGGCAACACACCTCATTGGAGACCTCAACCGCGCCCTGGCAGGCTGCAAACCTACCCTCCTTCTTCAGCTTACCCCGGCTCGTAGCGCGCATTGCATTAGGCTCAGATCTCCTGCATTCTCGGAGGTTGGAAAAAGCCTGGGACACCATCTCGTATGTAAGGGGGGAAAGGCTAGATCAGCTACTGGGAACCGGCTGCACCCGCGCCAGATCTGTGTCCCTGAAAGACGCAGCTGGTTCTTGGCATCCACAACGTCATGTGTGAACTCGAAGATCTCCCATTTTCGGATGAACGATGCCAATAACAGGAATCACCCGATAGGTCATATCCATTTCGGGAACTTGTCGGTCAATAAGCGGCTACATCTGGAAGCCTATCAGAGGCCGAGAAGGTCCTGCTCCCGACTTCTCCAGGACTGATCAACCCTACCCGCATGTGGGAACTGTGCTACCGCTCCCGTATTGCTACCTATCTGGGGCTCCCTGGCAGCACGATATGTATGGCTTGCCTGGTAGCTACATTCTTTTCAGGTGAGACTGCATTCAGCCTTGCATATGACTGGCCGGGCGTCACCTCTCAGCCGCCATTTATAGCCCCCCCTGAAGATTATATACTTAATAATAGTATACTATAGTATATCACCCCACTCGATCCGAAGGCTATTTGCTGCCTATTCTCCTTTCAGCTGGCGATAATCGCCCTATTATCAGGTGATTTATATGGTCCTCGGCTCTACTAGGAACTATCACTGTATCAATGCAAGTGAACCCGCAGAGGTACCCAATGATATAAGGAAACAAATGTGTAGCTAAATACTTAGAGAGATAACATTGTAGCACAATTCAGATACCCACCCGATCCTCACGAGGACCAAAGTTGGTAGAACATCAAAGCGGGCTCACTAGTAACGAGTTCTCAGCTTTGCTATCAATTAGTTTCCCGCCCAGAAGGATTGATTATTGACACGAACATGGACGATCTTAGCTTCGCCACTTGTTACGGACATACTTCTCCGCTCACATAGGTTCCACGGATTGATGACTCCAACTCCAAGTTCGAGACTGTGCTATGTCGCCGTGGTGTCTCGTCACAAGCTGAAACATACATTGTGATATTGATCCTCCGAGGGCACGACGAACCGGTGAGCCGCACTACGCCTCTCGGAGCTAATCAGGTCTGACGAGAAGTTGGAGATGCTTGCAGATCAAGCCCCCTTGTGGGTGGGTGGCTCTCACGCCGTCTTCGCCGGGTTGCCTCAAGCTTGGGGTATGTGCAACAATACGTTCGAAAGAGGCCTACCAACGTGATAGGTCTATGGAAGAGACACTTTATGGTGGGTGGTTGAGTCAAGGCGGAGAGCCGCGGAAACCGCCATGCTTATCAACAGAACCTCGAAGCGCTCATATGTGAACAGGCTGCATATGACTTAGATGCTAGACATAGAACCAACGCTGTGTATTGTCGAATGCCAAGAAGTGAGACAGCTTCTATTGCAGGGCGCCACCAACACGGCCCGAGGCATGAAAGGTGTTATCCATTCACCTCGGACCGAATATAAAGACTAAGTCTCCCCCTTCAACATAGGTCCAACTTAAGCTGTCATTCTCACTCACCTGGGCACTCATGTGAGATAATAGGGGTATCAGACACCCACTCGTCTTTACTGGCTCATATTCTCTTATCATCAGCCAAAGCACACTACTAATAGCGTAAGTAAACCACGTACCTTGTTTACCCATACTTACCTCTAATGATAATGGTAATGATTATCAAGTACTCGTCGGGTCTAATTCGAGACATCTTCCAATAATATCGTAGCATTAGCGGTTTCGTTACATTTCACAAGTTGCGATGATAAAATGGAAGAGATGTTTTATGGACCTCCGAAACAAGCTTCCAGGTATCCCAACGATCAGTAACCTTTGGAATAGTTCAAAAGAATTTCTTTCAGCATATAAAACTTGCCCAATGTAAGCGTTGCACTGCTGATGATACATCAAATTCGTATCTCGAGCCTAGTATTCTTCTTTCCTTATCAATTATTCGTAAATTTTTGGCTACCACTACCTTCTTGTTTTCTCAAGGCCGTATCTCTCGATGGACTACATCAAGGTTAGAACCGCGACACCGTAGAAGTGTTGGACTATTAGTTAAGGGTGTATTACCTCAGTGTCTGGGATTCTTCATCACGACTTTTAATTTCACCGGCATGAGCCAAGAAGCCAATATGGGAAGAAAAAGGAAGTGTGCATTAACGTGAATATATATACAGCGTGAAGTAGAAGCTTTGGGGCACAATCTATCGTACGACTTTTCCCCTCCATCTCTCATTAACCCTCGTCAGTAACCTGAAGCCCAATTATTACATCCCAAACGCCGCCATGATGAAGTATTTTCCAAATAAGAGCGAACTTATAGTTCAAGAATGCTTAATTTTGTGATGGCCAATGGTAACCAATATGCTAAACGCCCCTTACATCAGAGCGAGGAATGCGACGACCACAGGGGCGATAGCAAAATTCTTGACGACGTTCAGGACGCCGGCCGGGCCGGTGAGAGGTACGGTGG
>JAOWAP010000004.1:1273435-1285774 GCA_028565235.1 Hypoxylon lenormandii
GTCCTCATCATCGACGACGTCGTCTCGGCCGGCACCGCCAAGCGCCAGGCCATCGACATGATCCGGGCCGCCGGCGGCACCGTCGTGGGCATCATCGTGGCGCTGGACCGTCAGGAGACCCTGCCGGAAGGCGACGGCAAGACGAGCGCCATCGGCCAGCTGCGGAAGGAGTACCAGATCCCCATCATCTCCATCGTGAAGCTTGATGATATCATCGACGGCATGAAGGGGGTCATCTCGGATAGCGATATTAAGAGCATCGAGGAGTATCGCACCAAGTTTGGGGCTAGCGATTAAGACTACTGAGTGTAGGGATGGCCTGGGTATAAGGGCTTATGGCTAGACAGAACTGGGCAGGCAACACACAATATACACATATAAACAGGTCTTTTGCAAAATAGGTACTTAAATTAAATGAGTATATAAACTACTGCCTGGGTGTTGTAATCAGTGCTGCTCCTTGTCACTCAAAATTTAAGCATACCTGTGGTTGTCAGGGGTAGAAGCGTACGCTATAGTATTCACTTGTGGGATATATCGGTTAATCCGCCTGCTCGCTTAAGCCGATAAAATCACACAAACCGGAAGCAATTTAAAACATAAAAGTTCCAGCACTTGCAGGTGCTCAACTCGTCATGCGACACGTTTTTTTTCTTCTACTCTTTCTTTCATCAACTTTCACACCAGCTTCACACAACGCTCGCGTTCGCGAAGCTGTCACTAAACGGATTTCTATCTCGTGTAAATTATCACCTGCCTTTTTTCTGGTGATTGTTTCCTATCATTCATTGCCTAGGCACTGCCGCTTAGTGCATGGACTTTTCTACTGCTGGGCTAGTTCACCACAAACATGGCGCAAGTTAGCAGCGCGACAGAGCCTGTGGCGGCAAACTATCAGCCAGGCCAGAACGGTATACTCTCAGCTGCCGATCTCGATGAGATTCGAGAATATCACAAGGTTGTCCAATTCCGAGATACGATAGTATCGGGAAAACACCCTCGTATTAAAGTGTCTAAACCTGTCACTGTCACTGTCAACCCCCAACAGTCTGACTCTCTTGCGACCGAACGCGTCGCTCCATCGTCTTCGTCTACATCCACACATGCATTGCAGTATGCTCCTAATCTCAACGCTTTACAGATGGACAATATGCAATCATTCAAGGCAAACTCACAGCAGCCAGCCGTTGTCGTAGCCACAACAGGTTCTACAGGTTCTACCTCAGCTGCTCCTACTTTCTCGAGACCTCTAGGTTCTGGCAAGACTGGCAAGACAGGCGCCAACCATGTTTCGCATGATACTCCTCAAAGCTACAAGGCACAGCTTCAGCGTCGGAGACAGATAATCGAGGAAGAAATCAAGGTCCGAGATGGGAAAGCCTCACCTAAGACTTCACAACACTCTGATCTACCTGGTTTTGACCTTTCAGACATTTTAGCAAAGGCACTGACTCTTGTACAAGCTACTGCTCCCCAACCTCCTCTCAACTCTTCTAACGGTACTAATGTTTCCGACTCGGGTGATTCGTTCGACAACAACACTTTCTATACTAGCAGCCTTAATACGCCCGACACTCGACCGTCGCCCCGAATCCAGAATACAACATCGCAGGATATACAAGTGCAAGATGCAACTGCCTCTTTGCACCAACGCGATGCTTATGCTCCGCAGCAGAACAATCCTCCTCAACCCCGTCCTATGCCGACATTGTCGTATCAAACAGACCTTAGTCGTAGCACGCAGCCTATTCAGGTGACGAGTAGTTCCCAACAAGCCCAACTAAACAATGGCAGTTTACCTGCGCCTATACATGATCATGCAGTCTACCCCTCAAAAGCTAGTCGTGAAGGGGATCTGATGACACAGTCGCGTCATATACGTGAGGCAGAGGCACAGGTAATCAGTTCGGACAGTGCTGCTCCTAGTAGATCCGACAACTCTGGTAATACAGATTCGGACCAGCCTGTTGACTACAGCCGTTACCACGCTCAGCATCAGCATCAGCCTCAGCATCATCTACTTCCTAGTGCCCACTTCAGACAGCGAGGATCGCCCTTAGTCCGCGCTCATGATCTCTCACCCCTTGCGCCCCAGCCTGCTCATGTTTCCCCATTGGCGACAGCTCGCCATCCCCCAATGCCTGAGCCGGAAATTAGCATCTTGCCGAGTGCACCTGCTCAAGTAACAGCCTTGAGACAGGAGCGTGCGGTCGTCATCAGTCCGGAGAGCTCTCCTCAGGGAGATAAAGGAAGCAAGAAGAGAAGCAAGAAGAACAATAACAAGAACAAGAGAAAGGCTGAAACGAGAGCACCAGATATCCCGGAATCTCCTGACATCAAGCCCGAACCTCGATCCCCATCACCCTTAACGGCGCCTCAGTTTACACGGCCTCAAAAACGGCTACGATCCGATACTCGACCGGAGCAAGAGCTAGCATACGACTCACCGCGAATTGAACGACCTGTTTCTGTATTACATCGCGAGCAGTATCCAGCGGCACATGTGCAGGTGGAGAGGCCGCCGTACGGGTTGGAAGTTATAGATGACCCCTATACACAGGTGCGCCAGTCCGTTGCACCTGCTAGTCAAAGATTAGATCGAACTGTATACGAGGAGCGACGACCGGATGGTGCGGCTATACAGTATGTGCGCCGAGTCCAGTCTCCTTATGGTTATGCGGCTCCATATGGTGCTGTTGAGACTCGTCCCCTACGCTCGGCAAGTTACTCGGTGAATCCCCAGTATCGGGAAGTTCCTACATATCAGCGCGATGGAAGGATGAGCGCGCGACCTTATGTTGATCGTGCTAGATCACGGTCCCCTGTTGTTATTGAGAGACGTTCGCCTGTCATGGCACCCCCTGCACCACCCTCTGCTCGTATCATAGTTGATCAGTACGGTCGCGAGTATATTGATCCTCCGCGTGCTAGCACTGTCGCCCGCCAGTCGGTCGTGCCGGCGCCGAGGCCGAGCGAGCGTGAGATTGTTTACGAACGAGTACCTATGCGTGCGCCATCCCGTATGCCAGCAGAGACCTTTGAGGAGGATGGAATCATATATCGACGCGCCTCGCCCACATACGCTCCTCGACGCGTTATCACTCAACCGGAGTACGGAGTTGATTACAGAAGCTATCGAGAACGTGACTATTCCGTACAGCCCTTAGGACCACCGGCCCCAGACTATGCTCCAATCCGAGGCGTACCGGAAAGACGGGTTGCTGAAGACATTTCTCGAGATTATCTTCCACGTGCCACGAGCGTCCGACCTGCAGAGGCTGTACCGTATTACGGCAGACTTGACCCTGTACGACCTGAGGTGCCTCCCAGGCAATACGCTGCCAGTGTTCACCCTGAAGTGAGAGCTGCTCCGGCCATCCGGGAATTCAGTGTCAGACCGGCGGAGCGGGATGTGCCCGGGCGTGAGTTTAGTGTTCGGCCAGTAGAGCGCTATTATGATAGACCACATGCAGATGAGGAGGTCACTTACATCGAGCGACCCCGAGCAGCTCAGCAGGAGATTATCTACGCCGACAATAGTCGACGACAAGTATACCAGTAAGCACATACCAGGTGCCAGAGAAGTGTACGAGTGGTGTACGAATGAACCGATACCGGCCAAATCTGCAAATGCAGATGAGGCTGATGAGAGTAATCCTACGGTATCCTAGGGTGAACAGCCACACAGTTTACGGAGGGTTGGGTGAGGCTTGCTACGACGCAGAGAGCCGCATCTAGGTCTAAGAGGATAAGTGAGAGATTCAGGGAGTTGGGTGGATGCAAGGATTCGACTTAAAACGTGTGGCTTGGAATGAAGGGCGGTCTGCAAGTACTTTTACGCGACGAGTCTCTTGCAACACTTTTAGAGATACCTAATTGTATGAACTGTATATACACACGTGTAGGACACTTAGATAATCGATGAGTTCTTGAGCAACACTCGTTCTGCCAGCATTACAGTGCATGCTAAGTCGTGTTTATCGTAAATGATAAGAAATCTTGGTCTGCATGATTAAGGTCAATATTCGATCTCAGGGAGGCAAGGGATGAGCGTGGGAGGACCCATTCCTCGTGATATCCGATTGGAAAACCCCTGTCCTGCATATACTGCAACCCATTATGCTCCCCGTCACTTTTTTATTGTGGATGTGGTGTAGGTAGAATGTTAGCCGAGTCCGGGTCGGTATTACTTCGTACACTCCGACTGAAAGCCTGTCGTCTAGATGCAAAGTGTTCAAGGATTGAAGGGCTTTGGCTAAAACTACAACGACGGCCTAGACGAATCACTATCTAAGTAATTTGGCCATGATCCTATCTGCCTCCTATCTGACCTTTTGCTCCCTTTCAACTTCTTTCCTTTCCTTTGGGCTGTATGTAGCTGATAACAACAAGAGACGCTTTCGGCATCTTTCCACACGGGTTCGGGAATCGGGATTATAAAGGGTTTTTGCGAATGGGGTTGCCAGCCCTACATATAATCCGTCCCACCACCGGACCTTCGGCAGTCATCCTATATCCTTCGACGCGCGGCCCCGGATTATGTATTCTTTAAAGAACCTAGGCACCATCGTATAGGAATACATACATAGACCTAAATTTGCGAGTTCACATTTACAATACATACGACGTCCCGTAGGCATACCTGCCGTCGAGGGCTCGCTAAACTGTACGAAATACAAGACAGAGCGCGGAGCCCCCATTGGATGGTCGCTTGGTTCGTAGCACGCAAGTCGACTTTAACGAACCAGACTTACATTTCAGCGGGAAGCTTGGGGAGGCAGGGAAAAACTCGAGCCAGGGGGAAAGAAGCCGCAGTTGACCTCCACGACCTAACAGGCTTCTCCTAAACTTAGGTTGTAGCTTTCGTCTAATACTGCTACGTGTTGTCTTCTGCTTTAATAAGCTCACAGACAATTAATAAGGGATGAAGGCGAGTCAGGAGATTTGCCAGCTCAGCTATGTATGTATGTCAGGTAGGAGGTAGGTAGGCATGTATGTATGTATGGATGTATGTGTATGTACGCGCCGTAATCCATACATAGGTACGAATGCGAGGTCTCATGATGAGAAAGAAGTAGGATCCTTTGGCCAATACAAGCCACTACAGGCACTTTTGGCATTCTACTATTTCATGTATCTCATGTCCCTTTCACGTTTCCTTAAGACAGAACTGTAATCGTGACGCAAGTCCCCCTTCTCTTCGGCAACTGGCTCTTTGTCGTGTCGGTTCAAACTTCCAATTTACTCGGCCGCGATGCGGTCCATTGTCCGTCCGTCCATAGGGGGTCGGTTTTTTTGTACTTGGCCGAAAGTGGTTCAGTGTAGGGTGGCTGTGTCCTGTTTGGCATGCACCTCATAAAATGTAGGAAGAACATTTAAAAAAAAACAAGACAGACAGACATATATTATAGGTAATCCCTGTATACCTTATTCCTGGGAGGCTCGTGTTGACAACCCCTTTTATTCGAATCCTATGACTAGGACAAGACTAGAAAGGGTAGATGTGTTGTACAGACGAAACCTATCACGATGACTAAACCATAGGACTCGAATGAATGTAGTGGTGAAAGTAGACGGTTTCGAGATGGACAGGTTACAAGAAACATGGAAGCGTAGCTAAGACAAGCTCGTCAAACTCGAGTACCGTAGGGCAGGCTAATGTAAGCACTGCAATAGACGATAGACGATATCTAGTAGATTAGTAGATATTAAGGTCCACTAATGGATCTTGACTTACCTCATGAGGGATCTACATGTAGGTATCTGCGCATTACAAACTTCAATGTTCCAAGAAGGAAAAAAGACGACATACATACGTGCGTACACACTAATCGGGCATGAAAGCCAAGGGTTGGTTCATTTCCGGCTACGGCAAATGGTTCGCACTATTTTCTTTGAAATAGCAATAAATTGTAAAGCAAAGCAAGCTTGATAAACAAGACGAACAAGATCGGGGGATGCGTGAATAGGCTAGTAATACATAGATAGGAGGTAGGTAATTGTACGTGAATCTCACAGCTAATAATGACGAGAGAAAAATGTATTAAAGAAACCACCTGTTCGCCTTTGAGAAACGGTACGGGTTTCTTTATCTTGACACCTGTAGACATTGGCTAGGGCCAACTCTAAGTTTGTAAGCAATCCAGTACAATCCAGCGCCATCTTGACAGTTAAGAGTACAAACCCGGCGCTAGCTGACAAGGTATCTGCACAGTCACAGGCAGGTGAAGGACCTAAAGTCTCCGATGTGGCCCCCCTTCTCTCCCACTGAAGTCCCCATTAGAACTGGAATGAGTTTGGACCGTTCTACCAACCGCGCTAAGCCCGCACAACATTACAGGGCAGTTTTACCAAGCTAAAAAGTATGGTACTGTGCTACGTACCTCTCTAGGGAATATTGTACAGCCATTCTTTCAGGGCTTTTAGGCCACTTAGGCCACTTCTGCCCCCGGGAACCCCTGCAATCTAGCGCTCCTATTCGTCCGTTCCCTGGGAATACCAGCTGCTGACTGCAGCTTCGACCACACCCGGCACCCGACGCTTCGGGCTTTTGGCTCGTTCCATCGATTCTTCCAGTCCACCAGTTCCAAGTTCTCATACGGGACCATAGACAAATCCAATCCCACAGGCCACAGTCCATAGTCCACAGTTCACAGTCCACCGCAGTCCACCGTTAGTCCACCACATCTCTTGTCCCAAAAAACCATCCATCCATCCCGTCATTTCCACTTTCTCCTCACCATTCTTCCTCTCAAACCCTCCCCACTAACTTGCAGTAGAGGTTGTCGTCTTTGCCAGAAGAGAAGAAAAATAAAGGCAGGAGAGTAGAGAACCGTCTTAACGCATCTACGGTCTTTTCTCCTCTTCCTTATTCCCTTTCTCTTTTTTTTCCTCTTCTAATTCTCTTCTTATTCTCACCCTTCTTTTAACGACGAGATACCCCCATTCCTCTTTACCCTCGCCCTCCCTTTCCTGCTCTGTTCCCTCTCTAGACCCTAACCCTTAGGCTCTCCCTCCCCCCACGGCTTCAACATGCAAAAGCTCGCCAACATGCGTCACTGGCCCGAGAGGATGAGCCCCAACTTCGGCATGTCGTCGAGACCAAACATGAACATGACCGCTATAAATCCGCATCAGAAGGCCGGAGCTCCGGGAGCTTCCTTAAGTCCCTCGCCCGCAGCCGACACCACGATCCACTTCGCTTTCAACGTTCCTTTCGCGTCTGACCTCGCAGGTCCTAACACGGAGGAGATCCTGCATGCGACCGGCGAAGCGGTATTTCGATGGACCCATCCGGGAGACGCCCCCGACGACATACCCGTATACGAGTTGCCCGTCCACGCTCAAAATCTCACCAATTTGCGAAACCTGTGTAGGGAGCTTACCAAGGGCCCGTTACCAATTGAGGCCCACGTAATCTCGAGCGTTCCTAAGGGCTTCAAGTCGCAAGTTACGACGGTCTGCCTGTCCGGTTCCCCGGAACTTGTCCATAAGAGCCGCGAAACCATCCTAAGCGACACCCCTCTAGCGCTGGTATGCATATCTTAAGCTTGCTATTCGCCATGGTAGAAATACGTAAAGCTAAACTAGGAATTGTAGAGGTGCACAACCGTCGACGTAGATTACGGGTTGATCGTCGACTCCCAAGCCGGTACATTGCAGAAGAGTGTCACAGAAGCCCTCGGCACCTTCGCTGTATTCTGCGGCGTCGACATCTTCATATTAGGACCGAAACTCACCCCCACTGTCGACGGCCTCAACGGCGATGTTGAAGTCATCCGAGATCAAAGATGGCGATTCGCTATCTACGGAGATATCGAGTCTACAGAACACGCCAAGACACAAGTCCTTATCTTCATCGATAAATTGGTATATTGGACCCTCGGAGATGATAGTGATATCGAGCGTGGGACTAACATAGAATTTAGCTTGGACGTGAGCTGGACATGATGCGTTTTGAGAGCACACTCCACCCGATTGTATGTGGCCGCTCGCGGAAGAACATCAAGTTGATCGAATCGGTAACGAATACCGCCATCTATTTTCCACCCTTCGCTCAATTGCACCGATATTGCCCGCCGAATGCTAGCCGCCGTAATCCCGAAGAGATATTTATTACCGGCGAGAACCCCCAGGGAATAGAGCTAGCCAAGCGCAAGATTCACGAGCTGGTGAACAGGACGAAGCTATTTATCAAAGATGCCGTAGTCTCGCCTCCCAAGATCGATAGTATCTTGCTTGGACGGATGGATAAGGTTCGGAAGATCATGGAGACCAATGGCACCTACATTATGTTCCCTCCGCTGGCCTCGCAACGTAACATGATTCGAGTCCAGGGTGTTGAAGGACTTCACATTGAGCGTACCATGAAGGAGATCATGTCTCTTGTACGTATTTTCGTTGGTACCACTCTTGACTTGGTACGCGCTAACCAACAGTTTAGGCCGGCCAGTTCTATTATGCCTCATGGTGGATTCAGCAAGCCGGCATGTCCCAGCTCCCTGGTCCTACCGAGATCCGAGCCATGCTTGGTGACATTTCTGCCAATTCCGACGCGGATATCTCATTCGAGAAGATGTCTTTCACCATCAATGGCTCCGACGATGCTGTGAAGCAGGCTTTGAACGTGCTTTCTCAAATCAAGTTTGTGAACCAGACCCAGCATCAGATTCGAGTCAAGATCGAGCTGGCAAATGAGCATAAAGAATTTGTCTCTGGCAAGAAGAACGGAAAGATTAATAAGATTATGACGCAGAGTAAGTTTTGAAAAATTGACGAACCCTTGGCTCTACTAATACGACGTAGGCAATGTCCAGATCATATTCGACAGCTTCAGGGAATACAATTTCGATATTGATGTTATTGCGCCTTCTTATGACTCGATGAAGCAGGGAATGACCTTGGTAGAGCAGGAAATGCCTGCTTCTATCTCCTTCCACGTCCCTGATCAGTACCACAAGCGAATCATTGGTATCGGTGGCCAACACATCCAACGCATTATGAAAAAGCACTCGGTGTTTGTTAAATTCTCTAATGCTATGGATCGTGGTACGAAATCCCTACTTTGTTGTATTGTTAATGATCGAGGATTGCTAACAAGTACATCAGGAGGCATGGGCCGTGAAGACGACGACGTCAAAGTTGACAACGTCATCTGCCGAACTCCAGCTCGAAACGCTCAGAACCTCGAGTTAGTCAAGACGGAAATCCTTGACATGGTGGATAGAGCTGTAAGTGGATTCGTATCTAAAAGATGCATCATTTAACGATCTAATACGTGTTTCAACAGCATTCCGAGTTTACTTCTCAAATTGTGCACGTTGATCGCTTGTACCATCGACAGCTTATTGCTCGTCTGCAGGAGATTGAAGAGCTGGAGAAGAAATGGAACTGCAAGATCATCTTCCCTAGCACCGAGCAGGCCAGCGATGAGGTGACGGTTACTGGTCCAGAATGGCAGGTGCCTCTCTGTGCTGATGAGTTTCTGGTAAGTCATCGCAGCGGGTTTCATCTACGTGTAAGCTATGGTACTAATTTCAGCATGAAGGGCATGGTCCCCGAGACTCACGAATTGGCCTTGACTCGATCTCCGTCTCTGGTTAAGTTCCTTGAGTCGCCCGAGTTCGTCAATGAGCTCGTTTCGAAGCTGAAAAATCAGCACGAGGTGACGTTGGAAGTACACGAGAATCCCGAAGAGAAAACCGAGGATGGGGAGCGTACTATGACTCTACTTTGGAAGCTGACTCGCAACAACACGGGTGGCCTCCGTGACGCCATTGATTTTCTCATGCAGCAGTTCGCCGCGGCGAGCGTCGATGCCACCATCGTCAAAGGTGCCATCCCCCGACCCAAGTCAGACTCGTTCGAGGACTCGTTGCAATACTTCGATTCGAAGCTGCTGCAGCACGCGCCTACTTCGGTGGGAACAGACTCACCCACGAAGCCAGCCTTCGGTGAGGATATGTCTCAGCAGCGGACCACCACCATCTTTGACAAGCTCCGGAAGCCGTCTCAACTCTTATCTTCTCTCGATCGCAGAAAGAACAGCTCGCACTCGATGAACACGTTCTTCAAAGGGTCGAACAACGTGTCCAAGTCGTCCCTGATCTCGATCGACTCGACTCGCAGCTTCAATGCTGACCGCAACCCCTGGAACGATAGTGGCGTCAATCTTCCAGATGACGAAAACAGCCCTTGGTCGAGCCGCCACTTTGGCAATGGCTTTGACAACAAGCTGACGCCTAGCAACATTCCACACGGCGGCGACATTACGCCACGACACAGCACTCGCGCGTCTGGCGATAGTGGTCGTCCGTCGACTTCTCATTCCACAAATTCAGGATACCCCGGTCCAATTGGACCTTATCGTTAGATTCCGTCTTTTAGATGCTCTACGTGCAATACAATACCCCGGCTGGATATACCCTGGCGTACAAATACCCGATCCTATGATCATGCATCGGTCGGCTCTGTTTTATCGTTTATTTCATCGTTTGATTGCTCTTTGCTTTATAGTTATTTGTTATCGATTTCCTTATCATTTCTTACTCGTTTTCTTTCCAAATTCTTTTTTTTTTTTTTTGCGAAACGATGGGTTTTTCTTATTTCGTTGCGGGCAGCCTGGGTTAAGGCTGCGGGATGATTTTTTTAACTGCTTGACGCTTATATCCCATACGAGTACATCTGGACATGATACCACGAGCTGCTTCGGGCGGAATACGGCGTTGCAGATTTGGAGCGGGAGGACGCCGTCGGATGATACCACAGAAAAGCACAGAATATTCGATACACCGTTGGGGCGAAAATACCAATTACTTTTTGCGATTGAGCTCGATTTTAGCGGCGTTGATTTTATAGGGCTCAAGTTTTATCTCTTTGAGACGTCCATCGGGTATCCTTAACCCTTTTCACGTCGATCCCAAGGCGGATGAGGTTCAAAAGCGAGTTTTACGGGGCTGGACACTGCTCTTGTTTTCGAACAGGCAGTACGGACTTGGAGAGGGGAGAGGACCGGGAGGTAGACTGAAACACGGATAGGCTGGGTCGGGCAGGAGGGAATACCACAATGGACGATGTGATGGCGTAGCTAGCAGGCTACAATTGTACGATATCACAGAGATGATAGGCAATGATACCCTCTGGTTCTGAACAGCTTTGTTCTTTATATCGGTTACTTTCACGAATAGGGGCATGATGAGAAAGCGATTGCAAGTGGGCGAACAGTGAATGGGAATTCCAATGACTGTCCTGTCTAAACTAATGTTATATTGTTTGTAGAGCAAGATAAGTCAAACTGAGGCAAAATGAAGAGGATGTTTTCTACATAAGATAAGATGACTGGGTCAACCTCTGCCCTTCTCGATATAGGTACTAACTACCATGGACATTGGACGAAGATCTTATTGGTAGACATGGATTATTATAAGGTCGTGTAGGTATATACCTTGTATATACCTAGTTATGCAGTTAGGGCAGTCAAGATGGTTGTAGACGCAGTTTCCTCATAGGCAAAAGAAGGGATACAATTCGATACAATCGATACAATCGACCCATCTGAGTCGTAACTACCTGTACCCGACTGTTTCCTTCGCTGTCAGTTGTCTCATCTTGTGCGTTATTTTACTCACCTTTTCCTCTCTCTTTTTCTAACACTCTCTCCCTTGCATTCTACGTTGGACGCTTACCGTTTTCTACACATAACAGAACGTCTCCGAGAAGCGGGAAACGAGAAACCAGAACAACGCCGGCGCTTATCGATTTGCCTAGATCATATTCAAGACGAACAGATAAGCAGTGACGTACGAATTAGAAACCTGCCTAGGCAATTTTCCCACGTCCCAAGTCGAACGCCAGACGGATAAATTTCTATCACATATACCATTTCTCGCGTGCGTCTTCTACGTTCTAGCTCTACACCTTAATCAGCCACCGATACTACCTTGACGTACCTGCCGAGCCAACAATCTTTTATCGCACACCACCCCCAGGTCTTGGCTCCAAAGTCCAAAAGTGGCCCCATTTAAGCCAATCAAGATTCTCGGTTTCACACTCCCTCCAAATTGCGACCATGGCCGCCACCACGGACACGCCTGCGGGCTCTCCGCCAAGAACGCCCGAGAGGTCCCCCTCTCCTCCTGCTTCTCCTAAAACTCCCGCCAGGGACTGGGCGCAGGTCCTCCTCTCGCGCCTGGAGGCCATCAACGGGACCTTGTACGGTTCGAGCGCGAGCGCCAAGGCCAAGGCCAAAGACGAGGACGAGGACGAGGACGAGTGGAAAGACATAGACGAAGACGAGGAGGCGGAGGCGGCCGAGACCGCCGTCGACGACTCGGAGGACCT
>JAOWAP010000004.1:1299468-1313673 GCA_028565235.1 Hypoxylon lenormandii
GGCAGCAACAGAAGTCTGAGGCATCATCGAAGATGAGGTGGGATAGCCCTGCTGGGGTTGCGGATACTGATTAGGCATCATCGAGTACGACCCACGCGTAGGGCCTGAGTTCGGCGGAGGGTATTGACTCATGTTGTTAGGCGGCTGGGGAGTATTGGGTGTGCCTGGCGTCCTAGGAGTGTGCGGATGGCTGCCGTAGATGGATTGCATAGCAGAATTGTTATGCTGCAAAGGCGGCAGTGTATGCTGGATAGATGCGTGCTGCAGCTGATTAGGTGAGATTGCTGCTGGCGAGGGATACGAAGAACCGGTCGTGCCTATGCCGTTAGACGAGTATGGGTTCTGGTTGGAGTGGCCACTGTCCATATCCTGTAGGAAAGATGACCAAGTCACAATTGCAGATGAGGCCACGATTGCTCTTTGATGAAGCAATTGGGGTCTCTCAAAGCCGCAATTGTCCTATTCCCCCTCTTCTATTCTTTGTATTCGACAACTCAATTGAAGTCGCTCGCGAAAAACGATTTTGCACGCAACAAACGGTAGATGAGGCGCGCGCGACGTGTTTAGAGGGGCACAGCGGATGTATACGCGTTGAAGAGCCCTTTTTTCCCCCTTGTTGTTTCTCTTTACGGAATGCCGGAGGTTAAATGCCCGAAAATCGGCGTTGAAGTGGTCCTAATAAATCCTCCACGCCTGTTACCCGATCTGAGGGAGTAGATGTTGACGCCAGTGCGGATAGTGGATTACGGCGCAAATGCGGACTCGACGAGGTTATTCCCAAGGGTGGGAAAAAAGAAAGGGATTAAAAAAAGGTCGATGAGGGGAACTCTGTTTTTGGGGTAGAATTGGGGATTGTATGGAGCAAGTGGACGAAAGTAGTTCGTGAGGCTCCAAACCCAGCAGCAAGAAGATGGGACTGTGATGGGGTCCAAATGGTGTTTGTAAAGTGGAGAATTTGGGTCCACGTTCCTCGAGGTGAGAGGTGTGGTCGACTTCTTATTTCAACCGAATCAATGGATATTTACCCCCCTACTCCTTTTGAAAAAAAAAGGACCGTGGTGAGAAAAAAAAACTTTTTTCGTTTTTGTTTCGGTCGGTTTTATTATTCTGGTTCGCCTGCGTGCTAGTCCCTTGTCAGAAATCAAATTTGCCCGTCTCGTCTTGCGTCTCTGGTAGTTTGACCCAAGTTCAGGTACAAATACCAATGGGGCCTCAAAGGGAAAAAGTGGGCTTGCGTTGCTTGAGTGCCGAAAAAGACTGTGTTATGGGATGATGGGTGGATGTAGTGAATTGGCGGCGGGCAAGTGGATGCCTCTGGGTGATGGATAGATGACGGTGACTCGTCGAGATTTTGATGCATGCAAACTGCAAGTCAAAATTGAAAGTGGGCGGGTTGTGTCAAGTTTGGGTTTGGGGCGGCGGTGGGAAAGGGAAAAGGGAATTTTTATCAATTTAAAAAAGGAAATGCGTAGTGGATGCGCGGGCGGGTAGATTTTTGTATGGGGGGTACCTTGAGCTGACACCGTATCTGTATGGTGACGAGGTGAACCATGAACCGTGGCGACAGAAATAAGTTTTTTTTTTTCTCCTTAGGTCATCTATTGGTATTTGGTATTGGGTAAATTTTTCCTTTTTCTCGGGAAAGGGGGACGTGCGTACGTGCCGTTTATTCGACGCGTCCGAACGGTGAAAAGGAGTAAAATTTTTAAACAAATAAAAAATAGGAGGAAAACGGGAAGGTAAAAACAAGAAATAAAATAGTTAGGATAAAAATTTGAGATAGACTCACATCAAACCCGAGGTCCACTAAGCGGTACCAAATTCAGATTATTTTCGCCCCTCTCACTGAGCTTTCTGCACGTGGACACGAATCGCCTTTTTTTGTTTTCTTTTCCTTACAAGCGGTCAGGAAAGTTTGACACAACAGATTCGCAGGGGTTCCCGTCAATGGAAGGAAAACAGGCTGCAGTGGAATGCTGCGGCGGTATTATCGAGCACGAGCAAGACGGGAAAACGCGATAGTTCGATTGGAGAAGATAGAACAATGAGGAAGAGGGAAAAAGGGGAGAAATAATAGAAGAAAAGTCGATTGCTTTTTGGAAGAACGAGGTTGGAAAGTATGTAAATATCAAGTTTAGGGGAGCGGGAGTCTAGAGAGGAAAGAAATTCAACGATCAAATCATTTCATCAATTCCTTAGGTACATAAAGGAAATCAGTTGAATCGTCGCGAGTCGGGGGACCTTGACACTTGACACACAGGAGTCAGGGTAGATGGGTAGATGGGAAGGCATCAAAGTACCGGTACTTTGGCAATTGACGAGGGCTATGCTCCAAACAGAGAGACTCGAAGAGATTATGAGAGAGTATGCACGTAAACATCATTTCGCTTAGACTAGGGTATGGCAGTACCTAAGGGTCTTAGTACCGCATCGGGTTAGCCGTGGCCGACAACCTACCTTAGTACCTGGTAGTTAGTAGGCTGTTGGCTACCACATGTCGCAGGCGTTGCAGGCGTGGCAGGCGTGCAGGCAGGTGGTGCAGGTTGCAGGCACGGACCTTGGTCAGGGCACGCGAATGATTTGTGGCAGGCAGGAAGGCAGAAAGGTAGAAAACCGAAATTCGCAAGGTCAACAAGTCACCAAGTCATCAATTCAAGTTCGCAGAAGTACCCACCCAGGGCTACGTAGGTATCTTAGGTATTGATTCTGGCTGCAAGTCTACCTTACGTACTTCCCGACTTGGTTCTCGACGTGTACGACCTACATATGTCTGTACATACAACCTACATGGCCCTACATGGCCATTACATGGCCCTTCATGGCCCTACATGGCCAGCTAACCAGCTACACACGGTCTCCTATCTCAGTATCTCAGTATCTCGGCCTCTCAGTACATTCACCTATCTGTCTAATAAGGCATACCATACAAGGCATACTATCTAAGGCTTACCATTGATGGTATGTCTCAGGATGATGATATACCCTATACCATATGCCGCCTAGCAGTCCCGTCCCCTACGCAACTCACACACCTAATTGGGTTTGCCTTTGCCTGCTTCACCACTCAAACCACCTCGCAGTTCATCGTCAACCGATACTGTACTCTGATTCGGGAGCCTGGCCAATTGGTTCCCTTTCAGCCAGGCAAATATCGACTCTCATAGGGCCGCTTCTCATTGCCGCCTTAAGCCACATCACACCTGACATGCTTCAATCATTGCTATCGTTGATCGCCTCTGCCTACTTTAGGATAATGACATGCGATATGCGAGGAGAGTATCGTATCTCTCTCTTCGTGTTGAGGGCTGCGAGGGCGCACAGGCCACAGTCGCACAACACGATCGACGTGTTTGCTATGTAGGTACACATAGTAGAGAGAGCGGTATACCAAACAAAATAGAAATCCGTATGTATGTGTGCGCGCGCGGTTGCATACGTCAAGGTTAGAGAGACAGACAGACAAGACTTGCTGGTTAGATAGGATAGGATAGAAATATGCCTTGAGTTATTAGCAGTGTCTTAGTTGGAACTTCAGCAACGCAATTCCGGCAACGTGGGACTTGTTCCATAATTTTTTGGATTTTGATATTTCTATGTTCATATGCTCATATGCTCAATGGTCAACCACCAACTCGAATCGACATCAACCCCCAAAGAACATAAGCCATATCTCGCTCCTTTCCCTCCTCCTCTTCCCCCTCCCCCCATTGGCATTTGATCCATGAACCTCGAACCATGGAAGCGCGAACCACCACTACGTTACTACCGTAGCAGTCAGAACTGTATCCATGATAGAACACGACAGGCTCATACTCATCTGCACCTACACCTTCATGCATACATGTAGGTATATTCAGAGACCGAAACAGGTATGTAATTGCAATCACACCTGATGCGCAAACCATGCACCTTCTTGGAACACACCAGACGGTTAGTTCCGATAGCTTCCTCGCCCTTTATCTCATCCCATCCCATCTTAATGGTCACTTGACGCTCTGCCGCAACGACCTCATTCACCTACCGTCCCCCTTTCCCATCGTACGATGGAATATCGTAATTCGAAATGCGTACGTATATCAAATAGTCCAATTGGACACGAGCCTCAAACTCAGCCGTCAATGCGTTTACTGATTTGTTGGCCTACATGCGCCTAGTCTTAGATGTAGCTATCCATTGGATGATCGTCCTTGTAGTGGCCAACGGGAATAGCCAATCGAAGGTGAACGGGCTGTTTTTCCGGCTGGGATACTTGAAAAGGCGCCCCCCCGACGACCCCATCCCCATTCTACCGTACTCGTAACTGATACTTATTCAGGTACCAAAGGGGAACAAAGGTCTAACTCGTGCATGAGTTGCTGCATGATTTTTTTTTTCGTCCAACCCAATCGTCGTACGTCTAACTAATGTCAAAGCAAAAAAGATCGTCAATATACAAGAGAATCATGATTCTAGGTCTTCAGCAAACGGGGGGAGAGGGGGAAAAGTGCCATAAAGCTATTATGTTATCAAATCCCCCCTGCGTGTAATGCCTACTATGTACCGCCTTGCTTACCGCATCGTCTCCCTCCCACATAGACATAGACATACCTAGGGTACATATCTGCCGTGATATATCCCTCCTGCGCGACTCAAGTGAACTATGAAGAAATATCTGTACTATGTATGAATCAGGCGAAGCTGCCCAGGAAGTTGGGCTTCATTCCAGCTGCACCTAATGCATGATTGCATAGAGCTGCTTGACACATGGGTGCGTGCGTGCAGTATCCGCGTTCTTTCCTATAGGATACCGTTGTACTAACACGGTAGTATTCATAGTAAAATGTATAGATGGCACTATCGTGAAACTTAACCAAAATATAGTAATAAGTGGTGCTGAATGTGTGGACGATTTCCCGGCATCCTACATAGGTAGTTTACCTAATTTACCACTTCATTCTTTCTGCTAATCGCGGTTCCTTTTACCTGGAAGTCTAGTAGTCAATATGTTCGGTCCTGTTGAGTCCTCCTCGTTTGCATCATCCCATTACAACCACTTAGCCTAGTAGCTCAGATTCGTCGCCTTACTAATACGTATGTAATGGCTCGAGAAATCTTTTTTATCTTTCTTTAATTTCCCACGCAAACGATGGTTCGAAAAGGGGAAAACGAAAACTTCTGCTAGGCCGTATCCTACTGCCGAGCGCTAGTTAGAGTGACGAGGCAGTGGAGTCTCTCCGGCCTCGTTCTCGCACTGACTGGGATCTAACATGTAACAGCTACTGCTGATCAATAGGTCATCCCGAACTTAGGAGTCCCTGGACAAAATAGACACGCATATTACTCGTAGCCATGACCTCTAGGTAGAGGGATCCTCATCGCAGACGACATCGAACAAGCTAGTAGGCTATACAAAAGCCCTCGAACCTCAAAGAAGAACTATGAATATTTATTGAATATAACAAATACTTGCTATCGAGTGCCACATGGCGACAAGGCGCCGATTTACGGATTACATACCCACAATGTGAGATACGCGAAGGTGTAGATGCAGAATTACATGGTACGAGTCAAGCTAAACAGGCCTAAAACCGTTAAGCTGCTGCTTGAGTGCCTAGTTTGACCCCAGAATAAGCCCCTAGTCCTGCCAAGCGCGCCGGTAAGTCGTGTTCGAATTTAGGAGGGCTGTAGAATAATATGCCGAGACATGTCTACAATTAAGAGTCAGTCATTGACACGATCGATGTGAAAACTACTGGCCGTCAAGGTAAAGGGAAAGAAAAGGAATTGTTGACCAAACAGACCCAATACTATGTTTCCTTGTATAAGACTTACACTTTCATGTGTTTGTATTCTTCGAGCAGGGCCTGGGGTACTCCTCGCTCCTTAGTCGAGCGTAGGAATAGAATGCAAGTTTGACCATGTCAACAAACAAGGCAATGCTCTCTCGGTATACTATCTAGGAAATAGTTACTGGCCGAAGCTCTCTCTTGCTTGGGTAATACCACATAGCGCCGGGCGTTAGGAAATATTATGTCACCACATCGAAGAGGTGAATTATATGTGCTCGGCTCCCATATTGCCAAAAAAGGATTTCTAATTTGATAGCAGGTTGCATTCCGAGGACAAATATTGGCACACTAAGGCAGTCGGCTAACACTGGCTCTGAGTGGATAGGGAGAAGGGAGACCCGGTCCGCGATAACTGTGCTATACCCATACTGGCAGAACTGGACCGCGTCAAAGTCGTCAGTCGTGTTGAGGAGTGGAGTTCATAGGACTCTGATGTCGTATGTAGTTTGGGGACCTTGGAGTCGATCCTGGGAAATCTCCAGGAGTTGCCCCATACAAAAAATTCCTATCCGCCACGTCCTTCGTCGTCCATTGCCGCGGTTCTTTTTTGTGCGACACTGAGTGGACACCTCAGCTTCAGCCTCCAAAGGTGGGCAGATCTGGAAATATGCGCGACATGCCCCCAAATCTCTCGAATTAATCAAGACGGCACTCGTAGGGGACCCAGCCTGTGTAACCGTGAAGCTCCATTTTAAAAAGGCCAACGTTGTCTCCAGTCCTTCCACGAACGTTCTACAACGGGGGTTGTTGGCATTCTAACTGAAGAGAGGGGGAGGGACGGGATGTTCAACCATCCAGGCCCAGACCTATCATGGTTTTTTGGGTCTTGAACGACTTATCTTGATCAAGATGCCCCCCAAACCCCTAATCGGCGGGAGTCCCACCTCCCACATGGCATTTTGTCATATAGCATCATCTCATCGTCAAAGCGCATTAGCTAATACCGAAGTCAAGCGTCGACATACGTAGACGAATCGAATAACTCGGGTAGCCTCGCTGTTGACGATAAGACTAGCAACTTGGTTTATTTGGTTACTATTCGGCCTTCGTCTTCCTAATCTCCAAATTCTTGAAGAAGAAAAAAATGCTCATCACCGTCTAGATGAGCGCTTTTTTTCTTCTTGGCGGCCGAGTTTGGAAACTTGCCGCACAGTAGTGCAGGGTGGAAAATACGTAGTAATGTGATTGTTGTTGTAAGCAGGGATGAACTATTCAAGAGCTTACATAGTAGTTGATAATGAGTCGCATCTTGTCGGAGACAGGCCACTATTAGTTTAGATTAGATAGATATATGTACTATGAACTGCTGGTCTGCCTGGGCCGTGTGAACACTTGTGTCGGTTTGATTCTCTAGACGCCGTATATATTAACCCTGTGTACAATACTATACAAGTAGATACACATACAAATATTTTCTGTACATACCTACCTACCTCTTACATGCGTACATACATACATATACTCATGTATGACCAGCTACTCGCATCAGATCCATGTTACAGTACTTACTCCCCCAACATACAACCGAATCAGTATCAATTATTTTGTACAGCCTGTGTATGTGTGTGCTATGTGCTTTGTGTTGTGTGCGTCGTAGCAAACGAGTTGGGGAGTCGTGCTTCTTATGCTCATTGAGAATACTCTGCTTGCACCCGCAACAAGCCGTGCTCTGGGAACTTGTTGGGAAGTAATTGTCTCAAAGACGTAACGTTCAGATGCAGATGATCTCGGGTTCTAGTATATTATTCGCGGGCTTTCGGTATCGTTGCCCATCTGATTAATATTAGAGTCTCTCTTGGATCCAAGATATTATATGTAGGTACAAACCTATGTATGTAGTATGCAAGTAATGGAGATATGTACCCAAGTATGTACTTACATATGATGTAGGTACATGTATACTCCAGACGAGTTCGAAGTTCGAACTTGAGAGGAGCTCCACCTTTGGCCATCCCATACTGCCAGGCTGCCCATGCTCGCCCATGTTCGCTCGGCAGGGGTCTTACGGAGGTACGTACCGCCTTTCTCCTCTTCTCGTCCCATGGACCCTGGGTGGCGTTTTGGCCTACATAAATCTTTACAAGGAGGTCCCCAGGCACAGCGACCGGGTACCCACCGGGCCCCAGTCAAGCCGCAAGAATGACGAGAAAAAAACACTCCCGAAAAAATGATTCTTGAACGGGCCGTGAGAGCTTCAAAACCGAACTTCTTTCGGTCTGCATTACTTATGCATCGAACACAGAAGGGCCAAACCACAACCAAGGAAACCCAATCATGCCGTACTCGTCTACACCTGACTTCCGCGCACGCCGATAGGTCTCGCTGCTCCGGATTCGGATTATTCATCTTTTGCCCTGCTGACCCTGCATCTAGGCAGGTAGCTTTCTTAATCAGATTCTCATCATCATCATTACCTACCATTCATCATTCATCATTTACATACATTACTTACAATTACCTAGGTACATATGTATATGTATATATATACCGACCGTACGTAGGGGGGAGGAGAAAAAGAGAAAAAGCACTCGGATGTACCCAGATACATCTGATACATCTGGGATATTCTTTTGCAACTATCCGACATAGCGTCATGCGACAATCCAATTGCAATCCAATCGCAATCCAAGTCGCGCTAAGATGACCCGATACTGGTGGTAAGGGTTTATTGCCTGTTCCGGTTTAAGTCGTTCTCTCTTCTCTCTTCCCTCCTCACCCCCATCCCTCTGTTTTATGTTTTGGCGGTCAGTGCCAGAAGTCGTCTGTCAAGTTTATTAGCATGATTCTTGCATCATCACCAGCCGCCCTGGCCGAGCTTGCACCGAAGTCCTCATCCTATCATCCTATCATAACAAACTCAGGGACTTCTGCCCCCCATCTTTGCATGCAACTTTTTTATCGCCGTGTGACTATGCACCGTCTCTCTCAGTAAATGCGGTAATCATGTCCAAGACGATGCTTCAAATGCCGATACCGCCGCTGTTACGCAGAGCGTCTTTTTCTTTCCAAGTTCGATCACGGCATCACGGCATCAAAAGGTATCGTGGCATCGTGGCATCGTGACCCCCATCGAAACCATCGAAAACGCACGTTGGATTTTACGCTAGCCCAGAGCTATCGAAGTCTTCAGGCAAATCTTCGCAAAAGAGATCCTAGCCACCGTCGGTAGAAAGGAGAAACGAAAGAAAAGAAAGAAAAAAAATACGATGTAGGTATTAGGGGTTTATCCCATATCGATTCTTACGTATTTCAATGTGATGCAGTTAGATGCACACACACACTGCCCAGCATTCAGCAACCAGCACCCCTGGCAAGGCTGGCATGAACCATGACAGATCCCTCTTGCTGTGCCGCCGGCAATCATGTCTCCACCGCCCTGACCAACGATCATTATATAAAGTTACTGCGTCGCGCGTCCGCGTGTGAGACGCGCACTGCACTGACAAGCTTCCAGGCGCAGGCGCAGCTTATTCATAGAACAGGATTCGAATGCTGGCTCCCTCGTCCCATCAATCGAACATTCTTCGAGATCCTCCTCCTTCTGCGACCCAGACAAAGTACCGATTACCTAATCTAGTACACAGGAAACAGGAAAAAGGGAGAAAACAAGAATTGAATGCTATTATATTCGTACATATACATAGCATTACACCTATGATCCCCCGGCCACTCACTCTCGACATGGACGGTTACACCAGTTGCGACAGCAAGGCAAGCATCAGCTTGGTTTCGCCCTAGGGTCTGATGGGATCGTCCGGGGATAGCCTGTCTCGAGCCCCGAATGAAAAATGGCCGGACTTCCGCTAATGGCAACCCGCAGGGGGGACGACTTGCGAAGATCTTATGAGCTGCCAGCTCTGATAGGCCTCTATCAGCCGAGTCCCAACTAGGATGGTTATGTCCATACTGCCATACCGTACCGTGCATTAAATTTATGCATCTAGTATGGGAAGCAATCAACACCTTGGATAGGCACTCTAACGTACTATTATTTCTTCTACCAGAAGTTGTCTTTCCTACGACGCTGTGCCGACGCTGTGCCAACGTAGTGCAGCTTTTCTTACCAACTCTTGTTCGTCTTCGGCTTTTGAAGCCTTCGAGCCACTACGCCTCCCTAAGAAGAGGTCAGCAAGCCTATGTATTAGATAAGTCGCTTATTTCCGAATTCTTATGCTTACGGTTACTATACCGTCGTGACCTAGACAAACCCTTTGCCTTGGGGAGGATTTTACCAGCCACGGCTACGGCTACGGCTATGCTTCTTCGTGTTTGTTCCTGTCTAAGAGAGTCTAGCGTCCAAAATCTTGCTTCCCCGCAACTCCTTCCAAGCAGGAGGTACAAGGCATTTGCTTCCCATTGGCACGCACCGCGTTCAGAAATTTGATATTTGGAAGAAGTTAGCCAACGAGGAGAGAGGCTGGCTTGCCAGCAGCATGGTAGGAACGAATCCCGATTTTGCCGGGATTTGCTCGAGCCATGCTACTTGTGATTATTGCAGGTAGGAGGACGGGTAGTGCGGGCAGAAGCACAGTCTTCTGCATCTAGACCTACGCAGATCTGGGAACGGCACACGCAGGTTATCTAGATGGGTATTTTTCGGTACGGGCGAGCGAGGATCTGACGCATTCCTACCTGCCTAAGGTACGCGAGAAGTTATCAACCTCGATTCTTTTCACAGTAATCATGGGAGAGTATATCTATTCGTCGGCCAAAAGCAATGAGAGAGTTTGTTCCGCCGAGTGAAACAATCAACTCGCGGCCTTCCGGAATATGGCTGGTTCCACAAAACAGGAAGAATGCTTGCAGGCTATGTCGGATGGCTTCCGATGAGGCCTTCGGGCAGCTTGGCAGGATGGCTTCCGCTAGACTCCGCTGGTGGACTGTGGATTCCGGTAGACGATGTGCTGATAGTCCTTCTACTACAGGCTTGGGTTTGGTGAAGGGTTTAGCTCCCAGTCTCGGCAGGATACGTCAGTGTGCCTTATCAAGGGCGGCTTAATATATAGCGATAATGTGTAGACTTACCATCGCATACGGGATTTGGGGGTCTTGGATATATCTATCACCAGCTTCGACAGCGTTTATTCTAGCGTCACATTGCAATATCACCCGATTCGACTAGTCGAGGCCCGAATAAGAATAGTCGTACATTATCAACATAATCAGTCATCAAACAAGCGAGATAGATATGCAGCAATATGCGAATGCAGTGATATTATATCACCGTACCAAGTCTTGTTGGTGTCATGTGAAGGAGTTGGTAGGCGGATAATCGCCGAAATCTAAATAGCCCCCAATGTCGTGATGCTATATGCAGATCTAAAAGATGAGCAGCATTTCGCCGTATCTATACCGCACGTTCTTTGCATGGGGGCACGCTTGATCAATGCTTCACTCTGCATGAACGGTCTCAACTGGGAAGGGCTAACAGTTAGGGAGACATCATTTTCTTTGGAACGATCTACAGGAATAATGACCAGCGGCCACGGCCAGAACACGAAGAGAAGCGCGATATCCCAGATCCTTGTTTCCAACAACCATAGCAGCGTCACGTATTTTGACCCAAATCTCGGCATCAGTCGCCATCATGTATTATGTATGACCTGCAGTTTCTGCACTACTACGTAGCAGAAATCTACTATTTGAAGTGAGGCGTCGCAACCCAGGCTTAGGCTTGCCAGGCAGGCTAAAGATGGCTAACCGAAATCGCTAGGCTATCTCCGTTCTGCCATCGAAGGAGCGTCTAGTCCGCCTTAGTCCCGGCGCTTCTTGGGCAGACTGCCAGACCGGCATCTCTAGGCGCAAATATTTTTTCTTCTTCTACCTTCACTGCCCTCTCAGCTTACGTACTCGAATTAGGTGTCGAATTTGCTATTGGATAAGGAGCTGTCCTTTTCATGAGACGGTAAGCCTCCTCCTATTGTTGGTATTCTTGTTAGGCATTTTTTTTTTTTGCTGCTTCCGCCCACGGCCAGACTCTGGGGCTATTACACCGAAGCTACAAATGGGCGCTCGTGAAACTCGGTGTAGCTTAGATGAATTCTAAGCGCTTCAAGTGGGTCTTTCTCCATGCTCAGAGGTCCTTTGTAGCGAAGACGCATGGGATATCCTCGTTGCTAACTAGCAGGTACAATTTATGAGAGGCCTACATAGCACGAGCTGGTTTCAAATCTCACGATCATGACTCAATCGTTCTATTCTAAGTAGTAAGCCAAGTTGTTAGCTGTAGGACTATCGGTCGAGAACCATGTCTCCGTCAGTTTACATACTGTATCATGTAGCAATTATAGAAAGTCACTTATACCAATATAATCCTAAGCAGCGCTATCCAAGTTTAGGAAGGCGTCCCGTCAAAAGCACGTCCGCGGTACCTGCAAGTCTATGAGTTTCCTTTTACAAAGATATACGAGAAAAGAGTTGCTGTAGAGAGAGGGTAGAGTAGAAACCCCTAATGAAATACAGAAACGACGAGAGAACGCTCGGTAGGAGATCTCAAGGCTACGACGATCCTCGTCGTCGAACCCTATCCGTCTATCCAGGCAAGTGTTTAGCCCCCCTTAGAGTCCCCCACAGGAGGCTTTATGAATGGAGTCCAGTCTGTTCTCCAGAAGCTGAATATAGCTGTGACTATAGCACGTCCCTAACCGTCTATCCACTTGCCGCGAACCTGATGCTTGGAGAAAGCGGGATCCCGAGGCAAGCTGGCAACTCGACACCGGGTCCGGATCCACTGGCGACACCAATCTAGATCTGTATTCAGTAGGGTCTCCATTCTTGCCTTCAGCCTCAACAGTTACCACTTGGCGACGAGAACGACGACCACACTGCCTTCAAATGCCTCGCTTCGGCCCCTTGCCCTCGCTCCTTTCCAGACGCGTACAAAACCCGATACTATCTCTTAACGACGAGAACAACAATATTATGATCCGTCCAGACCCCTCGAAGCGCGTTATTCGAAATAGTACGCGGCGGGCAACTGGCACTGAATTTGGAGGCGTCAAGGTGCGAATATATCGTAGAAGAGTAACCCCCCTTAATAGTCGATAGTGTCTAGGGAGAAAGAGTAAATAGGGACCACGACGCTTCACGGGATGACGAACTTCGATAATATTCTAGAAGCCTACCTCTAACTGGAACGGTTCATATTTCGTAACGTTAATCTAATGTCGAATTATTCATTATTAAGAAGTATTTTACATCTTGTACACACCACAAAAGGGCACGACACTTCGTTTCGCCGACTAGAGTTAGGGGAAACAGCAGAACAGGCTCGGAGAGAGAATCCATAGACCTTCCCCAAGCCACCGAGTAACTTTGGACGAATGGACATGATTCCAATGTATCGACAGTCACTATTTCGCATTTGCCGCATAAAAATAGAATAGTACACTGTTATATAAAAGAGATTAAAGATATATCTAAAGCAAAAGCACAACTCGACGTTGCCCTACTTACGATACTACGTTCAGTACTGTCTAAAACAAAACAATCAGTCATACCAGACAAGGCTTCAAAACTACACTTTGCTACGAGGTATCCATGTGTTGAGAATGGTACCACCAATAGGCCAGTTCCTAGGCCACTGTGAATACCTACTGTGAGCTCTCGTTTGCTTGCCGACCTAATATATCAGACATTGCCCAGAGTTTTGTCAAGTTTGACGCTTTGCAACAATCCGGCTGAAACTAGCATACCACTGTACTGTCACCAGCAAACACGCATATATCCACAACTGCGTAACCTTGTTTCGTCTCAACTATGGTGTTTTGTTCGAGTATTGGACTCGGCACCATGGGCGTTAGCTGATTATTTGCCTACTAGAATTATGTACTACATGCATTATATGTGCAAGTATATAATTATCAGATTTATGCGACAATTGATACTTGAGTGTGTCGACCCACATCGGATTAATCTACCTTGCCAGACCGGATTAACCCAAAAAATCAATTGCGCTGAAGCTCAACTCCAGTATCTATCACGTACCTCCATTGAGATCCAGTCGGCGACTGTACACGGCACTAATGGCGATGAATACCTCTGTACGGCCTGCAATTGTACGGCTAATTAGCTCTGCCGGAAATCAGTATGCCGCGAACTCCTCCGTCCTCGCAGTCCTCTCGACCAGGACTCCGCAAAGCTGCCCGTTCTCCTCGACGCCGGAACGAAGCATGCGCCGGCCCCGCCGCGACAACAACAGGCTACGCGGGCTGAGCAGCATATACCGGTCCGGGCCGCGGTTCCGAATGAACATCGGCAAGCAGGAGGTGCCGAAGCCGGCCGACTTCAAGCCCAAGGTGGACGTGGACCCGGAGCACGGGCTGTGGGACTTCTTCTATTCCAAGGACGCGCTGCTGCTCACGCCGACGCAGGACGC
>JAOWAP010000004.1:1329797-1346549 GCA_028565235.1 Hypoxylon lenormandii
ATCTAGACCACCTTCTCGATCTCCCGGAGCCGCACGTTGCTGACCGAGCTCCTACTACGGCCGCGTGCTATGTGTGCCATGTAGGGCAGCCGCTCCAGCAGCATCTCCCTGCGGGCGGAGCTCCCGAGGAAGAGGAGAGGTGCTGATTGGTCTTGGCCGGGCTCGACTCCTCGTCTGCCCGGCTGGCTGTTGTTGCGCTGCTGAGAAGCTTGTTTGTTTATCCATTCTCCGCCGCCGTTGGCCGCTGGCTTCGGACGTCTGAATGCCGAAGCGCCCTGGGTGATGTTTTGTCCCGTTTCATCCCCCCTTAGTAGCCTCGACGCCCAGTGGTCTACGACACCTTCTAGCTCCTCTTTCTCCCGCCATAGCTTGAGGCTTGTGGGGTAGAACATCTTGAAAGCATCACCGCCACCCCGTCCAGCATGTTTCATCCTTTTTACCGGGTTTGGGAGAGAGAATAGGAGACCCCTCGTTGCAACTTGAAAAGTGATCTCGTCTTGCCTCAGTACGTGACTGGCTGAATCTCGCCCTGTGAACGTCGATCCTCCAAGTCCTCGACCACGGAAAAACACATCCCACGACGGGGAAAGCAGGTCGCTCTCAGATAGATACTCTACGCATTCGTTGATGTAGTCAAGCGAACTATTCGGGTCTGCTGGCCCACTGGGCTCGCAGGACAAGATATAATTCTCGTGGAGGGCGGAAATAAAAGTATGTATGTCGGTACCGGTTTCGTCAATAAGGCTATCGACAGAAACTTCGGATCGTTTCGGCCTGGAATAATGCGCCATGTAATCAGGAAGCATCTCCGCCTGGCCTTCGGGTGTCTGCTGGTTCATGGGGCGTTCGTCCCGTCTGTTGTACACCACTTTTCCAACAGCATGAAAAATACCCAAGCTTGCTTCTCGTTGGGAGACGAGCTCCAAACTTTCCGCTTCGCCCTTAGTTAGAGACACTTGATTTTTCGCCCCTCGTTTCGGTTTTGTGAACGTGACCTTCGAGCCCCAATCCGCATCCGTGTCTCCTTTGAGACATAGAAACTCGAGTGATGAGATTGCGCTTCTTATATCCCCTATTTCACCTAATCTCTTAAGGACAAGCGGTCCTGGAGTTCGCCTTCTCCCAGATTTCCGCGCCTCCTTTTGGACCACTAGCTCGAGCGCGGCCGCAAGGAGAGTAGGCGCAATCGCATTAAACTCGATGAGGCAGCAACCTGGATGTCGAGTGATTTCGGGACCTAGTAGTCGGTGGGCAGTAAAACTGTCCGCAGATGCCGAAGTAGTGGTCAGGAGAGTCTCTGATATGACGATAACCACAGGTATGATAGGGTCTGTGGAGCTCTGATGGCCGAACGAAGCGAGAGATGGGGTATTGCTCGCTAGGTACTGCATAATCGTATTTCGAAAGGACGTTAGAGCTGTTGATGAGCGGGTGAATGTGTTTGGAAATTCCTCAATGAGGATGAGTTTCCTTGTACTGTCGTTAACGTCGATTTTATTACCAACGACCGGGGGAGTTGAATCAAGATCAATGTCTAATTGACCGAATTTCCCCCCTCTACCCATGAAGTCTTCAAACTGCGCCGAAGCTGACTGGGCGCCTTGGTTTGCGCCCAGAGACCCAACTGGGTTCTTCCACTCCAGGAGCTCACAGCGCATATCCTTAGCAAGAAGTCGGACGGTAGTCGTCTTTCCTGTCCCGGCAGCACCTTTTAGAATCAACAGCCGTTGCCGCAACCGGCCGGCCATAACATCTTCAAGCCAGCGACGAACATCCGCTACTTTCTTTTTGTGGACTGCCAACTCGTCTAGGTTTATAGGACCAAATCGTTCGGACCAGGGCCGTTGTTCGTCGCTGGTACCGGAGTCTGGTTGCAGCCGTGGTGGCTTGAGGAACTTCTGGCTCGACATGACCGCGGGACCCTTGGTGGGTTGCGATTGGGGGGCATCTCGAAAACGCTTACGGGCATTTTGGCCGACACGACTCGTACTTGCAGCCCTATGCTCTCCTACATCGTCGTCGTCGGATATTGGATCACTAATGATGTCATCTCTCTTAGTGGGCGACGCAGTCGGGGCGCGTTGAGCCTGTCTCGAGAACATAGTCACCAGATCGGCGCTCTTTTTTTCTACCCGTCTCCCCTTCGCAAACGGTTGGCTCTTCGCCTTCTCTGGGCTGGTGCTGGTGCTCTTAAGTCCATTTTTGCTAAGTTGAGGGGCCTTCGAGGTCGGTTTCGGCGACTGAGAGGCTGTCAATCGAGAGGACTTTCTTACGGGACTCGGCGAGGTGGTGACAGGGGGAAAAGCATCGGCGGCGGAAGCACTGGGTCGCTCGGGGGAGGAAAATAGGTAATTATTAAGAGTATTCGTCTTGGGTTTCGACTCTTCCTCATCGTCCGAAGACGCATAAACGGTGTTTCGTCTCCGACGCTTCGTAGGCGGCGCCATGACGGTAAGACAAACGGGGACACGGCATCGGCTAGCAATTGTGATCGCTCACCGACGATGGAAACTTCGCATTGATTTTCTTATTGGATTGTGTATTTAATAAATACCCAAGTTTACTACATATGTGTAGAAGTCAAATTGCAGGGTCTTGGTCAGCAGGCGGCTGGCGGCCGAAAGTTTACATTTTAAGGTACCTTCCGTCATTCCCATCTTATTGGGACCTTCGTCGCGGGCGAGCGTCTGTTAGCGCGTCTCTCAGCGACTCGTCCCGCTGTAACCTCAATGCGACATCATGTGATCAATTAAACTTGCACTGTAGCTCATCTTCGTTAAGTTTATAAATAGGTATTTCATATCAGTTATTCTGGTTCTGTCTTTGGATTCAATTTTACGAGGCAATTGAGTATTGGTTTTTTTTTATGTCTTGCTAAATGCACGCATTTTTCCGTTCCTCCTATTTCAGATCATTCTGCCCTGAAGCCTACCTGAATGCACCCAGTACTAGCACACGAGAAATTCGTACATTCATTGAACGAGAGACTGGAACAGAATAGCTTTGACCAGTTAGGCATCATGAAAACGTCCAGCCCTCGAAATCATCAGCAAACCGTACGGCGGCAGCTAGATAGCGCTCATGCACGTCACCCCAAGTCCGCGCCGCTTCCTTGATTGCACGTATGACTATAGAACGTCAACACATCAGCATTATACACCATCTTAGGAAGTGTGAAAGTAAACTTACCTTTGACATAGTGAGCATCGGTTGCGTAAGCCCCGTTAAGAGCCTTGTCCTCCACATAATTCCATTGCTTCCCAGCTACGTCTCCCGGGTTGATGTAATCAGGGTCTATCTTCGGCCGAAGACAAGTGATATAGACGGCAATCGTAAACAACCACCACTGCCTAACCAAGCTGATGCGGAACTCAGCCGGTATGAATGGAAGTAGGATTCTCACAGCATGACTTGACGTGAGAATGTGGCAGGTGAAGAAATTGTACGAGTGCGTTCCCGGTGGCACCGTCGCGACTAACGTTGCAACAGCAGCCTCCTGCGACAACTCGAAGTCCTTCACCGGGTCATCGAGAACCCACGCGTTCCAGTACTCCAGGACAACATCCTCGTGCTTCTGGAACAGGGGCTCGATGTTTTCAGGTCCTGCCTCTTTGAATAGGCCATCGAAGCGTTTATCATCCGCCATTTTCAGAAGTAAATCCAATGGTTGGGATGACTTGAGTGAAGGTGGCTTCGTATACGAAGAATCGTCAATGTACTTATGAAAAAAGTCGTACTGCGTAGCAGCCATACCCAAGGCCTCCATGGCCACCTCACGGTTATCTATCTCATACGCATATGCGAGATGGATGAGCGGGTGGGCGACTATTATGGTTAGTTCAACCATATAAGAAAATCCGTTTAAGAGAGAAACTCACGACCCCCGACGAGGCAGTTCACCAGCGGTTCTTTCCCGCTATATAAGTACTCTTCCACGACACCCTTCCACTGATAGTTGTGTTTCAATGCAAGAGCATCTTCGAAGAAATCGACGTAGGCACGCTGGTACCTTCGGTCCCCGAGAAAGTCTCTCCAATCATCCTCGACTATCTCGGCTGGGGACGAGCTCCATGGCTCGAGTTCTTGCGCTTCAACATCGTAGATTTTATGCAGCTGCTGAACATTCGCCCCTAGTAGATAGGCAGAGCCGAGGATATGAGGCAAGTGGTTATGAAATTCCAAGTTGTGATAGAGTATGGAGTGGTTGACATGGTTCGCCCTCAACAGATGCTTCAGCGTCCTGGGTCGTTTCTCCGGTGCAGTCTCCACATTGTGAACCTCAACCGGTGGGATGTCAATGGTTCGAGTTCGGTTCGCATCAGAGACAAACCGGTTCACCACAGGCACATACGACAATATTGAAGCCATCTTGGAGTTGGAGTTTTCATTAGAGCATTTCGGCCTATTCGTTGCTTTGATTTAGGTGAGGAGATGAAAGAAAAGAAGTGACGTAACAACAGACTGGAGACTGGTGAGATGTTGTGGTGAGGAGGACCTTATTAATATGTTATGCATTTAGACATATATTTATATCCTTTTTAGGCAAATATAGATGCAATAAGATAAAGTATCGGTACCCATCTATCCATCTTAGCTGAGGTAAGGGTTACCTACGCCTGTGCATCGCCGAACTATTTTAGAACGCGCCGTAATCAAGGCAGTTTCAAACATTTTTCCAAAATGCAACATGAATTCAACGAATCCCATACTAGTTTACGCCGAACGTTTATCTAATATACGTCAAATCTCCATCAGCTGCTCGTTGCACACGCCAGCCACCTCTGGAACTAAAGCTTCGATTACATCTAATGGCCAGATACTCACGGTCAATCATGATGGCGTAAAGACGTCTGTTCGTCTCCCAGGTCCGGTTCTTTCAACTCAGCAAATCAATCCGGTATGGCCTGTGGGCACGAAAGACCTTTCCTGGCGGTTGCCGCTTTCTCCCGCTGGTTCAACTTCGCAAGAGGAACATAATGTTCCCTGGTCTGCAAGCGATCTTCAACCAGAATCGCGTATTGCCTGTAGGCAATGTCAGGCCACTGTTGTCGATGCCGGCCTCATCAAGGTGTGGAAAGACCTCCCAAGTGAAAATTGGGCCGAGATGATGGAATTCTGGCATTGTCATAAACCAGATCACGGGCATGCACATGATGAGAGCCTTGCTTCCAGAGCGTATGGCGCAAATTCCAGAATATCAGCCCAGTCTGGCGTCGGGTTTGTCGATCTTACTTCCTTCTTATTATCAGAGACGGATGTATCTGCATCTACGGTAAGTGCCTCTCTTCCTTATCAGATGGGTAAATAGAAGGTGGCCAGACCAGCAATTCAGCTAGTCAATGGTATGGTCACCGATACTCCTACCCTAGACCAAAACGTTCTTCCATTTCGGTACACAGTTGTCGAACCCTGGCTCTCGGCTGTGGGATTGCTTCTGTGTCTTGGAAGATTCCTCTGTTTTTCACCATGAGTTTCCTTGGACGTGGAGATCTTAGGATTATCAAGAGGCACATTTCTTCACAATTTGATTCTCGGCGTAGGCCGGAGACATACACATCCATGAATTTACAGGCTAGCATTAGTATACATTAATCCTCTTCAAACTACTTGCTGACGCTAGTAACTTCAGATCACGCATTCTCTATCATCAGTGGAGTTAAGCAAGGAAATAGGAAACCGTGATGAGCTACATAAGACTGAACCATCCAGTACCTTGCAAGTTGAAAATTCACCCGTCTTCTGCATATCTTGTAAGAATCAGCTCGGAGTCCTCAATGACCAAAACTCTGTTTCTCTATTCAAATGGCGAGTTCAACTGAGCGATAAATCTCAACTTGTCCCAAGAATCATACCGAGCCTCGACCATTGCTTCAGTGCTATGCTTCTGGCGACAATGACTCGATCTGGCTGCTCGAAGTCTATCATCATGCCGATGAAAGTACGGGTGCAGTCAGACCAAAACAATCTGCAGCTAGCCGGAGCAAAATCATCTCAGTTATTGAACATATGGGTATTCAACAGCAATATCGCCTTTTCCTCGACTCGATCGAGCGGGCCCATCCTGGCTGTAAAGGTTTTCTATCGTATGGTTAGCCGAGCTGAGGCAGACAAGATGCTAGACTCCATGACGTCGGATGTTCAAGATATCAATCTACCAACAGACGCCATCGGTGAGGTCCTTAACATTTTAGACCGAAGCAATGGCTTTCTACCGCCGAGTAACCGCCATTTCAAGGAATGGAAAGTTGGCTTATTAGAGAAATGGGATAAAGGACAATAAATAACTGAGCTGAATAGTAATAATAAAAGGCAAGGCCACATAGTTCTTACGAACTATGGTATGATATTAATTCATCATTAGCATCGTGCATTCTGAAAATGGGCAGACTTCCTGGCCGCACAACTGATGGCACTGCTCCGGCTAGGAATTATACACTAATATCCCTCCAACATGTGTCAACCCAGACACCGATTTCATTGTTTACATAGAAATAATACAAAATCACAATATACACTCTCATATCACGATCGGACGAAGGCAGAAGAATTAAGTTGTAGTTTCTTTTTGACTAATGCACAGGGTGTTTATGAACACAGGTTGGGGGGTACAAATGAAATCTTCTTCTGCACCAGGGAGTATCTGTCTAAAACTGTATTGTCTATTGTGCCTTGGAAGAGACAATTCCTACAATATCGGTTAGCTTGGATATACTAAATACGGGGGGAGTAGGTAGGCTCACTCTCCACGTCAGCGACGCTTTGTTGCAGGATTTGCTGCAGAGCCTTGGGGTTCTCGAGCTCCCTCTTCACCTTGGCGATGATGGACTCGGCCAATTCCCTCTGCTGGCGCTGCTTGACCTGGCCCTCATACCGCACCCACGAATCCAAAACCGTCTTGGCCTCGGCGGCCAGAGCGGTGGTCTGCTCGAGCTCGTAGGCCTTGGCCTCGAGCTGGGCAGTCTCCTTGGAGACCTCGAAGAGGCCCTTGGTGATGTCGACAACGCCGCCCATCTGCTGGACGTTCTCGATGCGGTTCTTGACGGCTTGGGTGTGGTCGGATCGCGCGGCGTTCAGGATGCCCTTGATCTTCTCGTTCTGCGCCTCGGCCCATTCCTTGTACATGGGGCCGCCGAACTTGATCAGGGCGCCCCAGACGCTAAGCAGACAGAAGGCGACGACAGTCTCCTCGTTGACGACGTAGTACTCGTTGCTGATGGCGTAGATGGAAAGACCGGCGGCGGAGGACAGGATGGCGGTCTTGGAGACGAGCGAGCTACCGGGTAGGGCATCGATGATGGATTGCGCCTTGGCCTTGGGCTCGGGAACGTTGGAGGCCGGGCGGGAGGAAGTCAGCGAAGTGACGGCGGGAAGGGCGCGCGGAACGATTGACGGTCGTAGGCGGGCGGCCCCTACAAATTCGCGATGTAAGTTAGGTGGCCCAATTGAGATGCGCAGTATAGGATCGTAACTTACCGAAGGCACGAGTAGCCAAGCGGGAGGCCATTGTGAGATGATAACAGAAAAAAAAGGAAAAATGGGCTTCCAGGTGAGAGGAGATAATTGAATTATTTGCTTGTCTAGAGCTCCGGAATCCAAGGTTCGATGAGGTTTTAACGGACTTGCACTTACTTCACAGTCCCGCTCCTATGATTGGTCAATTAGGCACGTGATTTGCCGAACATTCCCCACCTTCGCTTTCGAAAACTCGGTTTTCACAATTTCATTAAGTCAGCCTTGCATTATTCTTTTGTCGAGGCTGTCACCTTGAAGCCAAATTTTTTATTCCTTGTGCATCCTCGTTTTTTTCTGACAGTTTTCCAGTTCCCTAATCGCCATTGCAGCCAAATCTACGAAAATGCCGGGAACTGTTAGCGAAAAGTCCTTAAAGAGGAAACAGCCGAAATCATTGGAAAAGGCCAACAAGCGAGCAAAGGCAGAGAGCGACAGCGAAGACGACAACTCGACAGACGATATCCTCCGTCTCGAACAAGAGATTCTCGAGTCCAAGAAGAATTATAACAACATAACCACCATCCTTGAACATGCGCAGAATGAGGAAGATGGCGATACCGCCCAGTTTGCGCTGGTCTCTCTGTGCAGAGTGTTTCTGCGCCTGCTTGCATCAGGGAATTTCGCGAGAAAGAGCGGGCAATCGGAAAAGGACGAGGTAGTCATCCAATGGCTAAGGAAAAGGCTCGGAGATTATAAGCGAATCATCATCTCTTCTCTAGGCCAAGAGGACGCTGCGCCGACTGCGCTGACCCTAGCTATGCGCGTCTTGCAGGCTGAAGGCAAATACATGAAGGACAAGGACGAATACAACTTCCCAACCAACTTCTTGAGAGAAATCGTGGATGAGCTTGTTCGAAATGGATCAGAAGATATTCGACAGGAGTTTTGTGAGAAGTTTCTGGGCGAGTATGCGGACATTCGGTTCTATACTTTCAAGGTGCTGAAGTAGGTGGTCTCCTTTCTAGCAGATTGGTCCTATGGTGCTAACATGCCTGAAGGGACGTTCTTTCTGCAGACTCCCCTGCGTCCACAGACGAGAGCCTATTCGACAACGCATTCGAACTTTTATCGTTCTTCGAAGACGTTCCGGACTCTATAGAAGACATAGGTGGTTATTACATTGATGCACCGAAAAAGAAGGGGCATCCAGTCACGTCCCTGAACCAGCAGAAGAAGCAGGCTCAGGAAGCATGGTTGGCATTGCTGAGTCTTGGTCCAAGCCGAGAGCAGAGGAAGAAGGTACTTCAGATCGTGACCAAATCTATAGTTCCGTGGTTCACCAAGCCGGAGCTTTTGATGGACTTTCTCACAGATTCGTACAACGCCGGCGGCGCGACGTCTCTGCTGGCTCTGTCAGGGGTTTTCTATCTCATACAAGAACGAAATTTGGACTATCCGTCCTTCTACCGGAAACTATACTCCTTACTGGATGCAGATATTTTGCATTCCAAGCATCGATCCAGGTTCTTGCGCCTATTGGATACGTTCCTGTCTTCGACGCATCTACCCGCCGTACTTGTCGCAAGTTTCATCAAGCGAATATCGAGACTATGCATCGGCGCGCCCCCTGCCGCCATCGTTGCAGTCATACCCTGGATTTATAATCTATTCAAAAAGCACCCGCTTTGCACCTTCATGATGCATCGCGTACCAAGGACCAAGGAAGAGAAAGAGACCCTGGAAAATGAAGGAATGACAGATCCCTTCATTGCCGGCGAAGAAGATCCAATGGAGACATGCGCCATTGACAGTTGCCTGTGGGAGGTAGTTCAGCTACAGTCACACTACCATCCGAACGTTGCGACCATCGCGAAAATAATATCGGAGCAATTCACTAAGCAGTCATACAATGTTGAAGATTTCTTGGACCACTCGTATAGTAGCGTGAGTCAAATGCGCCCTGTCCTGCAAATGGGCACCCATTTTATTGACATATTTGCTAACATATCTCTAGTTGCTCGATGCAGAGCTGTCAAAACAAGTCAAGAAACCTCCTGTTGTGGAGTTCATGATACCCAAGAGAGTATTCCTACCGCAGGATCCAATCTCAGGAGCTGAGGATAATCTACTGGCCAAACTCTGGGACTTCCAATGATCACATTTGGTACATGACGGACAGCCTGTGGAAACACGTCAGGAAAACGCCAGGGGAACACTGGATTCCCGGCAATCAGGCGACTTGCCAATTCTACCTGATTCCAAGATCGCTTTTATCGATCCGATGTTGCTTAGGTTATCTATTCCATGGATGGATAGTTCGTCATGGATCGGAACCGGAGAGATGAGCTGATCTGGTTACGAAGCCGCTCACCGCTCCGACTAGTTACGTGCTATCGTCGCGGAGGCTATTTTCAGGCCCATGTCGCGAAGAATCGTTTGGACGGTCTCGTTCTTCTCCACGGTTCCTTGCGACTTTGTGCTACCGTGGCTTGCTTGTATTACTCTACCATGCTGACGCAAGGTACGAGATGACAACCTGCTGCACATCGTCCGATTCTGGAATTTGCTTCGACGCGCAGCCTCAAACTCCACTTTGCCCTACGTAACGCGAGGTGGAGAACGCACTATTTCTGGTGTGTTAGAGTTGGGCGAGAAATACGTTTCAGATTGCTAAGGTTCCGACGAGATGAGTGGTCCAAGTTCGTGGGAAGGATTCAACCCAAATAACGAACGTCTTACTCTCAGCAAAGCTACATGGTCCGGACACAAGCCGCGCAAGGTTTCCTGGCTCACCGGGCTACACCGCCATGTTGGCTAAGGCCTAACCCTGACTAGCAATAACAAATCTGAATTCCAACTCAACTTATTCCAAATGAAATAGCAATTGCGCGCGAAGACAAGAGGAAAAACCAAACAATACTCTTTCTCTCCAGTGTGGCAGCAGAATAGATATGAGTCACTGCTGCTCTCCGTTTTTAGGCGTGTCACAAGCTTGCAGATATAGGGGTCGTGCTGGTGGTCGAACGTAATGTCGCATGTGGACAGTGGAGCCGGACGGTACCTTACTCGCGATTGAAGCTGCAGGTCTCCGATGAAAGGTCAGATCTGAGAAACGGTGCGGGAAGCAGGCCCATGAATGCAGACAAAGGCAATATACTCCTCCTCAAGGACGTCCAGATCAACGACTACGGATCGCAGTAGGCAGCTCTTTGGATAGGTACGCCGGGGCAGACTTAGAGACCAAGTCATGAATCGACATTTCCATGGCGAAGTCTCCATCTTCGCCCTGATTTCCTATCCCTTTGGGCAGAAATGGTGGTTTCGTATTTGACTATCAGTTGATGTGCTCCATACTAGCATCGCCGAGCTTGAGCTTGGTTGGCCAAAACGGACCAAGATGCCACTCACCGCCGATTACGAGCTATCCCTTTTCGGTCTTGAGAGTCCCGAACAGGTGCGGTTTGTCTCGCACTCGACAGGTCCAGCCAAGTGTAGTGGAAGTTAGTATACTCCATCAGCCCCAAATTCATCCTCTCGTCACCTTCAGATCGTACCGGAAGGGGATGTGATAAATGTATGTGCGAGTGGCCGCATTAAAGGCGGCCCGCTAGGCGTCACGGCGCTGCATATAGGTAGCTACACTGGTATTGTGCAGTTCGTGCCTAACGAGCACAGCTGTTCCGATCTGGGCAACTGCTCAACTGCTCAAGCTACTTTTTCTCCTTCTCGTCGGTATTTCGGAACAAGAGACCATAGTCGGTGTAGGTGGTACCATTAATTGAGCTCTCCGGCCCAACCAGGCCGGCTTGTTTGTCCACACCGTGTCATACCCAAGGGGCAGTAGTGTGAGCTCGACGGTGCGTCATTGAAGCAGGCAAGGCCCAAAGCTATTCGCGTCCCTTGTTATGATCTAGAATCCAAACTCAGGTTCGACTTCGGCACGTATTGCGTATCGCGGGTATAGAATAGCGAAGCAGAAACGCGCCCGCGCCAAGCGTGGCCTGGCTCTCAGCCGACCCGCAAGAGGTTGCATGATCCATAGCCAATCACTTACACGGGGCGAGCTCTCTTACATAGCAGCAACAATAACAATTGGATAGCACGTGCGATTAAGCTTGCGCTCGCCGTTGCTTTCCTCGGGATTGAGTCGATCAGGAGCTGATCATCAAGTTTTGATTCGTATCCTTCGGGCGTCAACCAGATCACATAACTGCAGAGCTGTCGCCAACTTCGAGTTATTCATCATTTCTCCGGTTGGCTGGCCCGGCTGCGAACCTCCGAGGCCCATGATCACCATCACCATCACAATCACAAACCTCAGGTCGAAATGGCTTGCCGAAAGGAGCATGGGTCTTTGAATTGTTGACGGTCTGCGGCGGTCTAAAAGTAGGCCATGCCTACTGTTTTTTTCGGTCTCACTTCTTCCAACCGTTTACTTATAACACAGCCTTGGGCCTTCATCCGACTAACCGCCCCCCCCCGTGATCCATCCCCCAGTACATAGAACCTAGAACATCAAACAGATCCTCGACAAGGCGTTGACGGCATTTCACTAACTAAATTCGTCGGGATCTACGCCCGCGTGTCATTCCCGAAGCGGACAATTGCCTGCTGCTGATTCTCTCTTCATTACATATAATACACGGTGGCTGAGCAAGCCTTGATTGATCATTATTGTTGGTGGTGCATTCGCGTCCAGTCTCTGCCCAAAACCGCACAAGTTAGTACCGACCTGATGTCGGGACAAACCTGAATATCCCAAATCCGTAGGGATTCTTCCAAAGTGCAGTTTTCTCCCCTTCCCATCTCAAACCGCCCCAAGCATCTCTGACCCCTAGCCCCGGAAGACCCGCCCGTCAACAGGGGATATGCCCCATCCCGTCAAATCCGGTACGAGAAATCGAGGATTTTTGAGGACCTGGACCCATCGTCCGTGCTCCAAAGCTTGCCCACGGCTTAGCCGTCGCTATTGACTATTTTTACCCGTTATTTTGACAAATATATCGCCTTCACCGCAAGATTCCCGCGACTGAAACTCGACCGCCAAGTCGATCTAGGCAGGCAGAGCTTCTTCGGACTTGTTTCACATGAAAAAAAAAATACCAAACTGCTGAGCGTTGAAGGAATTCATTAGAACCTCGTCGAGAGGAAGGGCATCAATCTCCATTCGGGAAACCGACGATATGCCGAGAGGTCGTAACAGAGTTGCTTCCAAGCATGGGTTGAAGAAAAAGATCGACCCCAGGGCCCGGTCTCGCTTCAATCTGACACTTGGTACAACCCGTCGTCCCGTTCCGAGATCTGAGCATGGTACCGTAGAGCGTAGAGGGAAGCTAGTAATGCCCTTTGGGCTTTTGGGTGCAATAGAACAATCGCCCGTTATCGTAATTGCCTCGTGATCTACTAACACAAACTAATAATAAGAAATGACAAAGGTATAATAGATGACGCTGCAGTTCTGTTCTGCAGTTCTCCTTTTGCAGTTGTCCGGATATAGTGGAAGTTTTGCTCAAACATCGAGACGGGGCAAACCGCCATGTCAGAGGCGTAAGAGCCTCAGGAGTCAGATGCACAAAATGTCGGGCTGCAATCTGTAGCTGCAAGCTGTAGGTTTATGTATCAAGTTCAGGCACAGTACATTTTCCATACCTCCAAGCGCTCAAGCGCAAGCACCGCCAAACGGAGACCAGTCAGTTTACTCACGATCATGTGACACCGGCCGGACTGAACATCGAAACATCGATATCCGGAGCTGCCAGTGTCTCCAGTAGGAACCCAGGGAGGCTCGTCACGCTTTTGTATTGTATAACAGAGTTTCTCCTCGGCCGTCATGTAAGTTGAGTGGACTTGGGCATTCGTCATCTCACATCGCTCATCATATATTCGCCTCGAACCACATCTTGGGCGGAAAAGCTCAGCTACTCCAAGGACTGACTGCTTCGACGGCTCCGGGAAAGCTACTAGTCTATTGTATCGACCGATCCGGCACGACTCGTAAGTGCGAAGAATGCCTAGCAAGGAAGAGAGAGGAGGAAAAAAAAAGGGAGATATCTATCACCCCACCAAGAGCCTACCGATCAATAGGAAGCCCAAATGTCTTCCAGCGACGGTTAGTGGGTGCGAAAAAACGTTGCTCGTGGGCGCTGAGTGCATGGATTTTTAGGACTTTTAGGTAGCAAGGCCGTCGATGCCCAACCTGCCAACCCTCGGCAGGGCTAACACTCCAGCCTATAGCCTGCCTAGCTTCCTCGTAAACGGTTATCGGTTCAAGACCCAACGCTTCCGTTTTCTCTAGTCTCTCAAGACCCCAAGCCGTAGGCGTAGTGTATCTCGTCTTGTATTTGTCCGATCTACCCAGTCGCACGCTCGTGGTGAGGAGGACGATGAGCTCCCAAGGGGTGTTGTTCTACACGTTCGACAGTTACCCACTGCCCTACCGTAACCAGGAGCCATTTGCTGCACGCCTGCACGCCTGGCTGGTACGTATCCTAGTGGCTAGAGGCAGCTTTTATTATCCAGTTTAGTCGTTTAGTCAGGGATCTTGTACGATCCCGCTAGCCAATCCACCCAAACCGTATGGCCGGGGCTGGCTACCAACTCTCATTGCCCCAAAGGGCACACAAGCATCACTGTTTCACAAGACTATTTGCTGCTCCAGACTGCCAGAGTAGAGGGGGAGAGAGAGAGAGAAAACGGTCGGCTGTCTTAATCGAAGCAAAAAAGACGGTGGGCAGAGAAGAGAGAGAGAGCGCGAGAGGCAGACAGAATGGATAGTCTTCTTGGCTTGAGGATCACCAATGAACCGGAACACATCCATCCCACACCCCCGTACCTACAGGATACAGGATACCCACGTCCTCCCACACCATTCGCACCCGCGATCCCAAAGCAAAAAGCTACCGTTCGTCAGTCAGGTAGTCTCATGGGCTCATGGGCTTTCCTGATTCCCCACTAGAAGCTGGAGTGACATTCTTTTGACTCGTTTTGTGACCCCCTAGTGTCCACAGCTAAATCCCTGGTAAAAAAAGGTAGGAAACCTGACCAGAGGTGAATGCCAGACCTGATCATCTTGTTTAAGTACGGCCATTCTTCCACCCACCATCACAGCTATCGCCCCCCGACCATAAAGGATAACTTATAAGAAAAACATCTCGATTGTTGTTGAGATCGTGAATCACGCGATCCCCCTCAGAGACCCCTTTTTCTATTTACAACCGCATCATCCCCTTCTTCTCTACATTACATTCGCCTCTGTTTTACATAGATATCTTTGTGTAAGACGGGACCCCCAGGCCGACGAAAAGTACTACACAACAGTTGAAGACCAAGACCCAGACCCTTAGCCGAAGAGCAAGAAGCTGGTAAGTTGTGTAGTAACACACATCCCTCTCTATCCTTCCCACCTTCTATTTTCCTCTCTTTTTTTTTCTTTTTTTCTTTTTTAAATAAAAAAAGCTGCCGACTTTTCTCTCCTCCCACCCTGCAAGCCTCCCCCACCATCACTTACCAATACTACTACCATCTTACCACTACACCTCGAAAGCCAACCAACCCTCTTATCGCTCCTCTCTTACATGACTGCAACATTCCCCTCCCCATTGTCTCTCGCACATTAGCACTCACACATACATCCGCACCGCACATACACATACACATACACTCATACACATCCCCATACCCCATACCACATATACTCTCTTAATCATCGTCTCGAACTTGCCTGTCATCCCAAGTTAGGAACTCAATTTCGACAAAAAGGGGAAAAAGGAAGAGAAAACGTCTAGCAACAGACACCGCTACTATTCATAATCATTCACCGCTCGATGCACTAACGATACAACCCTGCAGAGCAAAAGAAAAAAAAGCCGCCAGCCTCTTTGGACTGTTTTGGGTACACACAAACTTGCAGAGCTTTCTGACTCTCTCTCGTCTTATCTCGAGACAACATCCCATCCACCCACCTACATACACACATACACACAGACCAGCAATGGTCTCAACATTTCAGATGCAGGCCTTCTACCGGCCAAATCAACACCTATCGGTAGACACCAACCATGCGCAGAAGTACTTTGATGAGGAGGACAGCAACATCCTCGACGAGAACATCCTAGACAGCAGCGCAATCGACTCGGGGCTGGAGTTGTCGCCGCCCATGGCCGGCAGCCGGAGAGACTCCTTCGCCGTCCCGGGTTCGATATTCTCACCCAAGACTGAGGTCGGAGACTGGCAGTCCGTCGACATGCAGTCGGTGCCGTCTAACAACCCCTTCCTAGAACCCACAAACACCAACCCCTTCAGAGCTGATCCGTCCCAAAACGCATATGGCTCGCAAAGCCAACAATGGTCTATGGGCCAGGGCTCCGGCACCTGCACGCCGTTACAATACGACGGCCTCGAGACTGCGTTCGACAACAATCAATCCATCTTCCAGCAGCGGCCCATGCAGATGCAAACGCCCTTCAGCAATCCCAACCACCAGGTTCCACTCTTTTCCACCGTTGGTCCGAGCAATCCTTCCATCCCGACAGAGCAGAAGGACTGGATGGGCCAAGATCTAAAGAACCAGTCGTTAGTTAAGCGCATGAGACCAGACACCCCTACCATCCGGTCGCACAACGAGCTGCGTCGCGGGGACGGCATCCGTAAAAAGAACGCCAGATTCGACATCCCCGCTGAGCGAAATCTCGGCAACATCGACCAACTCATTGCTGCGACAACTGATGAACAGGAGATCAAGGAGCTGAAGCAACAGAAGCGATTACTGCGCAACCGGCAAGCCGCCCTCGACTCGAGGCAAAGGAAAAAGATGCACACGGAGAGGCTAGAGGATGAGAAGAAACACTTCACCACCATGATAAGCACGATGGAAGAGGACATGAACGAACTCCACATGAAGCTAGAACAGGAAGCGCGCGACAGGGAATACCTGATTTCCCACATCGAGGCCTTGAAGCTGGAGAAGGAAGAGCTGATCCGGGAGCACACCATCGAGACGGGAGACCTGCGAAAGAAGGTCAGCGTCCTGACGGAGCACGTCCAGCAACTTGAGCACGCCGCCATGCCCAGTAATACGGGCTACTCCAACGGCTTCAACGACATGGACAGCCTGGCCATGGACACGACCTGGGACAACATGGGCTTCATGAATGACTTCCCCATGGAACCCGAGGTCAAGCAGGAGCTTCAGATCGTGCCCCAGAAGAAGGCCGAGGTCTCCCTCCCGTCCGACGTCGACAAGTCCACCACCCAAGGCGGCCTCCTCTTCATGCTCTTCCTCGTCGGCGCCTTCGTCCTCTC
>JAOWAP010000004.1:1365413-1375547 GCA_028565235.1 Hypoxylon lenormandii
GATCTCACCCCGAGCACCGGCACATTGTACGCGTGCAGCAGGTAGTCCCGCAGGTCGAGCTTGTTGAACGTCAGGGGCACCTTGAAGCTCGCAAAGTTGGGCGGTTGGTTCTCGCGCGGCCGCAGAAATGTTATTATGTGGCTGGGTCTGTATGGGAGTTGCTGTTAGCGACGAAAAATAGTAAATACGGATATATAGACTAGCAGCACATACAAGAAGACTTGTTTCGTTCCTGTTCGGAACACTCTCGACGCCATTGTGGTTTGGCCAAGTGACTAAGACAAGGCTTCTTTTCTATCATGACATCCGCAGATATCTAATTCTCAAATCTCAAATCTCAATGCATCCAACGATAAGATTGATTACCTAATTCAAGGTCCACTTCCAAGGCTCCATGTCTAGTCGGCGGATGTAAATTCCGATCGGGTGGGTCCGCTTCTAGCTCATGGACCCTTGCGGACCTCGCCGTAGGAAAGCTAAAAGCTACCCCTGTATTGATTCTTTGCATTTCAACGTGAGCTGTGGGCAGTTGTCTGACCATCTTTAGGGTCTTCTAAACATATGAGAGCCATAAATGTACGCACGATCAAAAGCAACGATTCAAGTCCCATTTTACTTGAATTCATTCGATTGTTTAGGAGCTTTACCGTCCTACTGTTTACTGTTTTTGAGGATTTCTTTGATACACGAGCCAGCTTCTGATACTCATATCCACATCCGTTGGTCTGGTCTATGGCGGATTTCGCTTCCTAGACATCAAGACCATCAACAACAAGACCCTTGGCCCACTCATGCTGGATGACGCGGGCCGCCTCGTTAGCGGCTTCATCGTCGACTAGAATGCTGACCAGATACAGAGATGCATCTAGGCCAGCAGATACTCCCCCACTCGTAATTACCCTAAGACCACCGAGGCGCATCGCGGCGCGGCGAGCAATAGACTCACGTCGTCCGTTCGAGCTCTTGAATGAGATGCTTCCCTTTCTGCACGGTTGAAATTAGCAGCTGCGTTTAGATATCTGTCTATAGTTGTGTAGGCATATGTAAACGTACCGTACAGCGGACGGACGTCTGCCAGCGTCCGACTTGCGACGAATGTAGGGATTCTCATCCTCGTCTCCGAGGTCGAAGCGGAGGTTGTTCACGACGTAGCGAGCATCTTCGACAACGTCGGTTCTCTCTTGCAGATCACGCTGCGCAGCATTGCTGCAGATGATCTCAAACTTGGTCATGTAGTCTGGGTGGGTGGTGGCAGACAGGCCTGACAGGATGCCTGCTTCGGCTAGGATAAGAGAGCCGGTGCAGATGGACATGAGTGTGCGCTCTCGAGTGTAGTCAGTTCTCTGGAGCTCTGCGAAAGCCTCGATGGTAGGCAAGGGCTCGGATTTCTCCTTTATAACGGTGTCGGTAGTGCCTCCTACGATGATGAGGACATCAAAGTCATTGAGACGCTGGTGAGCTTCCTTGTAGGTGATCTGGGAGCCGATGACTACGCCTTCTTCTGAAATGACCTGGGGCTCGTCGGCAGCAATCGTGATATCGAAAGCTTTGGTCGCTGCAAACGGGAACTTCCATTAGTACCTTGGACTTGGGATGGACTTGGGACGAAAGGTCGTCTAAATAGGCACACAGCAAAGCATGGCAAAACCTACTTTCATCATTCTTGTCATGGCGGGCCCACTCGAGGACCTCGAGAGTACCAGCAAAGTCCAAAATATTGAACTTGGGATAGAGGGCGAAGAGCACCTCGATAGGCTCGTCCGACACCGCAGATGTCTTGTGCGCCATGATTGCAGAATGAATTGGTGACGTTGTTTAGAAGAGGTGTTTGCTTATGATGTGTGGTAACTAAGAATATGAGAGGCAGTGCAGATGTACGAAGAAGGTGTATAAGACTCGAGAAGCTCACGAGTCACAATTGATGATAGGTGATGGATGATGAATCACAAGGAAAAGAATCAAATTTCAATTGCTTTGTCTTGGAAGGATTTCTCCTATTCCCTTTTGAAAAGAAAGAGGAAAGAAAAAGAAGAATGGCCAGACGGATGGAGCGAGGCAGTTAGAAACCTATGGCCTATGGGCTGATGAATGGAGTGATTGAGGGGCCTTCAGCTTTCGATACCTGCCCACGCCGGTGAGTTACGTAGGGGCAGAGGGGGGCCATGCAGCTAGAGGAGGGGCCAGGTCAGGCCTGTAGGTACCGGGTGGTAGCTGGGGTGGTACTGGAAGTACTACCCCACACGAGCATGTATATCAGTTCCCCTCCCCCAGATTTGAAGCCGTTTAGGGCGTTAGGGTATTGTTAGGTGTGGAGTTCCAAGGGATCGACCTTCTATAGTGGGTCCTAGATGGTCACGCTCTCACCGTGGAGATACAGTAACTTTTAAGAGACAAAGCCAGAAGTCAGAACCGCATTGCCAAAAACACACACGATCAGCCTCCCTTATAAGGAGATGATGCATTTGGTTGGAATTGTCTTACGTACATATACCCAAGATATGTAGAGTTGGTACCTACCATGTTATGTAGGTATGGAGGATAAATTCATGTTACTTTCCAAGGACTACACTGGAACTCATTACCCATAGGTAGAGCTGTCATTTATCATATTCATGAGTTAAAAGGTGCATGCAGACAAGCAATTGCTCTGCTTCTTGCTTCGATTCTGATAGGGCAGTCAGGGCAGCGTAAATCTAATATCAATGCTTCCATGCTGCGAGTAAGTTCGGCTTAGTCAGTTCACACACTGTACCAGGCTTAAAGCGGCCTAAAGAGTCGGGAATTACCCCACCGCGGAGGATGAAAATCTAATCGCGAATTAGAGCCAGGAGTCTCCAAAGTTCCAGAGTTCCAAGAGTTCCAAAGGTTCCCACACGGAAAAAACAGTCGTCAACCAGTCAACCGGTCAACCCAAGACCGAAAGCTCCCTGCGGGACTTGCAGCTTGTATACTACCATGCGCCATCTTAATTCGGAAGTCTGCTTCGTGACGGCTTATTAGTAGCTTCTTGTGTATTTGTACTGATCTCTATATCCAGTCGCTCCATTCGGAGCTTCAGTCTTCAATGTCGTCAGCACCGTATGTCAATTCTTGCCCATGTTCATGATATCAAAAACAGCATCACAAAGGGCGGGGCTAGCTTCGTCCTCCTTTTGTCACAATGTCGCAATGTCGCAAGACTAATGCGTCCATCCGGCAAGGGATAGTCTAGGTCTTAGCTAACTATCTATCCGAAATTCTAGGACCCATAAAGACCTCACCAGAGCCATCAGTGCTTTCATGCCCGCGGCTCGGTTTCCCCTACCTGACGATCTTGTTGAGATTATCGATGCCTACCTGAACAAACATGAGAAGTTCGAAGAAAGTGTCGCTGACAAGGTTCACGACGAGCTACTGTCCATATTCCATCGAGACGTCACCCAAGTACCTTCTCGATATACTCCATTCATTGCCATCCTTCGCTACTTGCGCCCCGTAATCGGACAGCCAGCCAAGATATTCCAATGGTTTGACTTGTTGCTACCAGCGCTTGACTACTTGAACCAGGAGAAGGGTCTTGCTTCGGCAGTAGAGGGGGTACTTCTGGATGTCCTTACAGCCGAGGATGGCAACGATCCTAGTTCCCCAACTGGAGGCGCCGCTCCTCAGCTTGCGGAACGGACCTTGTTGCTATGGCTAGAGGAGTACGAAGCTATCGGGCGAACCCCCGATGCGTTATCGAACCTCAAAGAGAGACAGTTGCGAAGGACGCTGCTACACTATGGGAAGAGACGCCCAAAAGTATGCTCTATACCTTATCTTCCAGCTCGGGCAGCTAGCTAAATAGATATCAGGATCTGTTGACCGTTCTCGATCTATATGTAGCCAAGAAGGCTTTCCGTGCTCGTGCTTTATCGTTCGTGGCCATTTTTGTGCAAAGCCAACCTCCGCATCTACATCTTATTCTCCAAACACCCCTATTCGGTAACTTGATCAACTGCCTTCAGCTGGACACGTCCACAACTATCGTGTCTCTCGCCTTAACCGCAGTGACTATGATTCTGCCGCACATGCCGAGCTCACTCGTCCCTCACTTGCCCACGCTATTTAATATATATGCGAGGTTGCTGTTCTGGGAGCGAGAGTTGTCTGCGCAGATGGCAGCTGAAGTAGAGAGAGACCGAAGATTGTCTCCTAACACTCTTGCCTGGGAGAAGTTCGCCTACTCGGCTGATTTCGACGATGCAACTATTCCTCAACTTCTTCATTATTTCACCATCTTGTACGGTCTCTACCCCATCAATTTCATGGACTATATTCGAAAGCCTCAGAGGTACTTGCGACACGCAGAGGTAGGCGATGCCGATGATATCGAGGTTCAACCCACCGAAATACGACACGCCTCTGAGCGATTCCGGCAGTGTCATTTACTTCATGAGAATTTTTATACTCTTACTATTGAGTCTGAGAAGACTGATTTTGGACGATGGATCAAAAGCGAGCCAGCTGAAGTCGTGGCCGACTGCGTAGCTCTGTGCCAGTCGAGCGAGGCTTTATCTAGTCACGACGTTCCAGACGCCGTCCAAGCTGGAGAGCCCGAAAGAGATGAGTCCGATAAAGATGGCCGCGATTCGGCACTGCTCAGCAGCTCCTATCCTTTCGGCACGGCGGCTTCCAGTCCTGTCCAGGGAGACACACGCCGGAATACGATGTCGGCATTTGATTCTATCGCAGGTGGCCGGATACAGCCAGCGGTGGCCCGTCAGTCGTCTATAAGTAGCCATCACTCTAATCGAGATTCAATAAGCCCGAGACCTTCCGGGGTTGGTAGTGAGAGCCCAACGCTGTCTCGCCAGATCATCCCGTCTGGATCGCAAACCCACCTTCAGGATTTAATCAACTCCAACAAGGTCATTAAGTCTGGGCTACACCAGTCAATGGCCAATGATAGTGTTCCATCTCTCGCCTTGAGTCACCACGATTCCATCTCAGATCGCCCAGGATCACAGCTACAGCAAAATCTACAGTCAGCCAACACTGCCTTGTCCCCAACTGAGAGTAACAGTGCCCAGATTGCACATTTGCAGCGCCAAATATTACTCCTATACAACGATCTCACGTTTGAGCGATTCATGAAGCAACAGCACCTTACGCATATGGGTGAACTGCGAAGGCGCCACGTGCGAGAGGCAGCGAGTGAGGCAGAGACTCAAAATTTGATCATTCAAAATCGACAGCTGAGACAACGATTGAAGGACGCAAAGGAATCCGAAGTTCAAGCAAAGAGGGAATCGGAGAAGAGTCGTACACTTGCAAAGAAGTGGGAAGCCGATCTCACTGCTAAACTGAGAGCACTTCGCGAAGAGCAACGAAAGTGGAACGCCGAAGCGAATACTTTACGAACCGAACTAGATGCGGCGAAAGGCGAGGCGGATAAACTGCGCTGCTTAGTCTGCGATGCCGAAGTTAGGGAACTAGGCTTAAAGCAGAACATGCAATCTGTTGAGATCAGCGTGGGCGAACTGGAGAGACTGAGGAAAGAAGTTGAGCGGCTAACAGAATCCGAACGGAATTATCAGTCAAAAGAGACAGAGCGTGAGGCTGCAGTAACACATGCAGCTGGGGCAGACAGCCGGGCTGAGATGCTGAATTTGACGCTCCATGCTCGCGACTCTGACATACAGCAGACGTATGAGACCTACCAGTCACATATTAACACCCTCAACGCAAAGATCCAAGATGCACTCAAGAACGGTGTAGGGCGTGATCCCGAGGACTTGAGGTCACAATTCGAAAGTTCGCTGGCGGCAAGTCGAGCACAGCAGACAGAACTTAAGAACCGCATGGGAGAACTTACGAAGAAGAATACCGCTTTACAAGCGACCATCCTTGAGTTACAGGCTACAGTATCCAGTCTCTCGAAACCGAATCCTCCCCCACCTATGGATCCTGAAGTCGAGTTGGACTCGGATTCGGGTAGCCCCGTAAGCTACCGCAGTCGCCAGCATCGTGGGGTTTCCGAGTCAGAGGCACTCGACGCGACGTCGTACAACGCTACTCCACCTCTTGAGCCGTATAACATAGGCGCATCCGCAGGTAGCCAGATACGAAGGCCATCCACGCCGCTAACGACCGATTCGCTTTCGACTAGCAAAGATAGCCCTACGGTAGATCGATACTTCGGGCGAGGTGCGTACTCTTCCCTAACCTGGATCCGCGTTGATGAAAATGACAGTGTACTAATTTTAAATGTGTAGGAGGTGTGCAGAATCTCCACAAGGACAAGAAGAGCAAGAAAGACGAGAAGGAGAGGAAGAAGTCGACTGGTCTACGGGGCATTAGGGGATTTGTTAATTAACCGGGCAGAGTCGTAACGGCGTCGCCAGCAAGTTGCCCCGGGTCATCCACGTCCTATGGGACTGTCGACTTGATTTAAAGATATTGGTTTCCCTTGCTTATCATGGTATTGCATTTAGAACTTAATACCCCGATGCCTAATAGTACGTCCAGAGAGCTCAGAATAGAGACGGTCATGGCTTTGTTAAACTACAACGTGTCAGGTTTCAATTCCGCAAGTGAGATTGTATTACTTCACCATGGCTATAGACAATGACTTGGGTACCTGTAGGTCAGTCTTGTCTAAATTTTGTTTCGATGCAAATGCTCTTTAACGCGTGCTGCCTTAGGTATATCAGGCTCTTAGGGCGAGAAGTCTGCGCCTTGTGTAATAGTAGAGGGCTATCACATGTCTCTGGATACTCCTTGCTTCTAAACATATCCCACGCTCAGCTATTGCTAAAACCTATCCAACCCAAGTGAAACCAACCGGCAGCACCCAAGACACGAGGACCTTTAACTCGCAGCCGTTATTCCATATACCTTAAGCAACCAAGCACATGAAGTTACTTATTTCGACGAGAACCCAATTTAGAGTTATTTTAGGTGGACACTCTACTTCATTTATAATGTCTTTACCAAAGAACGTTCGGGCTGGGCTATATTCAGTTCTGGTAACGCCAACTACTCCGCCTGCCCTTGAGCTTGGCTGCTAAACGCCCGGATGACTCGGATCGTTAGTCTTACAGGCCTGGTTATGCCCCTTTAGCACCATTTTATATGACAGCAACGACTAACATCTCTATCTCCCACCTTTGATATTGCCACTGAAATAATACTAACCTACCTGTTAGTTGGCGACAATACCTTTAAATAGCTGCCTTCTACAGCGAACCTGCGAACTTGAAAGGGAGATGACTATGCTGTTAGGCCGTGGCTGAGCCAAACGCCCTTGTGTCAGCCACCAATCAAGCCTTCCGGCCTTATGGAATGGTTAATGCAGGAACAGACGTAGCTCACATGCAGGAATAAGGGGCCCCCGCCAAACTTGCATGGGCCACGTAGGCTACTATTCGCATCGCAGCTTGTAGATTTAATTTTTTTGTCTTCTGAGACTTGTTGAAGATTTATGCATAGACAGCTACTCATTTTATATGAAGATATTTTTGTTGTTTCCTTTCCTCATCGTTAGCCAAGGCTTCGGATATGCACGTAACGCAGAGTGGAATGCTCCTGGGGAAGAACTGGAGTCGATGCTAAGGAAGATCATGCAACCTGATTTTTCCACGGTCGATCTAATACTGTACCGTACTGTACTCATCTCTGCGATGATCATGGGTATTAGTGAGGTTTATGGGTCAAATACGAGGTTTCTGCACGTCATCACTAAGAAATCAATTTCTTTTCTGGCAATATGTACACTCGACACCAGGCCGCCCACGTTGGGCAGCTGGCTTTCGTGCTGCCCGGCGATTTATTGACCTGTTTACACGATTATGAAACTGAGGATTCATACTCGTTCTCTTGAAACGGGCGGTGCAAAATCCAAGTTTACTTAGGTAGGTGCCTAGTTAACGTGACACGCATGAAATCGACATTCTTCAAATTGTCCTTTTTCTTCAAGTCATGCTTGATCGATCAAGAAAGTGGGAAAAGAGCTAAAGAACAGAGCTTTTTTTGATGAGTTATACGGGGATGAGTGGGCTTTCAGTGGTCCCAAGTGGCCCTTTCGGAGCTTGTTTCCTTGACTTCGCTCAGGGGTTAATGGGATGAGCATCTCTAATTGGGTCGATCGGGTAGCCACTCAGAGTCTCCACCCCCTCGGGACCAAGATGGGCAGTAAAGAGGCAAGGATATTTACAGGATATGGACTAGTGTATGGGGCCGTGGCGTTATGGGTCTAGGGCTAAGGCAAGGGGCGGGCCACTGAAGAGGCCTAGAATTGTAGGGAACGAAACGAATCAGTCGATGCCATTGGACCGTTAGACCACAAGATCTAAACGGCGCGTCTTTTGCCAGGAACACAAGCTTACGAGTTAGGAATGGAAGAAAGAAGACCAATAACAAAAAATACTACATCGAGGCACACGTACTATTTTTATTACGTGTTGGTCCCAGTTGGTACAAGTATCATACCATCTGCCCCTTGCAACCATGCCGCTGTTCTCTTGATCTATCTTTTCTCTCCTCCTATCCGTATTCTTGTTTCTTCGTATTGGGGGATCATCCAACACGTGAATCACTTTCGTTAATCCCTTCTTAAGTAGTCTTATTATTTGGACAGGCTCATCGCTCTCTTCCTTCTTGCTTAACATCTTAGACTACTTACACATACACTCGCTTCAAACTTGTTTGACTTGACTTTGTTTGCTTTGCTGTATCGACCCGGACTTTCTTTATCAAGACTGAATCACTGGCAACCTCCCTGCACTTGCCTTCGTCGATATCCCAATCGCTCCGGTAACAGGAAATCTTAGCAAAACACGACTTGGTTTTCTAAGTGATCAAACGCAAACATCTTCACCAGCATTACGCCCTAGGAGCATCCTAAAAACTTCATATATTTCTTCCTATTAGACTTTTAATACACCATGCATACTATCGCGTCGATCCTTGCCTTGGCCACTACGGCCTCGGCTATCCAGGGCTTCAACTATGGCTCTACCTTCACCACCGGTGCCGCCAAGCAGCAGTCGGACTTCGAGAACGAGTTCACCACCGCCCAGAACCTGAAGGGAACCTCTGGTTGGACTAGTGCTCGTCTCTACACTATGGTGGTAAGTACAGCCCAAAGCTACGGATATTTATAATAAATCTGTTCCCTAACACTGTCCGTTATTAGCAAGGTGGAACTGCCAGTGACCCCATCTCTGCCATCCCTGCCGCCATCAAGACCAAGACCACTCTACTTTTGGGTCTCTGGGCCTCGGGAGGTGATACTTCTTTCGCCAACGAGATTCTCGCCCTGAAGGCCGCTATTGAGCAGTATGGAGACGATTTCGCCAACCTTGTGGATGGTATTTCTGTCGGTAGTGAAGATTTATACCGAAACTCCCCCATGGGAATCGCCGCCGGTTCCAACATTGGTGCCGAGCCCTCCACCATCGCTCGCTACATCCAGGAGACCAAGGATACTATCGCCGGCACCGGCCTAGAGGGAACCCCCATCGGCCACGTCGACACCTGGACTGCTTGGTACAACGGTACCAACCAGGCCGTTATCGACGCATGCGACTGGATTGGTATGGACGCGTACCCCTACTTCCAGGACACCATGCCCAACGACATTTCCGAGTCCAAGGGTCTCTTCCAGGAGGCTCTCGGCAAGACCCAGCAAGCCGGTGGTGGAAAGCCGGTCTGGATTACCGAGACAGGCCAGCCCGTCAGCGGCAAGACTGTTGGACAGTCCGTCGCTTCAACTGACAACGCCGAGACCTACTGGAAGGACGTCGTCTGCCCTCTTCTGTCGAGCGGCACGAACCTGTGGTACTACACCCTCCAGGACGCCGCCCCCGATACTCCCAGCCCTAGCTTCGGTATCGTCGGCGACAAGCTTACCACCACCCCGCTCTTCGACCTCAGCTGCGACGACGTCGACACCTCTTCTTCCTCCTCTTCCACCGGCTCCTCGTCTGCTACCAAGGCTAGCTCTGCGACCGCTTCCGGATCCGGATCTGGCTCCTCTACCACCGAGACCGCTTCTGTCGGTAACTCCGGCGGCAGCCCCGGCGGTGTCAACAGCGCTCAGATCTCTAGCGAAGCATCTGCGACCGTGACGCCCTCCATCAGCACCACTCTTGGCAGCGCCGCAGCTACTGG
>JAOWAP010000004.1:1376454-1387181 GCA_028565235.1 Hypoxylon lenormandii
CGGCTACCTCGACCGTCCCCGCTAGTGGCGCCACCGGTCTGCAGTCGGGCGCGTTCGCTGCTGCTTTCGCCGCTATCATGGTCGCCATCTACGCCTTGTAAGAGGAAGATAATTCATGAATGATACATCACTTCTCTCTCTCTTTCGGGTCGGTACCTATTCATGATTGGCGTTTTATACGAGGCGGCGGCCGAAAGGTGGCCTTGACTGTCTTGTATGTATTCTTGAAAGCATGGGAAGGAAAGCCATATTTTGGGGGTCCCACGGACAAGGCAGGAATATAGATTGGTCTTTTTTTTCTACGTGGACAAAAAAATATTTCCCTCGGAAGGGAGGGAGGAAGGGAAAGGTCCAAAAACTGCTTACTGGATTGAGACTCTACACATAGACCTTTTATAATGGCTCTCTCGATAAAAAGGAGGCAAAGACGGCTAGTCGCCATTGAATTCATGAGATATATTTGATCCTTATTCTTGACCTGAAAATGTTCCGTTAGAAGCTAAGTGACGAGATGCCTAGGCTTAGAGTTCTTGTTTCTTGTTACCTTCCTTACTTCAACATGAGTTGGCTTTTTATCAGATCCTCTAGCATCTCTGTAGGGAGACTATATGTTGGCCGAAGAGAACAGCACCTATCGTTTTGTCAGGGAAGTTCTCTATTGGTACGTGAAAAGGGGCACTTGTGTGTTTACGCTTGCTTGTCTTGGGCCTGAGGTGCCATGCCTAATTATGGACCACTCGTGCTATCCGAGACGTCCATAGGGGATAGATAGATAGTAAGAGTGTCCACGCTATACATTTAGTTCGAAATAGCATGAATTCTCATGTTCATGCCCCAGATTCCGTGGAGCCGCGTTTGTTTTAAGTCTTACAGACTAAGAGAGCAAACGAGAAGTTTTTTTCTTAGTAAATATTTGCTAGTGTGAGTCACAGGTGGGTATGCTACGTTATAGACCGGTACACCATTATCATATCCCATGTCAGAGGAGAAAAACCGGAATGGTTGAGAGCTTCATGGCGCAGTGGAAGCGCGCCGGGCTCATAACCCGGAGGACCTCCGATCGAAACGGAGTGGAGCTAATTTCTTTTTGTTTTCTCCCCTTTTTCTTCCTCTTTTATATCCTTTCCACTTCATTGAGTCCCACGCAAGTAGAAAGATATGTCGGGGCACGATCGACTCGTCCCCTACCATATAATATTGTGTAATGAGGTCGGCTACGTGTATATGCAGTGAAGGGAGATGGCAGTGAAGCTGCTGGGTGAAGGTGAGCGTCGAAGAGAAGAAGATTGGAGAAATGCTATCGTAGAGATTAGGTGGAACACAGCCGGGGGTTAGCTAAGTTCTGTAACCGCTATTCTGCGTACCATTTAAACGAACCTGAAAGCGTGCTCTCATTATAAGAGGTGTCCTACGGTATTTAATAAATCTCAATATCTAGCCATCAGCCAGTAGACCGGAGTAACGTGATTACCGCTGTATCATGAGGTGACGCCTAGTATCTCTTCAAATCATATGAATAGATAGCCAGGCTGGACATCATGAGCACGTATTAAAAGATACTTTCCAACAACGAAACGCGTTATTGAAATAGTTGAACACCAGGCACGGTCACATATATATCTCGAAAATCAGGTAGAGAGAGACAGATTAAAAGAGTTACCGTACCATTGCGCATAAGAAGCCCAAATAACAAAACAGCCAAAGACCTAATTAGAGTTAAATCTAAATGATGCTCGTCAAGGTTATCGATCAATCAGCGCCGAGCAAACTGATGCCGAATTGCCTAAAGGGGAAGGACGAGGTGTGAGTGGGTGGAGACAAGAGCACGTCAACGACAGCTCTTCTAACGACAACGCTTGTTTCCGGCGGGCCCCCCACGCCCTTTTGAAATCCCCGAAATTCAGACATCCAATCGGCTTGCCCTCTTCTTCTTTTCATTCGCTATTCTTAGATATACCCGTACCTGCATTCTAGCATGGTCAAGGGCCTTATTTTCAGATAAAGTTACGGGCCTCTCCACATGAGGCTCAAGTGACGAGAGGCGATATTCTACCCCTTAAATCGTAAGCGATCTATAACTCTAGTCATCATATCTGTTAAAAAACCGACTTTGACGCCATTATATTATTATACTATTCGTGGGTTGTAGATATCCTAACTATCTCGGCTCCCGAAGACAAAGCATCTCGCTGAACATGGGACAAGCATCTAACCATCTCTATCCTGTGCCCACAACCGAAGGATATCATTGAAATACCAATACCAACCCTTTTTTCTTTTTTTTTCTTTACCCTGTACCCGGCCGTAGACGCCCAATGAACCACCCATATAACGCCGATACCGTCATTGATTCATCCCGCTGTCATGAAGATCCGGATAAATAGACCGAAATTTATCGTTAGTCATTCCAAAGATGACCATCAAATCAATGCCCCCGTCTGTTGGCTTACGTCTGAGAATGCCGTTGCTCTCTCAGACTCACCACTCATCCTCATTAGCCTCTTCGTTGATTATCCCAACACGATGCTCTAAACCGCATCCAGTCTACTCCTCAATTCTTGCTCTAGCTTCCTCCGAGGCTTGGTCGTTTCGGTCTCGCTTGACCGAAAAACACTGGAGCGCACCAATTACGGCGACGAGAGCACTCCCGTACCATGCGAGACCGGTGCAATCGATTTGCGATCCAATCGAGTATAGGTACCCTGCGACAGGCGGTGCTATCATGCGACAAGCAGCTCCGGCGCTGGCTGCCATTCCGTTCACTTTTCCAAGAACCGACGAGCTAGGAGTGGCATCCTTAATAAGGATGAGGAGAAGAGGGTACAAGACGATAGATAGGAGGTTCCTGATAGTCAGGCAAAAGTAGATCCCCACGTACAGAGCCGAGCCGTGTAAATGGACTAGAGTGGGAACGATGATATAGGCAAGCGGGTGCAGGACAGTAACAAGGATGAAGAGCCTGAACACACCAAACCTTTCAGCTGCCAGGGGAAAGACGACAACCTGGACGAAGAGTGCAATGACCCCATTAACCGCCATAACAAACCCCACAGACTGCATCGAAAGGCCCAAGCCACCTGGCGAGAATAAGGGGTTAAGCCTGGAGAAGATTCCACTATCCGGAGCGTAATCGATAGGAACTCTGTCATCTTCAAAAAAGATGGGGAGGAGATGATCGTAAGTCATCGAATGGTAGGTGAAAATAGATAGCGCAGTAACTAGAGCCATGATGCGCTTGGTGAAAATATTGTAGCCACACTTCTTTTCGGGTTCCTTGAGGCAGACCTCATCATGACTGAATTCGACACTGCTCCTGCCCCGGAATGTTCCGTACGTCTCGGACCGGAGATCGACGGCAGGTTGCTTAATAGCATCCGAGGTTTCCATGAGGGGAGTCTCGTCAGAAACATAGGTGTTGTCGGGAAGCATTACGCGCGGCACCATATCTGGATGTGTTTCCTCGAGTAGAAAGTATCCCAAGCAGATGCTAATCAGCAGAAGAAAAGCACAGCACAGGTTGGGAAGAAGATAGGGGAAGTCGGCAAATAGAGTGCCTTTCGGGAATGCGTTGGGCCAGGACTCGTGGGGGTCTGCTAGGATTCCCCCGATCGCTGGTCCAATAATCGTACCGATCGACCAGACGAAAGGCATCACAGAGTACGCGCGAGCTACGACATTAGCATGGAGTCACGTCTGTTTTGAAATAGAAGGCTTTGAGGGGAAGCTGGACTTACGTTCATGCTCAGGTTTGGAGACCAACTCTCCTACCATGGTCTGGATAACACCGATATTCCCATTGAGAAGCCCGCCAAGCGCTCGGCCGATCAGAGCAATCCAGATGTTGGTGGCAAAGCCGACCATCACCATGCTGAACATTGTGCCAATGCATCCTAGCAAGAGTACAGGCTTTCGACCGACTCTATCAGACAATCCACCCCAATACATGCCCATCAGCGCCTCGGCGAGGGCGAAAGAGGAAATCTAAGGGGTTTGATGTTAGTAATCTCTACGTAGAGCGCCCTTCTTCACCTCTTTGGATCTTGAAAACCGAGTTCCATTCACCAAATGGCTAATGGATTATTTTAAAATCATATTGTACTTTTTACAAGGTCGGAATAAGCAATAGACTGAAAAATACACATACAAGGAGGCCGGCGTAGAACGAGGCATCTTGCTCGTTGCCGATTTTGAATCGCTTGACGAGAGCCCAGGCATAAGGGAATATGGAGGTGAGAGCAATAGGCTCAGCGAGGCGGACAATAGCTAGTAAGAAGAGCTGAACAGTCGGGAAGTCATCAGGGTTTCGTGGGGATCTCTGCTTTGTTAGGACCATTGCTTCGGAACTTGGTATCGATCTTACGACTAGCTGGCACAACACTTGGCTCCAGGTCAAGAGCTGGCAGAAATACTGGAGCAGTAGAGCGAAGAGTCAAGTGCTGTGACGGCAGATAGTGCCTCTTTTATTTTCTTCTAGTGGAATCACTACTTGTACGCAAATAGCTGACTCGCGAGGACTTTTCTTCTCTAACCTACGCCACTAGATGTATAGAAGGGTCGATATGTAGGAGGGTAGGAGTGACAGAAGTGGCGTGAGGTTGGCTGCGGATTCGTCGTTTAAATGCACGTCTAAAATGGAAAATGAGACGTTTATGAGAAAGAATATATAATTCAAGGAGTTTGCATGTGCAGAAGTTACATGAGAAGGGTGAGAGGAAGCGACAGGTAGGCGAGGTAGGGTGACAGAGCATGGCGAAAAAGAAGGACGGCATCAGGAAAATATACTATGAATCGGAGGTGCCAAAGAAAAGAAAGGTGGGGAGATGCGCTAAGGGTTGGATGCAGGTAGTACAGGTGGATCTACGTAACCTTAATTTAGTGACCTACAGGTACCTCCCAGTCTAGGGGTAATGGCCTAGCGAGGTCTATAGGCCTATCTCGCCTATGTCTAGGTCCCTAACCCATTGGTAACGACCTAAAAGGGAGCTCCGAGCTGCGAGTTGCCAAGTGCAACTTAGATAATTCTAGCTTGTCTATCTCCATCTTCAAGTTTCACCATTCCACCATTCCACCATCTTCATCCAAACCTTTCGGTCAACTGGTTCAACTATTAACTAAAAGTTGCGCCATTAGGTATCAATTCGAGTCCTATCACCGTTGATCTCCTGCGATGATAATAGTTATTGGTTTAAGCATCTATTCCTACACGTACCTAGGTAGTGTTATTACGCTCATCTCTATCTTCTTTTCACATCCCAACTTTCCACAACTCATGTCCACATCGCTCAACAAATTTGTGTGTTGTGTCTGCATGCAACGACAAGACGTTGATCTTACAGATGAAAACACAACACAACAGCTGAGACCGTGTGGTACTCCTCCGAGTATAGGCCGAGTTGATCAACAAGGCATCGGGTAATGGGGGAGAGTCAGGTCGGTTCATTTCTGGCGGTCTGATGCAGACAAGCAGGAAAAGGCCATGCAAGGCAGGGCTAGGGCTGCCCTACATAGTATACGCTCCAGTATTCTACTACTACTGCTATACTAAGATTCCGATTTCTCACTTATCACTTTCGAGAGCCTTTCTTCCAGCCGCCTATGCACCTTCGTCACCTTTTTTCTTTGGTTTCCTCCATCGCAGTGCGCAATGCACGTCGCAAATATGTTGCATCTAAAATGGAACGTCATCTCGATGCCCCATCCGGGTTGCGAAGATAGCTCAGATGGAGGCCAGAACCATACGATCTAACTGCTAGAAAGGATTGACCAATCATTTAATATGGATTCTCCTTAGTTCCATGTGGAGTTTATCGTTCCGTGTTTTGGGACTTGCGGCTTCGCTCTAAAAATTCTACTTGCGTATACCTGAGCGTATCGGCGTATCAACTGGCTCAAAATTTCCAGCCATTCCCTCATTGGGAATACCTGGTAAACACCGGAGCAGCAAGAGGGAACATGCTTGCAGCTTGGTAGTCCTAGCCTACCTTGCTCCATTCTTCAAAGCAAACCTTGCCTCTACTGCTATTCTTCTAGACACCTCTAGAAGGACTCTCCAACATCCTCTTTCTATCACGGCCGGCTAGCAGGCTGGCAGGCAACTAGTTAGAAAGGGGATGCGGAGTCACCGCCATTCGCTCAGGTATAACAAAACTCCTATGAATCTTGATTGCTAACTTGCCGACATTCAAAGTTAGTTGAAGAGGCCGGTGATACAATACTTTTTTCTGGTCATTCGGAGAGGTCAAGAGCCGTGGAGAACTCGGCTTGTTCGCTTTCACTTTTTCATTACACGTAATGAACCAGTCGGGACTCATAATGTATACGAACTAGGCCAGATTTCCGCTGTGACGGCGAATGCATGACACATATAAATCCTCCTTCACATATGTTAGGTTCTATTTGATTTACGATCGCTGGTTAGCGCGGACCAATATCTCGTCCAATGTTGGGTCCAGTCCGCCACGCCCGACACCGGAAATTTCTCGACTTACCTAGTCCTGACCTAACCAGCTAACTCTGGACTCTTTGATCAGCAACCAACAATATCTCCAAATTTTTTACTATGGTACTCACCTCCAACTCTACATAGTAGTAGCAATTCTCCCCAGGACAAGCAGTCTGATTTGGTTTGCATTGTACAATAGGATTTATGTGAGTACAGCATCCCGTTCAATAATAGTCAACGCTGAGAAAAAAAAAACAGTTTTCTTGTCTTATCCACTTATCTCATACTGTCGTACCTAAATCCTCTTATCAGACTCATGCCGGTATGCACAAGGTTCTCACACCGTAGCACCATGCAATGCGATGCGGCCAGTTACAGGGGTCTCTTGCGTGCGGCTAGTTTCTCTTAAGAACGTCACTGGCCGTCCCGGGCCGGTACTCCCCCAAGCCTCCAACCAGGTAGCTATCTGCACTAGCGTAGCATGGCACACTCCGCATCCACTGACCCATTCGGACGTTGGGGTTCAGAGTGACGAAAACTCACTTGCTTTCTTTATGGCTCTTCAGCCCTGCGTGCGCCCCCCTTCGGGGTTCTCATGAACGGACTGGTGTGTTACGCAGAAGCTTGAGAGAGGCGTTGCCGGAACATCGCTGCTCTCGCGTTTGCGGGGAACATCCCCAGACGAGTCGCACAAAGTTCCTTGAGTTTTGTGAGCTCTTTTTTTCTTTTCCGAGATTCGTGCGATACTGTACCAGATGCGACAGAGATAAGGCCATCGTTTAAGCAAACAGCCGGTAACCGCTGCAGCGGTAAGCTATCCACCTGAACCCTGGTACTACGTAGATAGCATGCTTGCAAATGTAAGATACGGATAGTAGCCAGCTCACGCCGCCTTGCCTGCTTGCTTGTAACGTTAGATAACGATAATATCCTGATGGCAAGCTGTGATCCTCTCTTCGCTGCTATTAAAACGGCATTTATATGTTACGACGGCACTAGCCACGGGCAAATGCTTGCGTACATATGAGCAGTGAAACTCGGGCCCAGTTACCGGGACATTATCTACGGCATCAAGTCTCGCCGAAGAAGAAACGACTGGAGGGCCAAGGAGATGGGGAGGTGTCGACTATGTGTTGTCCCCTGCAACATGAAAAGTATTGCTTATGGCGTTACCTACCTCCTCCCTACGGATATACCAATGGCTATATTATTCCGCTGCGAATAGGCCTGTTCATTGATATTGTTGAGCCGCATACTAGACCCCGAAGCACGCGACCGTAATGTCGAGGCCCCATTATCACATGCAAGCCGTGCTAAACACAATAATCGATTTCTATAGAACCCATAGTACGGATTATTGCTATAGTTCCAAACCACAGCTCGTCTTTAACGTTTTATATCCATCTCCTTTTGTTGATCAGCCTTCTAGTATCGTAGACAATCATCCATGGGAAAGAAAAGTTTGAATGCTCACTATACTTTACCGGACGCCAAGACACTCAAAGCGACCACAGATTTTTCATAATACCACCCAACTCCATCGGGTTATTACTAGACTTACCGATGGAATGGTGAATAGTACATAAAATTAACGATCGAATGAATCTAACTTGCCCCTTTTAAAAGTGAAAATAAAAAAGCGCCATTCTAATAATATTCTCCTATCACGAGAGGTAAAGATAAAAGGTGATATAATACACTATTAGCTTATATTGTTGGCAAGCTGCTATTCGAGACGGACATCCACTGCCGAGCCTAGCACCTTATATATATAGCCCCCTCTCAGCTGATAGATCAATATCGTGTTTCCAACATGAGAGTTGAGCTTCATGTACATTGGTAAAAAGTTAACTTATCAGTATCCTCCCTTGTCCGGACTTACGCACACCGCGAAGCCTCAAAGAACTCTTCTAGCTCATCAAACGAGACCCCTAGGAGCTGCGACAGCCGGCTCCGCAGCTCGTCGAGCGAGATTTCGGACCGGACAGGACTCGGTATGTGTGGTTCCTCCTTAGCCAGCCGGACGATACGGGGCGTCTGAGGAGCCTGTGGCCTCTTCATCTTCTCGCCTGGTTCGTCATGTTGTTTATCCTCGACTGTATTCGTAGTGGTTATCATCCGTCCCCGTGGCGGTTGGGGAAACATTTCTAGCGAAACCTCTCGCACCACGGAGGGACTAAAGGGGCTGAAAGGGCTGAAGGGGCTAGATATGAAAGAGCCGTTGTCGTTGATGTCGTCATCCCATTTATTCGGAGTGGAGGGAATTAGAGTCGCGGCTGGCTGGAGCGGAGGACGGGGCCGAGGTTCCTCGATCACGCCGTCTGTCGCGACGGGCAGGTCCAGGTCCGGACATAGGTAGCCGTCGTACTGCGGAATGCGGAACGGCGCCCCCGGAAGCCGGTTCCACATCCAGCCCTGGCCGTTGCAGTGGAAGTCCGCCACGGCAGCAGTTGCGTGCTGGTTGCCGGCAGAAGCTTGCGGGTATATACTGATGCCGCTGATGCAGGGCTCGAGTGCTTTAGGTTGGATGAGATCCCGCAGGAGATCGCTGTGCGCTTCTCTCCACGACTCCTCGGAGAAAAGACTCGCGACGCTAATAAGAAAATGGTAAGCCCCTAGGAGGTAGCTACGATAAATCTTGGGAGGCAAACTTACTAGTCAACCGGTATCGAGTAGTGAGCACGGTACTTGGGCCGGAGGCGGTGGAAGTCCCAACTAAGCGACTGTCTCCAGGCAATACCGCCCGAGAAGTCCAGCCCCTCTCGGAGTAGAGCGAGGTCTTTGATAGGCACAGGCACCCAGCCGCCGAATATGGAGGCCACAAAGCTATCACCAAGTTCCATTTCTAGATCGGCGCCGTAATATGGTTCCCGTAGGTCCCGTGTAAGCGCGCGGCAATCTTTCCAGTAGACCGCGTGACCGAGTCTATAATGAACTTCGTTAGATCTTGTTTCCATTATAAAGACAGGAGAACTGTATACTTACTCATGTAAAAGAGTCATGGTAGTCATGAACGCCGTCAGGAGGTACTCCTCGCTATGCTCTTTCCCCTGACGCCTTAGCTCAGCCATCCGCACCGGGAATTCTGTCGTTAAAAGGATCGTCAAATTCCGCCATCGGTCGTCCTCGCACCCCCTATCCCACCACTCGATATTCTCGTACCTATCGAGCTCGTCGAGTGGCAGCTCGCACCGTGGGTGACGGCATGTGTAACCCACCCAGCCTTTCTCGCGATATATATCCTCGTCCAGCTGCCAAGTCAGGGCATTCGCCATTTGTCCCTCAAGCTGACGCTTGGTAGTGTGCAGCCATTCATCTGTGTGCTCCGGCGTAATCCACGGCGCAGGATGGTGTCTGATGATAGTTTGTGGCACCGCCTCTCCACCATTTCCGGAGAAAGTAGGCCTGAAGCTGCAACGGCAGCTCGGATTCCGCCCGGGGTAATTCTCTGTGAATATATCATGCGCGAGGAAATCGGATACCCAGGGTAGTCCTGCATCTTCCAGAAGTCGACTCGCAAGCAGGAGCGGTTGTTCCATCTCCCTAGCTAGTTCCGGGTCTATATCTACCCAATTCGTAAAGACAGGATGGAAATCACCCCGAAGGTCGAGATTCCGCGACTTCGTCGTCCCTATTTTAGGAGTGTTAGCGGTTTTGTCTCTTCTGGTATGCACTGAAATGACCGAACTGAAGACAGGAAAAAAACTTACCTATAGCACCACATCTTCTCAACTCCTCTCTGTTCCACCTCTTCGATGTCGAACCTGGCTGAGCTGAAAATTGGCTGCACCGAGAGCCTGTAGATTGCGGGGATATCGTCATGTTGACTGTCTCTATTCTCTATCGAACGGCTGACTTTAATTCCACGAACAGCGACACAACATGATAGTTCAAGTAGAGTTAAATAATCCATCGTTTTCGAATGCGTCTTTGAAAGAAACAATTGCTGATGTAACAATCTAAAGAAACCGAGCATTCCAACGGGATATACGCGCAGTCCCCTCCTAGGGAGGGCAGGCCAGGAATGGTCTAACAATCAATTAGGTCAATTATCTATCCCTCCGTTTCTTTGTCTACTCTTGCGAATGCTACATTTCACATACCTAACCTCAGGCTCGCGTTTTCCCCGTCAATAGATGATCGCGATCGCCAATCGCGCATCGATTTTCTTACTTTTCCATCTCGTTTTCGCGTTTCGTCGCGTCCAACTTAACCTAGCTTTCGTAATCCATCCTCCCGTCGCCGATGACGCCCCAGAACTCCTCGACGAGCTCCCTCTGGCCGG
>JAOWAP010000004.1:1418831-1434008 GCA_028565235.1 Hypoxylon lenormandii
GGTTCGCCCACATGCCACGGATGTAGCTGATGCGCGAGTAGTTCCAACCCACCTCCACCTTGCCCTCGAACGAACTCTTGAAGATGTACTCGATACTGCGCGACTCCGGGCTCTGCCACGTCTGCATCGTCGCTTCCACCTTGGGCACCTTGAGGATCGTCCCGCCCCGAGAGCCCGTCGCGCTCGCTACCACGTCTTCCACCGAGATATCGCTGGCGGCCTTCGGTGCTTCTACCCTACGCACCCCTGCGAGGCCTATCCGCAGCTGACCGAGCGTCAGGCCGAGGATACTGCGGATACGTTTATCTTCCATGCTTGCCTCGAATCTGGCCTGCGCGTTGAGGGCTTCTAATTTGAAGACCTGATGGTCCGAGAACGTGCTGGGAAAGATGCCGAGATTCAGTGCCTTTAGCGTTACTACGACATCCGTATCCAGAGATATAGGAGATTTGGACACGGATTTGTCTGTATCTGTCTTGCTAAGACTAGCCTGCTGGACGGCGGGGGGCTGACTCGTCGTTAGTGACTTCCGCTTCATATATTTCTCGATATCTCGCAGCGATGTCTCGTAGCTCGCTTTCCTCTCTTGTATAAGCTTCTGGATGGCTTGCCACAGCGCTACGCTCTGGGCTGCCGACGTCGTGGTACCAAACACCTGGACAGATTCTCCGTCGAGCATTGCTACGAGCCTATCCCCACAGGCCTTCCTTTGTTGACGCACGTTGTACATGAGGAATTCCATCTTAGTGATATCCGCGACGAGGAATGCTTGGTAGTCGAATGCAATTTTCAATCTAAACTCGCTGAAGCTGATCGAAGCCTGAATCCTCGGTGTTTCGTTTAGAGCTTGCTCACGTTCCGGCCATTCGATCGAGGTGCGCAGTTTGAAGTTTTGAAGGGCAACGAATCCGCTCAAACGACCTGTGCAATCTACGCCGATCCTCTTAAATCCTAGGCAGAGGTTCTGCTCCCAATCCGACGTCTTCTTGGAAGAAATCCAGAACTCGCTAATAGCGAACTTTGACTTGCCGAGTGACTGTCCAAGGTCGACGACGACATTTAAAGCAGCGATGGAGATGGTAGCCGTCCAGGGGAATGCTGCTGTTGCGGCTACCTGCTGGTACCTTTGTACAAGATGACCCTGTGCCACCGACTCTGCAGCCGCGGTTGCAACGGGCGCCGCGTTGCCCTGTCTAATCTCGCCAGGAATCCAAATCTCTCGGAAGAGCAGAAAGTCTTGTAGTTGTTTAGCATTGATAGCTACTTCCATCGGACTAACTTTGAGAATGGCAGAGAGGCCGCTTGTACCACTGACGTGCTTGCTGTTCATCATTGAGAGCACGATGGAGTCGACCCCGAAGCTACCCGTGGATTCTCGCGAGTATACGTGCTGAACGGAGGTGTGGAAACCACTGAATGTACCTGAAATCGCAAAGAAGTTGCCATTTTCTGCCCCCTGAACCGTATTCATCGTGATATAAATATCATCGCAGCGGGCTGTAGCCGCCACCCGACCGATAGGTTGGCAGCTGAGCGTAAACTCTTGCTTGCAAATTCGCAAACCCAAGTTCAGTTTCGTGCGTCCCAGTACCGCACTTGGGTCGGTAGTTAGGATATTGTCTTCGTCGTTTGACTTCGTCTTGCTTGGGTCTTCACCTGACGACTTATCTGGAGTAATCGGCGACTCGGGCGAGTCGTCGCCAACGACCTCTTTGATACTGGATGTAATGTCCATGATCAGAGGAACGATGGTCGGGTAGAGAACATTTCGTGACGGGTCAATCTTAACTTCTCCGTACAACGTTGGATCTTCTTTACCATCATCTCTATATTCGGTCTTCCAAGCTAGGCCCGGCGTTCGTAGTACCGTGCTACTGCCGGTTTCGTCTGTGCTAAACTGTCCGTATTTACCGGCTAGCGTGGGACGAGATGCCTTCGACCCAGCTGAGGCAGCCGTCTCATCTACAGGCCTTTTCCCACAGAGGTATACTACAGCTCCAGCGAAGTCCGCATCAATCAGTAGCGATTCAAGTCGTCTGCTACCGAAAATTGAGCGCCTAGTCTCAGCCACTTGTTCGGCGGGCTTTGTAACCTGTTTCTCAGGTAGAACTATTGGTGCCCAATGTTCTGAAGCTTGTTGGACATTATTCACTGATAGACTGATCGAGTCTTTAAGATGGGCTGCTGGGACGATGAAAGCGGAGGTCAGTCGAAGATCTAGGGATTTTCCTACTGCCTGGAAGGCCAATCTGCGAGCGTCGGCGGTGGAAACGTAGGCAATATTGAATATCACCTCCGGTAGAAGTGCAGAATTCTGCGACCGGCGAGATTTATCCTCGCCTGGCGGAACCATCTGAAGCTGAAAATCTTCTATAGTCAACTTTGCCGAGTTCTTCTTCCGGGTCGCAAACTCGATTCGCTCAAAGGATAGGACCAGGTCCTCTTGTCCCGTTGCAGTCGGGTTAGGAGTAGAAACAAGCCAACAGAGCTGAATATTCCGTATCTCGAATGAATACATGATCGAAGCAAGGAAAGAGTCCAGGATATCGCTCTCTGTTTCTTGCTCTTCATCGTTAATAGCGATTCGGGGCTTGGATTGCCTTAGCTTTCGCAAGTATTCTAATTCGCGTGACGTGTCGATATCTTTGATCTTGTCGCCCATGTAGCCGAGTACATCTACGAATGTCGATACGGTGTCTGATGAAAGGTTTATCTCAAAAGCGTCGGATTTGAAATCAAATGACCTCAACTCTATTCCGTCTTCTGACTCGCGGCTTGTAGCGGTGATCAAGGCACCGAATGCGAGATTCCCGCAAGACCTCATTCCTTCGCGGGTGCCTTTCTCAATGTCGAATAGGATCTGGCGTAGATTTATACGTATTTCTGGGTTCTCTAGAATCGGCCCATTGTCTATCCTGTTCGCAAGCTGTATTTGTACCGTATCTAAACAGAATGAAAGGCGCGCATATGTTTCTATATCCGATTTGATTGGAGCAATACCCCATATCTTGAGTCCAGCAAGACTAGCGTGGACGACATAAGTCAACTTCGAATCGTTAGACTTTAGGGATGCTGGCTTCGCCGGCTTCACCGAGTCGGCCCCAGCCGAGCCGAAAATTTCCTCGATGTGTTCTTGTATAATTCTGATTTGCTGCTGGAGATCATCGATGGCATTTGAAATCTCGGGCCGATTAAGAGCAGTGAGTAAACTGTAGACTGCTGACGCGTCCAATTCCACGAGCTCCAACGAGGCTAGCACGGCGACTGAATGCTCTCCGGGGGCCATGTGACTAGTTATACGGCCATTCGTCGGAGGGATCTGCAACAACGAGATGCTGCGAGGTGTGTTGTTGACATCGATTTGCATGTCGTGTGAATTCTCCTTAATATCGAAATCAAGTATTATCTCTTTACCAAAAGTAGCAGCCATATTCGCCCGTGCCACAACCCCAGAGATGGTGTAAGTGAGGGACCGCAATAGCGGCAGTGTGATCGTGTATGAATCTAGGAACGTTGCTAGGTTGAGTCGAATCGTCGACAATCGTACTATTCCTTCATGGTGCTCGGGTTCAGGCCGGGGGTCTGTAGGGAATCCTTGTCCCAAGGCATAGAGCTGCGCAACCTCATCCTTTACTAGTAGGTCCAGGACCTCGGCCAATACAATCGGATCTTGTTTGATAATGAATTCAAGGTCCTGACTACTGGCAGCTGCTTTGATGGTATGAGCCGACGAATGCTTGTCAAAATGTACTTCATGTGCAACAATGACGCTCGGGTGTAGGAGTTGCGAAGTAGCAAGCACTTGCGAGTGACTCTTAATTCTCGTAGTAGCCAAATCGCATCCTAGAACAAGATTTGCATTCGTTGTACCTCGTTGTCCGTTGGCCGTGAGTATCGAAAGCTTGAGGTTCGTACTTTCAAGTCTGGCGCTCAGATTAATCGCTTCGAGCGAGATTGCGCCTTCTCCTAATACGAACACCACATGAAGTGGGCGAGATGGTGTAGGATCAGCGATATCCTGTTGCTTAGGCTGAGGTTCTCCAGGGACTGAAGACTCGGCCTTCTTATGAAGTCGGAGGATGTCTTCTACAAGTTCGCAAAGTTCCCAATTGGTCTTGATCCCAGCTTCGCTGCAGTATACGTTAACGAGTGTCAGCGGCTCTTCGGGGTCAGCCATCTCCCCCTGTTCTTCTCCACTGTTGCTGTTCTTCTCTTGCATCCTTACAGTGAGATCCATCACAACAATCTCATTCTGTTTCGGACCAGGATCGAGCACAAATTGCAGCTCTTGTATCCTAATTACAGCCATCATTGGAATTTGGTCAGATGTATGTGTATTAGACTCAGGTGCTTTGCCAAAAATGTTGTTCAAAAGCACCGCGTGCCTCGGGTCTTCCAAATCCCAGCTCCGCCATTTTTCAAAAGCTGATGTGACTTGCTGCCTCGCGTCTGCAGGATACTGCTTAAATCCGAATAGGCATTCTTGTTTCAGGTTTTCTTTGGCGTCCGGGTCCAGCGTCGACCACATCTGGCGTAGTCTAGTAATGAGTTTCCAGGAATCATATGTCCTCAGGTGTTGAGGGGCTGTCCGTAAGATAGCTGAGGGCCGGACGACGAAAGACGCATCACTCGCCTGGTGTCCTTCGGTTATAACACGATAAGTGAATTGCTTTAAGCGATCATTCGCAACTGAAACCGTTTGTGCAAATAGCTCCCCGGTTTCAGATGCTAGCATATTAGTTCTGTGGATAAGTGAGGCGAGATATTCGACCTTACCCGACGATGACGAAATATGGACATCGCCGACGTCTGCGTCGATATAATTTACCTCTTTCGAGCCCATAGAAACCATTACCCTCTCTATTCTTGCTAGTACTGCAGCTTGCGCCTGATCTAGGTTCGCAAGCTTTTCAGCAGCGGAAAGTTGCATTGAGGCAAGTCGGAAATGAAATGACAACCGAGAGCTATCATTAGGTATATCATCTACTGTGCCGGTTCGTGGCCCCGATCGAGTTGCAAGTACCAGTGTCTTGAGAGAGACGTCATATTGATCCTGGGGTTCCTGTGATGGATCGGCAGAATCGAGATTAGAGCAGTTCAAGAACCGCAGATTGGCTTGTGGTAGTCGCACGACAAATTCTGTAATAGTTCCATTGATTTTTGCCTGTTTCTGTGTGTCGAAGATATCCGTCACCGCTTCGATTTGGAGAGTATCAAGAATATCCTCGGGATCCGAAGGGGCTATAGCTCGTATTAATGATGCGATAGATCGTAAAGACAGTGCATTAAGGAAAACGGTGATTCCGGTGGGAAGTTCCAGGAGTAGACTCTGGTGAGCAGAGTCCTGACTTAATTGGTCAGGGTCTATATCTTCCAAGTTGAAGTCCGATGAGTTGAGTAGGGTGTCGTTTTCGTCTTCTTCAATGCTGTCCAATGTCGCTTCTTTGGCATCTGGCCGAATACCGAGTAGGGGAAAGGAGGGGGAGAAATATTGACTTGAAAACGTTATGCTGGTATGATGCGAATCCCTCTTGTCTCCAAGTTCACTAGAAGCGCCAAATGGGGCTGAATAACGTCCAGCGGAGGCAGAATATTCACGGGAATTAACCGCCTGTCTTGTTTCACTAGCCTTTAGCATGATCGGATCTGAGGTATTACGATCAGAAATCCGAGATCGTTGGTTGGTTCTGACCGAGCCCTGTCGTATAATGCTATGATTGCTGGAACTACTTAACGAGAGGAATGAGCTTTTATGGCGAAGTCCCCTAGAGCGATTCGAAGAGCCTGACGAATATACCGACTTCTTATCGGTAAAGGTTCCCGACGAAACTGGCTGAGGAATTGGAGGGATACTCTGCGCAGGCATATCGACAGGATCAGGTGTGAGCTCGTCCAGGAGACCCGGAAGTAATAAAAAGTCAGTCCTATGCGTTCGCTGATCGTGGCGACGCACAAGCTCTTGCTGGAGGCGTCTCTCTTGGGCGAAATCATACTTGCGTCCAATCAGCGCGAAGTGAATATTGGTTCGAAGGAGTACGTCAGCATCGACACGAGATCGCAGTCGTGCTCTATGCCGCATGGCAGATTCCGAGTTGACGCACGCGATCTCGAGACTAGGTACCTTGATATCAGCACGTCTGGAATAATGTGTCCTTGCCCAGTCATTAAAATTGACATCAATCGTTCCTGTAGAAAATAAGAACGCTGCCTCGTCCACGCGTACCCAGACCTGAACCGATTCAATAAAAACTCGCAGAAATGTTACGTCGTACATTACGACGGATGAATATGGAATTAAAGCATTTTCATCGTCGTCAAACGAGAATCCGAGTGTTTTGCCTCCTCTTATGAGAGTAGTGAGAAAGTCAGTTGAACAATCTCCGGTGACAGCTCCGATTTTCAAGTCCCAGTTACAAAGATACGTCGGTTCGGAGGGTGGCAGACCAAACAGGCGGTGACCGTAGACATAAAGGCCATCAATGAATAACTGGGTGCTTGACATAGCACTTGACGGACTAGTAGCACCGTCATCTTCATCTCCTAGGGAAAGGCTTAGAGGACTAAAATCCATTTCGAGATCCATATAATAGTTCGTAAAACGAAGATCAACGCCCAGAGAGGCGGCTTCAATTGTGATATGTCGTTTCGCGGAATACATGTTGGCGGGTAAAAACACCCTCGGGTCATCAGCGCGGATGGCTAACATTACGTCCAAGTCATTTGACTTCTTGTGTGGCGGTCGATCCGCAGGTTGAGCATCTGGATCGGCTGCTTTGGTTCGAAGAGCTTCTTGATGTTCATCTAGGGTCCTGAAGTGAATATGATCGCCAAAGTAATTGTCCTTCATTTGCAGCAGATAGCGTATGAGAAATCCGTACAGGTAAGCCGTAGGAGACTGTCCGGAGACGTCGAGGACGAGAGTGTCAGTATTAGCAGGAGAGGTTGTTGCATTATAGTAGTAACTTCCATCGATGATTAAATTCTCGAGGTGCCCTATTTCCTTCGAAACTAGAAACGTCGCTTGAGTATTCCATGGTGGCAAATGTAAGCCGAGGCGTAAAGGATCAGCCGTGACTCGAAAAGGTATTGCGGTCTTCGCAGGACGATAGTTATCTAACGGTATACAGGTATCTACCGCCAAGCACGGGCTAGATAGAATTAGATATGTGTTTTCCTCGAAGCTGGTGGGATCGTTGACGATGTTCACGTCGTTGACGTTGAGATAAAGCTTTAGGTGCTGAAGTCGTAAGTTCAAGAGGTATTTGAAAGGAGTGAAGAGAAGGTATTCAGACGGTGGGCCGCTTCCCCAGTCGTCTATGAGATCTATCAGTAAGAAAATGTGATCTCGCAAGATGAAAAGCTCGAGTCCATCACTCTCGATGTCAAAACGCCAAGTACGGAGGCTGTTCCATTTCAGAGGCGTAGACAGGTCACAGGAAATCTGTTGGCGCCCGGATTTCCACAGAAGTCCATGGTTGACGCTGGTCGAGACTTCTGTAGAGGGGAGATCGATTTTCAATGTGTTCGTGTATCCAGTTGACTTTGCCAGCATATCCATGGTGTACGAGACACTAGTGTTCGGCGCAATCTTGACGTCAAGCCACCCGTAGGGGCGCTGTTCTGCTGCCGTAGTTGTGGTAGATTTTCGAGCGCGGCCACGGTCCTGCCGGCTTCCCTCTTCCCGGCGTTGCTTCAATGCGTCTGCCTCTTTTTTCCATCTCCAGTTCTTTGAGTCTTCGCGTGTAGGTACCCTAAGGATAACCTCTTCATCGAGTTGTATATAGAAGTCAAACCGCGTAGGTACGCGGTCTGCGCCGGGCGGAAGCCTTCTTGCGGGCACCGCGTCCTTGGAGAGACCTGGGAAAAAAACTCTCTGCAGTTCGGCTCGCTGTCTGTCTGCCCAGGGTCCGTAGTTTACGATACCGCCTTTCAATGATATTTTAATCGCCCAGGCCGGCGCTACGGTTCCGTTAATATCGCCGGAAAGATCATCACCGTTTTTGAATGGATGTGATAAGCCGCCCGAAGCAACTTTTCCAGGAACGTCCCAGTACATTGTTAGCTCTACCCTAGGGCTCTCAACCACTGTGTTCACACTAGCATACTCGACCGATGACCATCTAAGCTTGTCATCTTCATCGTCATCGTTGAGGTATCGAGAAAGTCCTTGCCATTGATGAGAACCCGGTATACGAGGCTCTGTAGGTGCGTCTTCGCCATCCTGAGAGTGTACCGAAAACGACTCAACGGATTTTCTCCAATACGGAACCAGGTTTCGCAATTGCTCAACTACCTTGCGGCGCTGTCTCCGAAAGAAGGACCGCTGTTGAATGGGAGTCGAACCTGTTGCCACTTGTTTATCCTTCGCTGCTCTGGCGAGTTGCTCTTCCTTGAAGCCATCATTTTCCCTCATCTCCAGCACTGGATTTTCCAATTGGATCTCGAATTGTTGTCGGTAAGGGTCCGGGGTCTGGCATTCAGCGGCATCAACTTCTCCCGTCAAGGATTTGGCCTTTATGATCAGAATAGATTTGGTACTGTCGTTTCCCATGACGAGAGCCGCTTTGTCACACTTGAATTTTATTGGGAATAACTGTAGCATTAGGGGAAGGTCATCTTTGTCTATCTTCCCGTTACCACCATCCGAGGTAGAAGTAGAGCTGAATGTCTTCTGTTGGCGGTTCCGCAGGCCATCTTTCTCAGCGTTGATTTCTATGTCGGTTTCTTTGTAACTCTCGCTCTTTTCATGAGATTTGCGAAGCCGCTGTCGTGGTTTGGCTGAACCATTTGCAAGTTTTTCGGTTCCATCGAACGTATCACTATTGGCGGACGGAGGGCGCTCGGTCATTGCGTCGAGTATAGAGTCGTACGCAGCACTACGATTGTAGACGAACCACTCAAGTCCAGAAACGACGACGTTGATGCGGCACGGCAGCTCGGGGCGCTTGCCAGCACCCGATATACCACCATTGTCTCCTGAGTTTGCACTCGTCTTTTCCGCGACAAGCGCCGCATCCCGTGCTCTACGTAGCCAGTACGACCAGGTGATATGTCCATTCTGAATAAGGATCGTTTCGTTCTCTCCGTGGTATCGAAGGCCGGTAAAGAAGACGCGACCGCCTAGCAAAGACCACTGCAAGGCTTGGATATCGATATAAATGCGATACGTATGCCAGGTGTAGGTGCGGATGGTGTACGAGATGATGGAGGCAACTACTCTATTGAAATACAGCAGGAAGAAAACGGCACTGCGATTATGTTAGAACATGTTAGGCAACATGCGACACAGGTGTTGCATAGGGTATAGGTATAGATGGCTTACAGGACTCCGCAGACTATGATCCAGGCAAGAAATTGGCTTTAACTGGTCAGTTCCATATCTCTATAATCGGTCTTATGGTAGCTATAAGAGGTCAACCTACCCATTGAAGCCTTGCCAGGTTGGCAGCACGTTAGCCATAACAACTCCAAAAACTCCCTTCCCCAAACCTCCCCCAGGGACGACTCGCGGCACCTAGGTTTTTACCAGACTCCTAGTTGAAGACATGGAACATTAGACCGTAGCTGTCAGCTAGGTAGTTATGTCTCCGAGAAAAGTATCGAGTTCCATTGAACGCGTGCGATCTAGATGATTAGCTCGCGAATAATATCGTGGAGATTGGTTTTAGAGTCAATAATTACTGGGCTAGGTATGGTATGGATTATAGATTATATAAAACTACTGGGTAAGTGTTCTGGAAGACCAGACCATTAAGTGGACCCAGGGATTATAGGTAATGCATCAGGTAATTCCAGCTCCTACTTGTCGGGATTCCAAATATCCCGATGTTTAACCGGTGTAAACACCTCACGTCGGGTACATCAACTTGGAAAACGCACTTTAAGATGGAAAACTTTTAGTACTTAATTTTACTACTAAATTGCATTAAGCTTGAAGTATCTCCTGATAAATCAATCGCCCCTCTATTTGCATAATTCCTGTCTGTATTTACTTTTAATCACATATTACACCACACTAAAATTACATTAAAAGTATTCCATCTTAAAGTACGTTTTCCAAGTTGATGTACCCGACATGAGGTGTTTACACTGGTTAAACGTTGGGATGTTTGGAATCCCGACGAGTATGTACGCAGCCTGACAGCCCACACGTTAGCGATTATCGATAACACTTGTAGGCATCCACTTAAGCTCCAGTGTTAGTGAATCTCTCTCATTGCGAACGCGGTACGAAGTACGTACTCCTAGGTACCCATGATCAAATGACATTTCACATTGCTAGGAGCTCCCAAAACCCTCCACCCCCAATACTCAACATCTGCGCGTCACCTTTTATACGTCTGCTGCAACATCGCGGCTTTCAGCCATGCGCTTCTTCGAGCCTCTTCTGGATTAAGCAGAGTAGGCAGAATACACAGCGTCTTTAGCTGTCGGTCTGGTCACCAAACCTACAAGATGGTTGGCGGCACCGGCCAGAAGTTCCACACTGCCACGACCATCATCGCAGGAGTCTTCTCTTTAACAGCAACTCTTCTGTCTATTGTGTAAGACTCGACTACCTAGCCACTCTCTTCTTAGGAATGTAGATGCTAATTTGTCACTTGAATAGGTCAATATGGCTTCAACTGTACGCCCATCCGAATATCCATCGTCTGTGGATTTGCCGTACACCAAGCTAAACGTATATACAGAAAGAATTACCGGAAGCCGCTCTTGCAACGATACGTCGTACGCATATTGTTAATGTGAGGATCTCCCCGGTCTAATCCCCCACTCGTCTGACATTGTTAGGGTTCCAATCTATTCAATAAGTTCGTGGGTTAGTATGGTGTCCCTGACGGCGGCAGCATTTATGGACCCAATAAGGGATATATACGAGGTACGAACGAGGCTCCTCCCATGAATTTCCAGCACCGATCTAACTTGGCTGGCGAAAAGGCTTTTACGATCTATACCTTCTTTCAACTCCTAATCAACTATCTCGATGGCGAGCGAGCTCTCATAATCATGGCGCATGGTCGTGCACCTGTACACCACCTATGGCCGCTGAACCACGTTTTACCCAAAGTCGATATATCCGACCCATATACCTTCTTAGCCATAAAGCGAGGAATACTTCAATATGCGTGGCTGAAACCCATCTTAGCTATTGCGGCGATCATTATGAAAGCGACAGGTATTTACCAGGAGGGATACATCGGAATCTCGTCGGGCTATCTTTGGAGCGGTATTCTCTACAACATCAGTGTTACCGTCAGTCTGTATTCGCTCGGTATGTTTTGGGTTTGCATGCATAATGACTTGCAACCCTACCGACCCGTACCGAAATTCTTGTGCATCAAACTCGTCATCTTCGCTTCCTATTGGCAAGGCTTCTTCCTTTCCATTCTGGTCTGGCTGGGGGCCATTCCAGACGATGTTCAGGGGTATACCCCGGACAACCTAGCCGTTGCTATTCAGGATGCTCTAATCTGCTGCGAAATGCCGTTGTTTGCCGTGGCTCACTGGTATGCCTTTTCTTGGCACGATTACGCGGACAACACCGTCTCCTCTGCTAGGCTACCCGTGAAGTTTGCGATGAGGGATTCATTTGGTGTTCTCGACCTCATTGAGGATTCTAAGCAGACCTTCCGAGGTGACCAGTACAGTTACAGAGTCTTTGATTCTACCGGGAAAGTCATTGCGCACGAAGACTCTAGCTCTCGGTTCGCGAGGCTCAAAGATGGGATGAGATACAAGCGAGGAGGCGAAGCCAAGTACTGGATCCCCAAACCGGGTGAAGTCAGGGGAGAGATGAGCGCGAATACTCCGCTTTTGAGCTCGAATGGAGGACCCAGCGGCGCAGGCGATCCAACGCCAAAGTATAACCACGGATCGACTGACGAAACAGCATTAGACCCCGATGATGAAAGCCTTTATCATAAAGCTCGGGATCTGGAGTTTGGTGATTGGAATGTAAGTTTTCGATAGTCGATTTAACAGTCCTGACACTAACAATGTTTCTTCCAAGTACCCCGTCATCACTGCAAACGTGCCGACGAGAGACCGCTGGCTTTCCAGGGGTCCGGCCGTGTATCAATCGAGTACTGGGGCTTGGCACGCGTCCCGGTCAAGCTCGTATCAAAGCGTCAGTAACAAACCTGCAGTGGTGACTACCCCTATTACCGAGACTGTAGTTAGCAAGAGGAAGAAAGGCAAGCAAAGGCAAACTAAGCATGATCCTGTCCCTACCCCAGAACCTACGGCTATCGCCGCTGAGGAATCACAGTCGAAGGGCCCCCTTGGTGCCCCCGTACTCTCAACGTCTGAACCACAGATTTTGGAGGAAGAGGCTGAGGAGGAAGATCCAACATTCAAAATAGGCGAGCCGACACCAGACGAGATTGCCACTGGGGGGCAAGAAAACAATGGTGTTGGGACGGAACATAACACAAACAGTTCGTATTTTGGTGCCGACAACGATGAATTTCGCAATGTTTGGGGCAGCGATCGCGTATGATTCAGGGCTTTATTTATTTTTTACTCTTTGGCGGCATTCTTAGATACCCAGGGTTTCGTATACGACTGATCCAATGTCTGTACACAGCATAAGTAGTGGGGTGTTTTTGCCTTTGAAATGAAAACGTCAAATATTGTTGCTCGAAGTATGTAAATGCAGGTTGCTGAATTGAATGAATATTATTACTATATGAACGCAGTGGGAGAAAAAAAAAAGACAAAAGAAAATGGCTTGCTTCTCTTTGATTAAGCGTGTCATCCTTAGTGCAGGGGCCATGCTAATCGTCTCTGTTTCGTTACAAATTTGACCATAGTGCCCGAAGGCAAAATTTCGATGCTTATTCCAAACCTTAGATATGCCGGGGACGGGCAAATGTCGGGCTGGGCGTTTCTAACAAAATCCTTTAGTAGTAGCTTCTGTAATTATTACCTACAGCTGCCGCTGCCTTCCTCTAACCAAAATCTTCCCCTTAACATTGTCACCTCTCTTGAGAGTTAGAAGTTCAATTCATCATCAGGCCCCTCTCCCGTCTCCCGACACTAATCTGATGAGGCTTCAGCCCAAGAAAAAGGAGTTTGAAATCAATATTTAGCTGCAAATCGGATACTGTTTACGCTACTTTGGCGTCAAGAACACTCATTAGTGACAGAATACGTTGGACTAGCGAGGTAGACATTATCTCGGTGCTGATTATAAACACTCTCGAAGACATATCGCTAAAAACTATACAGATTGATGTACGAGTCTTAAAATTCTTGTTTCAGGAGCTCCTCAAACTTGGCCCAGGAACCTTTCACCTTGTATGCCGAGACCCAGTAGTTGCACTTACTATCTTTCCCAAGGATGAAGAAATCATCCACAGGCTTGACAGGGCCGTGACTTTCTTGAACACTTAGCCCAATTGGAGAAGCCGATTTGGGCCATCCCGCCATCACCAAACACGATAACGGGTAGACCGAATTGGGAAGTGCGCACCATGGCGTAATATGCCTTGTATTAAAGGGGATAGACGTTAGTGATGTGTGCTTACTAGTCTTTTGGGGCCCATTGCCATCTGAAGGACTGTACATCGCAAGATCCAGGCTGTTAAGACGTCGTTTTCGGTCAAAACTACCTTGGAGACATGCTCGGCCGTGAACTTGGAGGGAATATGCCACTCGATAACCTAGCTTGGAACGACGAGGGCAGAGATTGTTCTAGTTGCATATTAATGACTTCTGCCAGATAGGTCAAGTGTCGTACACAAGGCACTTCTACACTTGACGTAGAAGCGGCGTCGCTTTTGCGACATCAAGAGGATGTCAGATAGGTTTAGATCCTCTTGACGCAAGAATGCCATTAAACCCCCATTTCCTACATTCTGCATCGTGACAGTCAGGACTCATCACTTACATAATGTCTTACCTACAGGCTAGGTAGGGCTTTATATACTGAAAAGGAGAGTTTGATGGATAACGTAGTAGAAAGGGAGTAGATGATATCTACTCTAGTGTCAGAACGTAGGTTTGGACACACAAACCTAGCCCTGACTATCTGGAAGGTATCAGGCCCTTGGGATTACCGTAGCGCCCTTACGATCCGGAAGAAGGCATCGTGGTCCCTGGGGATGGTGATACCGGACGCTTGTACCGCCAGGGGTATCAGAGGCTCCCTTACCCGACAGGCTTCTTTGTCTGCTCTTCTTGTATATACGAAGACGTTTGTAACTATTAGGTCCATAGCTCTTCGTACAACAACATCGTATTTCCCTCATCGCTTGGACGGTCTCGTGACAAGAGTATCGGCGAGATTATGGGTTAAGGTCTCCATGTCGTTCGTCCACATGAACTTTGATAATCGGAACCCCAGCCTGGGTATCACGGGTTCTTGAACAAGTAATCCCGATCCGTCAACAAAACAATTCTTATTTCATGATCTTCAATGCGGATTTCTCCAACAAGGAACCCTAAGAACTCGATCATACCTTTATACGCTTGCCCCGATATGTGATAAGTTGGCTTGTTGGTTGAGATGTGATCAGTGGAACAGCTTGGACCATGCGTTCCTAGCCAAGGAGTCGCTCTCACTGAAGTCATAGCTAAGGTCCTAGTGCCATGCAGTGCCTTATCACACTCGTAAAGGTCGCTAGCTTAAGATTCGTACGTACGAAACTTTTCTCTATCAAAATCTGATGTAGCTTTTACTATCTATATTGATACACGGGCCGTAGAAATACCGGCTATGCACATGCCGAAAATTGTGCCATCCATGTCGACCAGATCACTGTAAAAGCAATGGAGTGAAATTGAGTTACGATTCGAAGAGTCACATACGGAGGCTTCAGCAGGACCAAAGGTACCAGAAATCACAAGTGAGCAGTAACAAATGTGTGGCTACGCGCGAGGCACAACTAATCATTTTCGAAGATACTCGCCAAGGGATCTCGCGTGCTAAAATACTGGATTACGGCTTCAGGACGGCGAGGGCAAGGTAAATATGCGAGTGCAAAGACCAAGCCGCTGATAAGCACGGCGATGGTTGCCTGAATGCAACATTACCGGTATTCTACGGCGATTGGTTATTATGTCTACATAGGTATGCTAGGTATCGTTGTTACACGATATCTTAGTTAGAGCTGGAGTTTATCGAGTACTTACGTTCTTGCTAACAAATCAGTATAACGATGAAAATGAAAGATC
>JAOWAP010000004.1:1449067-1462126 GCA_028565235.1 Hypoxylon lenormandii
CGCCGGTGGCTTTAGCTTTGGCAACGCCGGAAGCCGCATCGCGAAACCACTCCGAGGTGGAGGTACGGGCAGTGACGCCCCCGCCCAGGTCCCGACCATCGCCAACTTACAGAATGAAGGCAACGCCGGTAAGAGAAGCAGCTGGTTTTTCCAGAAGTAGGTAGAGGAGACCATGAATAGCGACTGCGACCACCAAGCATCCTGGCAACACTAGGCTGTTCAGGTATTTCGATTTCCATAATGCTCGAGAGTACAAGCGAGGAGCTCGGTTTTCATTCCCCGGTACAGATAGAGGATTATACCCCCCAACGCCACTTCGTGTTTTTCTTACCGTCTCGTTTTCCTCTATCCTATTGGCATATAGCTCTGCCTGCTCGAGCCTTGAAGGAGGGGGTGCTTTGAAGGTAGACTTTTGATCTCGCGTACAATGTGTTTACGATCCAACCCAAACCTCTAGGCCTCTTAGCTAGACTGAGCTTAACGGTGACTGGTGCTTACGGAGGCCAGTAGAGCAGGAAAGGTCGATGTGACGAAAGCTGATTGCTACGGGCTACGATTAAAGGACGCGACGCGATATGGGTTTTTCATTAGCTGCATGCAGAATATGTGCATAACGTTGGAACGGGATGGGCGGGGAGTTTGCGTACTACGTACCTTTTTTGTGGTCTAGGTCAATAGCTGGTATGGTTACTTGTGTAGTCAAAGAGACAGCAAGATGCAATATGAAGACATTCAATTTGGAAAAGACTGCTTCATGAGGTATCATGACAATTCGAAATCATCTCTACGTCAGTTGGCGGGACCGTGAATGCTAGAGTACTGTACCCTGGTTGTCTCGTGCTAAAGCACAAAAGCTAGCTTCTAAGATGCCACAAAGCCCACTCGACAACATATCTTAGGTAACTTTTGCTAACAACGTCCATCTCTTTTGTCTATTGAGTGCTGAACCAATGCTGCAGCACCCGGACTCAACACCCCTAAAATAAGGGGTATAGCTCTATCCTAGTGAAAAAGGACTTTCTAGTCGTCGAGACAGGCAAACAAAATGCTGTGCAATACAAACGTCAAAGTGGCTATTAATAGGTGGCTATAGTCAGCAGCGAAGTACAGTGCCGGTTTCTTCCTTTCACGTATTCATCGGAATGAAGGACGGGTAGAGCCATAGGCCAGTTGGTCACCCTTGGAGCTTAGATAGGAGCCGCGGGCTTCCCCACGGTATGGATAGGGGTTACGGGATTGCTGGTATAGGGAAAGGGATAGCTCGGGAGCCAGGCCCCTTGGTCCGTAGGTCCCTCTGTCCCGGCTTCCTCTGTATACACGGTACTTGGTAGCCCCTTACGTTCAAAGCTCTTCGTGCAACAACATAATTATTTTCCTTATAGCATGGCTTGCTTTGTGATAATGAGAGCGTGTATGAGATTTTTGCTAAGGGAGTGATTTTGACAGTGTGTCCACAAGATGTTGCTATTGCGTGATACGCCCCCTTAGTAATAGTTTTCCTGGCAGGTCGTATGGTGTCGTATGGTGGTGATGGTCTACTATCCTAATCAGGGACTACGCGTATAGTAATATAGGGGCTGGTCCCTGGCTTCGATCGAAACTGCGAAGCGAGCGCTTACAATCATTTAAACTGTGTTTGGTTTAAGTTCAAGTTTGTCCTGAATTGTTCGGCCGAGTAAGGGATTTTCGGTATTTGCTTGCCCAAGTAAGTAGATAATCCAGATTTTGTGAATAGTTAGATAGATACTACCTAATTAAAATAAGGCTATCCGTAGCCCTACGAAACCCTTAGTTGCCAACCTCTAAGTGAGTTAAATCAAGCTGGCTGAAACCTCATCTTAGTCAATGCGACAATAGCCGCCGCTAGCCACGAGCGGCATTGCGAGCCATGATGTAGGTAGTATTGTGTACCTTAAGAGGCGGTATGTGGTAGGTTTACTCGCCAGGCCTCCGAACGGCGTTTAGAACCCATTTCCGGGGTAGAGTCCGCGGGCGTGGTGAGGCTGTGCCGACAACGTGCGGCCGGTGGAACCCGGTCTCAATGTCACGATGGCAGCAACAATCCAGGTTCATCTGAGGGAAACGGGGGCGTAAAGGTCACCAGACACCCGAACCGGTCTGTAGGATTAGAAAGGGCGGCATTGAAAGATGCGGAGAAAAAGGTGCGTGTTGATGGGATCATGTCATGATTAAGGCCAGGTTAGGAAGAAGCACCTGTTGGAAGTAGAATACCTCCATGCATGGGTGTCAGGTGACCATGTCATTCAGGTGTATGTTGGTTTGGGTTTTCTTCCGAGAGACAAGCAGATACCTCAGCCCCGAAATTTCGCGGGCACAGTTACCGTTCAAAGAGTTCATCATGTGGCCTATAACGACGCCAGCCGACAAGGCAAAACTTGTGCAAATGAACTTGATCTTTCGTGAGATCCAGACCATCTATGATGCCGGTACCCCGATTTTCACAAAAGATGGCATACGTCGAGCTGGCGAAGAGCTGCGTCGTTTTCAGAATGGCGAGCAAAACGACGGCGGAAAGATCACGGCGAGGGGGGTTAATGGAATCGATTATGAAATATTTGTCCGACCTCCAATCCGCAGACCTCCGAGGGAGAACGAGGTTAGCAGCGATCCGTTCTGGTAAGATAACGCCGTCCAAAAGCTATCCTATATATTTCCTAAAATTTCGAGACAAGGATCATTCACTACTACGACATCGAACGTCTTACCAGCTTTGATCATCCGGACATAGCCATATTCGATCTCCAGTCGGCCTACCTTCCCACGAGGATTGGTTCTATCGTTAGGGTTCGAAAAAAAATTGTAAATAGTAGTTTCTTAGAAATGCAGCCGCCCGCACCGCCGGAAGAGGACCTAAACACATACTGGGCCATCGAGCGACAGTGGAAGACGAGCGAGCACTACGCGCAGCTTCATGAAGTGCTAGCTAACGTCGAAATACCCTTTCCCTTAACCAAAGTCATCGCCGTCGCGTCGGGCAATATCGTCATTGGGTCGCAAGTAAGCAGGCGTCGAGTTCTTCACCACTCGCTCGTCTCCGACCTTCGTTCGACGCTCGTTCGACGCGGCTTTTTTCTTGCCGCGGCGTCGTCCGCCAAGCCGTATGTCCAGGATCTGGGCTATTCGGAACGAGACAAAGATATTTTGCGCTCGGCCGAATTCGCCGTCCTGGACGATCCGCAAGCATGGCTAGAGCTGGACGAGTCCAGCGTGCTCGTGTGCATCAACCCTGGCTTTTCGGTCGACGACATCGTGGCTGACATTTGCCGTCCGGCTTTGATCATCTGGGACAGGAAGCGAGGTACTGGTCCTAATTGGATTACAACGTAAGCTTAGAACCGTTTCCGTGCATTTAGATATTATGTCCTTTAGGCCCACGCCGTGATATCACGATTTAGAATCTAACGTTGTTACCGTTCTATATGTAGTCCGAGAGTAAAAGCGATGATTGAGAACGAGTATGTCGAAACCAAGTTTCCCGACCACGAGTGCTTCGGAGATCTGGTCATTCTCATCAGAAAGGCTACCTGATGTTCAAGGTCTTGTTATGATGCTTATTATGATGCTAAGTGCTTTGTGGTTAAGCAGGCTGAGAGTGATTACACGGCCGGGGGGAATTGGGACTTTCAGGGCCATGTTAATGATATGCTCATGACCTAGAAAAGAGCAAAATTTTGCTTCCAAAGAGCCAATCCATAAAATAGGAGTCCCCAAGGCATGAAGCTAAGAATAGCCGCCGCCGAGGTCAAGCGATCATATTGAAAAGGCAGAGCAGCTTGGCATAATTAGAAGAAAGCCCACCGTTAAGCAAGGGTAGGTCCACTGCGCGGACTCTGCAAGGGGAATCAGAATTTAGAGCAAATCATGTTGCCGATTCGAAATTAATCGTAAGGGGAGCCGGGGAAGCAATTGGCAAGCATTGAAGTTTGCCAGCGACCTGGGCCCAGGCCAGAGATCTAGGTCTTGGAAGCAGGTAGCCCAAGCAAACCAAGGGCCGGGTCGGCTAGCTGACCGGATAGCTGACCCAGGCTGGTTCCAGAGTTTCGGTAACGGGGAAGACGTGACGCACATTTGTACTATTACAATTGGAGATCCGGGGGGACGATCACCTCGTGGTCAATGTATGTAAGTCAGACTCGCACTGACTCCCACTCTGGCCTGGCATCGTTACACAATCAGGGGGTTTTATGGGAACCCGGAATCCGTTGCATGGTGCTACTAGGGCTGCTAGGCACATTCTCACCAAACATGCATGGAATATTTGCACCCGAGCATGTGGTTTTATCGAAAGAAGCTCCGCTAAACTGTTGGTCTAAAAGAAGAAAGAGACAGAGACAAAACTGGAACCTGGGGGCTAGCTCTGGCTTCAGTACTGGATCTTAACGGTCGAGAAACCTGGCGGCTACTAGCCGACAAACAAAGCGGATAATGGTCCGGCGGCTGGCTTCTATCATGTGAGGGAAAATTGTACCTATAGATAGTCCTATGGCTTAACTCCAAGTGCGGTGTCATAGATTCAACTGGCGGAGAAGAGTATCCGTATTTACGCCGAATATAATGGAAGCTATCCAGTTGGCCGTACTTTTCATTTCGTCTAAGCATCCACGGACGCATCACGGGATGCGGCTAGGAAGCCATTCGCGGAGAGCTAAAGCCGTATCCAGGTTAAAAATCCAAGGGAACGTGACGCGCCGGTTCGTTTTGCTGGGAGCTAGTTGGAATAGGTCGAGATTCTTTTGTTCGCTTTGTTTGCTTCGTGTCAACTCGGCAACTCGGTCGAGATTCATCGTCAAGGTATTCGGGCCGACAGGCTTTAGAGAAATTTAGAGAAGTTTAGGGGCGCGGGGAACCTCCAGCTTTGATATTTTTTCCACCTTTCCCCTCGTTTCCTTTCTGAATGCTTCAATGGGGCCCCGCTACGTTACGAACGCTAACGGTGAAATAAGATTATCACACTTTGCCGTATTCGTAGTAGTAGCTCTAAGAGCCTTGGGAACCCTAGCAGTAGCAACACTAACAACGCTAGCCCCCGAGCTTTTTTTACACTACAGCAGATAATGCAGATAATGTTGGAACCGAGTTACATCAAATCCTTATTCCTTACCTCGGCGCTTTCTCCTGCTTTGGGCTGTGTCGTCGCGTTATTTTCCATTCTAGAATTGTTCTTCCACCTTATGCCTACCAAACCCGCCGAGTGGATGGGACGTCTCCTAGGACCCAGCATAGTCGACTGAGAGGGACATAAGGGTCTAATCTCTTAAGATCCTCAATACGAATCTGTTACGTGAGATAGGCGAGTTTCTTTCGCCAGTTTTATCATCATTTCTCGCGTCAACATTAGATCGATTAGATCAGATCAACCATCATCTCCGTCTATTGGCCGGAAGAAGTCATTATGTCAGTAGTACCATGCCAATTTACTTGGTAGAGAGCCACCTAGTGGCAAGCATTCAGGCATTACAATCCGAACACGCACCCAAGGTCGTTGTTAGCACCTCTCCCGCATATCTGATTTGAAATAAGGCCTATCTTGACAGACCCGAATGAGGACCAAGTCGAGTCGCCTATACACTAGTGCCGCAACCTATTACCTCAGCCAAGCAGTAACGGTAACGATAAGCCCGTGCCGGGTGGCTTGTCGTCCTGCCCAAAAGGCTAGGAGATAGACGCCGCCGTGTCATCACCGCTCACATGAGCTGATGCGTGTCGCGACGCCACATTACTAGGACCTTCTAGTGAGGGGGATCGGATGAGCCTGTCTCTGTCTCTACCTGTCTGCCTGTGTGTGTCCTGTGTAATCCTGACCAGCCGCGACGGGAAAGTCGTTATCGAAAGGGGAAAGGGACCCTGGTGGAGAAGTAATAACAATAATGCTATCCAACCAGCCTACGCACTCGTTTAATAAGATACGTAGTCCCTACCCTTATGATAGGATGAGAATCGCGACCTGCAAGTTAGTACTTGCTTAGTACGTAGGTACTCCGTTATTAGAGCCTACCTAGGTATGTAACGTCGCGTCCGAGGATCAACCAACGAGTCAAAGCCTACAAGGCGTCAGGACATAGGATTCTCAATGATTCATCAAAGATTAGGTAGGTATACGAAGTCAGCAAGGACTATGCGCCCTTAACCAGCTGACCGTAGGATCAACCCTTTCTCCAGCTCATCACCACGTGAGCCAGGTGAGCCAGAAAGAGAAGGCCATACATACTATGTAGACCATGAAGTTGAAAGACGAAAGGCAACTGGTTCAATCCTTTTTTCCCCTCCAATTTGTTTCATCCCGTACCACACCCATTGCGCTCAGCCGCCGGCGCATCTACGCGTTTGAGCATCCAACCGAGCCAGCCGGCCTAAGAAATACGAAGGTACCAATTCAGCAATTGGTCGGCCGACCCCTGCTCTCGCACATTTCCCTAATTACACCAATATCAGAGAAAGAAGAAGAAAAGATTACATGGGCGGATGGGGAAAATATTCAGCACCTTTCCTGTTATTGATACCCACTCTAACTGTCGGAATCCAAATTCTGTGCATGCGTATCTTATATACATGGCATCTCTCAAGCAATTCGAGATCTACATTCTCGAGGACAAATACAGTATCCTCTACCGAGTGGTAGACTAGACGAGTTTACACACTGCTACGTACGAGAGCCGTAAAGGTGTGTTTAACAAACACAGAACTCACCAGGCTAATGCCCGATCCCCCAATATAGCCAAAATATCCGCCTGCAGAGTCTGACAACAACGATTAACCAGGCTATTGGGAACCCGGGAGTAGTGTCCCAGTTCCAGTCCCAGTCCCAGTTCTAGTCTCGGTCCTACACAATATAATCATCTTACACTGGCGGTTTTGCTGTTAACTGGCAGACTGGGCGTGTGGCCTGGTCTGGGGGTGACTATGCAAAATTTGGCACTAAACATGGCGTTTCTCCATTCCCCATCCTCTTATTCTCTTAGTCTCCATCCTCTCCATCTTCCCCAAATCTCCAGTTTGGGGATCCTGCTTGGGGGGCCATGGGATCTTTGCATCTTTGTGGGTCAGATCCAGCTGCATGTCGGCGAAACCAAGCAGGAGTCGACTCCCTCCAAGCTCGAGACGGCCCTTTTCCACCCCTGTCTATAAGCCCGACACCCTGGCCGCAGTCGTGCAGCAACCCAATCATCGCCGGTCCATCAACCGCAAACGCATTCGAGGAGCGGACCTCTTTCAGTCTAGACCCGACAGGAGACCCCGAGTCCTTTCACCAACGACCCACCTGAAAATAGCCTAGTGTTGGTAACGTACAAAGACAGCAGCTGTGGTAGCGCGTAACAGTTTACTACGCCAAAGAATGTCGACAGTTGTTTCTACAACGCCTCAACCAAGTCTGCTGAGGACCTACTAATGACCTATTCTCCTGGGTACCACGTTTCCCCCGGACTGGGGATCCACCACTGACCTAGTAGGGCCCTAGGTACTATGTACAGGGGAGGGGGTGCGCTTTCATCTCGTAGCTTACAGTTCGTGGGTTGCTTTCCGTTAATACCCTAGTAGTTTGGTATAACTATATAATATCTGGCGAGTACTCCCCCAATCCTACCTTTCCTGTTGTTTCCTTTTCCTTGCTACCCCTCGTGTCAACCGCGCCGTCCTCCGCCATTACTTCATCCGACGACGCAGGCCTTGGATCGTGACAGCTTCACCTTTACTTGTACACAGAGGAGAAAGAGACACAGATAAAATAATGGCTGGAGGTGTCGTTGTTACGGGCACCGCCGACGTGGGTCGCGTCGAGGCACCTGTCACCTTTAAGGCGTACCTGATTTGCGCCTTCGCCGCCTTCGGTGGTATCTTCTTCGGCTATGATACCGGTAAATTCAACACCCCCCAGGCGCATACCGTATGCGCTCTTAACTAGGTGCTAATTTTATTGGAATAGGTTGGATGGGTGGCGTGCTGGCCATGCCGTACTTCATTACCCTGTACACCGGAATCCCTTACGACTATAACATCGTAAATGCCGATGGCACGGTCGGTGCTCCCATCGGTGCTTCCAAGGATGACTTCGTACTGCCATCGTCAACCCAGTCTCTCTTCACATCGATCCTGTCCTGCGGTACCTTCTTCGGCGCTCTTGTCGGCGGTGATATCGCTGATTTCGTCGGCCGACGTCCTACCATCATTTCGGGATGCTTCGTCTTCGCTGTTGGCTGCATCATGCAGATCTCCAGCACCAACCAGGAAGTTCTGTTTGTCTTCGGCCGTCTGATTGCCGGTGTTGGTGTCGGTTTCATCTCCGCCGTCGTCATCTTGTACATGTCCGAGATTGCGCCCAAGAAGGTCCGTGGTGCTATGGTGTCTGGTTACCAATTCTGCATTACCATCGGTATCCTCTTGGCCAACTGTGTTGTGTACGCTACTCAGAACCGCCCCGATACGGGCTCGTACAGAATCCCCATTGGCGTTCAATTCCTATGGGCTCTTGTCCTGGGTATTGGTCTTTTCATCCTCCCCGAGTCTCCCCGTTACTACGTCAAGAAGGGCAGGATCGAAGAGGCTGCCAAGGCCCTTGCTTTCGTCCGTGGCCAGCCCCTGGAATCCGACTACGTCAAGGACGAGCTCGCCGAGATCGTGGCCAACAACGAGTTCGAAATGCAGCACATCCCCCAGAGATCCTATATCGGTTCTTGGACGGCCTGCTTCAAGGGTTCGCTGTCCCACGGCAACAGCAGTATCCGACGAACCCTCCTGGGAGCCGGTCTGCAGTGCATGCAGCAGTTCACCGGTATCAACTTCGTCTTCTACTTCGGCCCTCCCTTCTTCAAGCAGCTGGGAACCATCTCCAACCCCTTCCTCATCTCGCTCATCACGACCCTCGTCAACGTTCTGTCGACGCCCATCTCGTTCTACACCATTGAAAAATTTGGTCGTCGCGCCCTACTATTGACAGGTGCTACCGGCATGATCGTGTCTCAGTTCATCGTTGGTGCCATCGGCGTCACCGAGGGGCGGGAGGAAGCCCACAACAGCGCCGCCGTCTCGGCCATGGTCGCCTTCATCTGCATCAACATCTCCTTCTTCGCTACCACATGGGGTCCTACCGCCTGGGTCGTTGTTGGTGAGGTGTTCCCCCTACCTATCCGGTCCCGCGGCGTCGGCATCTCCACCGCGTCCAACTGGCTCTGGAACACGGTCATCGCCGTCATCACGCCCTACCTGGTCGGCGAGCACGAGGCCAACCTGGGGCCCAAGGTCTTCTTCCTGTGGGGCTCCCTCTGCTTCCTCTCCCTCACCTTCGCCTACTTCCTCGTCCCCGAGCTCAAGGGCCTGTCCCTGGAGCAGGCCGACATGTGCATGCAGGAGGTTAGCCCCCGCCTCTCGTCCAAGTGGAAGCCGAGCCACACCTACGCCGCCGAGATGCATCACGTGGAGGACAACAAGGGCCTGGTCAACGACACGGTCTCGGAGAAGGTTTAAGGGGAAAATTATATCCTTTTTTCTCCCTGCCTCTCCCTCTTATCTATCTATACCCCGTCGCTATTACAATGTTGGACGCCTACTATGTTTTTATTTTTTGGGGGGCTAAAGGAGGCGGTTGCATGGGTCAGGCTTCTTATAGACTAGACCATGTAAAGAACGAAAAAACAATATGCGAGATAGGGGATGCTTGGTCTACCGCTCGTATGTACGTACGTACCTAATAACAAATATGATACCTCAAGAACTATCCTCATGGTTTCCTACCTGTACAAAGATATGTAAATGCCTACTACCTAATATACTTGGCCTCTATTCTACGTGAGCTACCGCGCGTTTTTGTAACCGAGGCAAGTATCGACTAAGGATCTGGTATCGGCCCAACACTCATGTTATCGATAAAAGAATCTCATCACGACGGACACGACAGCGAGTTGAATTGTTGCACAATTTGAGGTCATGCTAACCTAATACTTCTTAGGGGTAGATGGTAGAGAAGTTAGTACACCATTCTAAAATATCTCTTATCTTACTCTAGAGTCATGAGAAGATCCATGAATCATAACGTGCTACTCCCTGAGCCTTATGAGTTAGACTCCGTCACTCGTCGAAGACTTAGCGGATTTTTATGTGCTTTCACAAGGATTTCATGCGCTCATATAGTATTTAAGTATTAATATCCCTTGTGCCTGCGGCGATTTAGCATAGACAGTCTTGTGGACGTCGACTAAACATTAGACATCCCCGCGAGGTACGAGACACCGCCCAAACAATACGAAATTACCTCCTTTCGAGGTGGCCATCGTGAGAGAGCGACGCTGGGTGACGTCGAAGAGTCGAAACAGCTCCCAGATATTGGCTTTCAGTCGAAGCTGATTTGATAAAAATATAGGAAATGAGTGATTAATAAGAAGGTAAGCAATTTTGTCTTGGCCATCTAGCACAGTATTTTCGGGACTTACATCTCCGCAGACGTTACACAGCAGGCTTAGCGGCCGGCGGGACGGCAAGTTACCCTCCCCCCTCTTTTCTGTGTCACCTTCGCCTGCGGCCGCATCGGAGGACCGCGACCCGACAGATTGGGTTTTCTCTTGGTGTGAAATCTGGGCAACTTACAGTAGTAGTTAATGGGAAATTCGACAGAATCAGATACCGAAGTGAGGGGAAAAGGGGGAAAGACATGATCCAAACTAGCTGGACTAGCGGTTCCCGAAATCTGAGCCCGCCCCCCCACGCGGTTGGTGGGGTCTAGGGGTCTCCGTAGGGCTGATGGAGCTTACCTCTTTAGGAAAGTGCTAAAGAAGCGTGTCTCTGTCTTACCAATTATTGCTAGATAAATCATTTTCGCTGTATTTCGCGCCTAGGTATTGTTACGACGATATACCGGTATCTATCTAAGTAGTTAGATGGCTACGTAGCTAAAAGTCTCTTTACATTAACGACGTATACAAGAACTTATCACCGCCAAAAAACAACTTTACATATAGGAAGCCTCCAGTAAAGTCGAATCTGATTCCATCGTTTAGATATTGAAGACCTAGCGAAGAATGACGCTTCAGCGGAGGTACTTGGCCACAATGTGGAAGTGGTCTAAGCAAGAAAGACTCCCTGTGGCTCATCGACCACCGTGAGTGGTTTAAAATCTTCTTACTATTGTACGCCGTCCAAACAGAATCTTCCTCGCGGAATGATGTCCTGATAGGTGCAAGCCGTGCGAGAAAAAGCGCCAACGCGAAAGCTGTAGGACTACGATGGGATCTAATATCGCGAGGTTTTTTCTCCCACATGGAAGATAGAATTACCTGCAATGCACTTTTCCATGGCAACAGTTGGTTAGAACTGTCGAAGCATTGGTAGTTGAGCATGAGCATCCGTACTGCGTCAAGGATTCCAAGGGTTGAGAGGCCCTGTTGGCGACGGATTCCCGCGGCGTAGGGATGGCGAAGGTACTTGGTAAGGCTATCTACCCATGCCTGATAGCAGTCCGGCTTGTACATGGGTTCTAAGGCGGAGAACATAGCCTCGTAGTGTTGCCAAGGAGCATCGCACTCAAAGACGACGTCCCAGAAGACATCCCGAGGCGTCTTGTCACGCCGAACATCGAGCTGTTTGGAAAAAGCCCACGAGTTGGGTACTAGACCTAGTAGTCCGTATACCCTGTCAACTGGCTTGGTGCTTTGGCAATGCTGGAACCCGCTTAAAAGCTCTAGAAAGGTCATTCTGCCTTCACCCCGTAGGGCATGAATGCCCAGTATAGAAAGAATTGTGTGCGATATGCCAGCGTTATGGTATAACCAGACGGCTTTATAAAGAAACTCCCCCAAGTCCATCGACGAATTCCCAGCGACAACTGTTCCTCTCCGGGCCGAGATGACTTCCTGGATAATCCAGATTCGGTTCCAATAGGGGACGGACGTTATGAGTTTGTAGGCCTCGATCGTGTCCTTCTCCGGATCCCTCGGGGGCACCCAATTGGAGAGGGTCTTCAATGCATCCTGACATCGACTATCGTACCCGAGGCACATGATGACGCTTTCAGCTATCGAGTAGATATCGCCCATCAGAGGTAATTGCGTGCCAACCTCCATGCCATCTTGCTGATTCAAGCTTAAGCAATCCGTCCAGAAGTAGTCGAACATGGCCTCCTCCCACAGTCGATACAGCAATTGCCAGAGGTTCTCGTGAACGCCGCACGGCACCCAATTAAGGTAAACTTTTCGAGTCAATGTTGGATCGCCCCAGCAGTACGACAGGGCATGATAGGTGGTTACTCTTTGGCTGGGCCTGCTAAATGGCTGGATGCTGCAAGCAAGGTGACCGTCTATCAGATCCGGCTTTAGCTTGAGGAGCCTTACTGTGTACCGGTCCCTGAGCGGCTCGTACCGATACCTATTCTCGCGACCCGTCCAAGCAGTCGTTTTGTCAAGGGGCTTGGCAAGACTGATATTTAAAGCAGGCGCCATCGATGCAATAATAAGAGCCGATCTGCGTAACAGCGAGAATGGGCGTTCAAACAGTGATACTTGCGGATACCTAATGCAATCCCCCAGAAATGCATACCCGTAGGGCTGTGGGCGGGGCCGTTCAGTAATCCAGGACCCTGCCTGACCACTAAGACGGGTCCGTAGTGGGGTATCTACAGCGTTGCATTAGTGCCCGCAATTCAAACCAGGTACGAATACACTTTGCTGCCTGCCGTGAATGTCGTTTGTGATTAAATACTTCATACTTCTTAAACATATGCCTCCTAACAACTTCACCTAATGTACAACAAGTTAGGGATGAACGGCATAGATCTAAAAAATCCCCTTTCGTAATAGAACGTTTCAAGAGACTACTACGACGTTCTCCTACTACTCAAAGCCACACCACACCACCGCCGCCATGGCACCGAAGATGTGGGTTATGTTAGGTGCGGAAACACTCACTTCGGCACACCCGCTCCTTCAGAACAGAGCAAGCGCCGCTAACACTCCACCGCAGAAAATAACCCCGAGGTGATGAACAAGCTGGCCGCGAACCTCGGCCTGTCGTCCGACCTGGCCTTCTACGACGTCTGGTCGCTCGACGAGCCCGAGA